>VDFB02271358.1:540235356-540250508 GCA_007258455.2 Sequoia sempervirens
GTTCTGCTATGATGATAATGACTTTGTCTCCTCAAATGAATGTTGATTCAACTCCTTTATTTCGGTTGCTTATACATGCTTCTAAGTCTCCCAGTGTCTTTCAGTCGGGCATCTCAGATTCATAATCACCATGGTTCGAATAATCAATCCCTTGCGACATGTATTCCAAACCAATTTCTTTAGATGGCATCATTAAGACCATGGTTTATAGACTCTTTCTGAGTATAATTTGTGAGAAAGATCAGTTCTGGGTTTCTTGGATGTCCACTGCGCTTACAATCTCCTATGCATTTCAATATACATTAACAATACGACTTTTAAGTAATTGTTTTGAACATCAATGGTCTCCAATATATCAATTGCAAGCTTTTGCAACATGTAACACCGTGGAATTCTTGCCCAATCTCATGCAAGAGATTCTGATTTCTCCTAAACTGTACACGCAAGCTGTGGATTTTGTCCAAAGATGGGGTTTTGGAAAGTAAACTTCAATGTATGTTTTTCACCAATATGTTGACATTTTGATGAAGTGAGGTCGACATCCTGAGTAGGAGGCCCTGTTAACTTCTATCAATTGTATATTGCGTTCCATGATATGACCTTTCTTTAAAGAACCACAACCTTCATTTTCACCTCTGGATGTCAATACTTTTCATGCATTTTGTATTTCCTCCTGATGATTTGAGTGTTAGCTTTGAATCTCATGTGTCTCGACGATAAAGATATGTGCCTCTGTTGTTAGGCCATCGATGAAATCCTGGATTCAAAATGACTCCTAGTGATATGGCTGGTCTTTTCGATGCCAATAATTAGAAGGAGAGCTTATTATCATTCATGTAGTTCAGACATTTTGACACTGGTTTGGCCGATTTCTAGTCATTACAAAATTCTTAATATCAACTGCTTCAAAAGATATATCAAGATTAGACCCACAAAGGGATTGCAATGAATCTTCAAATAGTGGATTCTTTAATTTTTGCTAGCCATCTAGGAAATTTTGGGTTGAAAAAGAGCCCAAGAATCAATAGGGCACAGGGGATTGTTCCCGCAATTACTAAAGGCCTCCAGTGAAGAAAATGCCCAAAAGATACGCTAGCAGTATGCCAATTGCTAATCATATTTTCGGATGTATGTGCCTACATGAAAAATGATCAAAAGTAGTATTACTCTCCATAAAGATACGACGCTCTCAGTCTATATCAAAACGTTGAAAGAAGCCGAAACTTTTTTCAAGCACATATCTGTGAGTTTCTCATATTGTCCATGAGTTTTTCCTTCTGAGATGACAATCATGTGTTGATTTTACTTGCACCTTGAATTTTGAAACTCTTCTTTTCTATCTTTGAGTGCATCGACCTTCACTTTGTAGAAAAGATCTCTAGATTTGTACATCTTTGATTATGTGGCATAGCTTGAATTACATTATCACCTATTTTATCACAAGCCCTGCCACACAATTCTTTCTTTGATTGTTTTCCATGTTGTAGAGATCCATCAAAGACATCTGCAGCTCTCGAGTCTTGAACTGAAAACTGTTAATAATCAAAGTGGCTCATTCAACCCATTTTGGAAATTGCTTCTGGGGTTGATTTTTTAACTAAGCTTCTGAGTGTTAAAATTAATTTTTTGAATATGGGAGCCTAAAATTTGCATGAAATTTTAGGCTCCAACATATAGAATGCAAAACTACAGTGTTATCCACAATCGTAGTCACGAATGTTGATCAATGACCCACAAAAATTGAAACATGAGCAGTTTCCTAAAAGGGGCTATAACTCAACAAAAAATTAAGGTTCACAAAATGCAATAGCAAATACATGTATAGAAAGCACAACTACAGTGTAATCCACAAGCGAAGTCACCAAAGTTGATTGATAGCCCACAAAAACTCAAACTCAAGCAACAAAAAATGAAGGTTTGCGACAGGTGATAGAAAATACGTGTACAAAATGGACAACTACAATTCAATCCACAATCATAGTCACCAAAGTTGATCGATGGACCATGAAAACTCAAACACGAGCGTTTTCCTAAATGCGGGTATAAATCAACAAAAAATGAAGGCTCATGAAAGGCGATTAGAAATGTGCACAGAATGTACAACTACAGTAGAATCCACAATCGTAGTCACCAAAGTTGATTGATGACTCACAAAAACTCAAACACGAGCTGTTTCCTAAATGCGGCTATAAATCAACAAAAAATGAAGGTTCGTGAAAGGTGATAGAAAATACATGTATAGAATGCACAACTATAGTATAATCCATAATCATCATCACCAAATTTGACTGATGGCCCACGAAAACTCAAACATGAGCGATTTCTTAAATGCTGCTATAACTCAACAAAAAATGAAGGAAAGAAGCATAGAAATACGTATAGAATGTACAAACCATAGTGGTAATCCCACAACTGTGGTCACCAAAAGCGATCAATTATCAATTTAAAACTCAAACACTACGCTTTTCCTAAGCGATAACTCCTCAAAAATGAAGGACTAAAAGACCATAGAAAATACACGATAGAATGCAATAACTACGCTGTAATCCCCAAATCGTGAATACCAAAGTTGGGATTGGATGGCCAAGGAAAACTCAAACTCGAGCAGTTTGCCAAATGCAGCTATAACTCAAAAAAAATGAAGGTTCGTGAAAGGCGATAAAAAAGACGTGTACGTAATGGACAACTCCAGCGCAATCCACAGTCAATACCAAAGTTGATTGATGCACTACCTAAAACCCGTAAACATTACGGTTTCGGCGCGGGCTATAAATCAATGAAAACAGAAGGTTTGTGGAAAGGCTTATAGAAATAAAGAGATAGAATGCACGCCTGCTGCTAAAAATTCAACATAGTCACCAAAGTTGATCGATAGCCAATCTAAACTCACAAACACGCAGCATTTTAAACGCGGCTATAACTAAACAAAAAATGAATGTTCATGAAAGGCGATAGAAAATACATGTATAAAATGCAAAACTAAAGTGTAATCCACAATCGTAGTCACCAAAGTCGATCGATGGCCCATGAAAACTCAAACACGAGCGCTTTTCTAAATGCTACTATAACTCAACAAAAAATGTAGGTTCACAAAAGGTGATTGAGAATACACATACATAGTGGATAGCTACAATGCAAACCACAATTGAAGTTGCCAAAATTAATGAACGACCTACGAAAACTCAAACACGAGCTGCTTCCTAAATGCGGCTATAACTCAACACAAAATGAAGGTTCCAAAAGGCTATAAAAAATACACTTATAAAATGCACAACTACAGTGTAATCCATAATCGTAGTCACCAAAGTTGATCGATGGCCCACGAAAACTGAAAGACGAGCATTTTCCTAAATGTGGCTATAACTCAACACAAAATAAAAGTTCGTGAAAGGTGATTAAAAATATGCGTACACAATGTATAACTATAAAATAGTCCACAATAGTAGTCACCAAAGTTGTTTGATGAACCACAAAAACTCAAATGTGAGTGGTATCCTAAATGTGGCTATAACTCAACAAAAAATGAAGGTTCATGAAAGGTGATAGAAAATATGTGTATAGAATACACAACTACAATGTAATCCAAAAGTGTAGTCACCAAAGTTGATCGATGGCCCAGAAAAACTCAAACTTGAGTAGTTTCCTAAGTGTGGCTATAAATCAACAAAAAATGAAGGTTCGCAAAAGGCGAGAGAAAATACACGTAAAAAATGAACAACTATAGTTCAATCCACAATCGTAGTCACCAGAGTTGATCGATGGCCCGTGAAAACTCAAAAATAAATAGTTTCCTAAGGTTCGAGAAAGGCGATAGAAAATACATGTATAGAATGCACAACTACAGAGTAATCCATAATCGTAGTCACCAAAGTTTATCTATGGCCCATGAAAACTCAAACACGAGCGGTTTTCTAAATGTGGCTATAACTCATAAAAAAATGAAGGTTCGTGAAAGGCAATTAAAAATATGCGTATAAGATGCACAACTACAGCACAATCCACAATCGTAGTCTCCAAAGTTGATCAATGGTCCACAAAAACTATAGAATGGACAACTACAGTGCAATCCACAATCGTAGTCACCAAAGTTGATCCATGGCCCACAAAAATTCAAACACGAGCAATTTCCTAAGTGAGGCTATAACTCATCAAAAAATGAAGGTTGACAAAAGGCGATAGAAAATATGCATATAGAATTCACAACTACAGTGCAATCCAAAATTGTAGTCACCAAAGTTGATCTATGGCCCACGAAAACTGAAACATGAACATTTTCCTAAATGCAGCTATAACTGAACAACAAATGAAGGTTCGTGAAAGGTGAATAAAAATATGCGTACAAAATGTAAAACTATTGTACAATCCGCAGTCATAGTCACCAAAGTTGATCGATGACCCACAAAAACTCAAACATGAGCGGTTTCCTAAATGCAGCTATAACTCAACATAAAATGAAGGTTTGCGAAAGGCGATAGAAAATATGTGTATAGAATGCACAACGACAATGTAATCCACTAGCGTAGTCACCAAAGTTCATAGCCCATAAAAACTCAAACTCAAGCGGTTTCCTAAGTGCAGCTATAATTCAACAAAAAATTAAGGTTCGTAAAAGGCGATAGAACATACTTGTATAGATTGCACAACTAAAGTGTAATCCACAATCACCAAGTTGATTGATGGCCCATGAAACCTCAAACATGAAAGGGTTTTAAACGCAGCCATAACTGAAAAAAATGAAGGTTCATGAGTTACGATAGAAAGTACATCGTGACAAAATAGGCAAACCGGCGCTGGCAATACACAATCGTAGTCACCAAAGTTGATCGATGGTCTACCTAAAACCAAACATGAGTGGTTTCCTGTAAGTGCCATAACCTCAATATCAAAAAATGAAGGTTCACCAAAGTTACGGTAACACGCCAGATATAACGTATCAACTATAGTCTAATCCACAATCGTAGCCACCAAAGTTGATCGATGGCTTAGGAAAACTAAAATTTGAGCGTTTTCCTAAATGCGGCTATAACTAAACAAAAAAAGTTTCTTGATAGGTGATTATAAATATGTGTACAAAATGCACAACTACAGTACGATCCACAATCGTAGTCACCAAATTTTATCGATGACTCACAAGAACTCAAACATGAGCAGTTTCCTTAATGCTGTTATAACTCAACAAAAAATGAAGGTTTGTGAAAGGAAATTAAAAATATGCATACAAAATGCACAACTATAATACAATCCACAATCATAGTCACCAAAGTTGTTTGATGACCCACAAAAACTCAAACATGATCGGTTTCCTAAATGCGGCTATACCTCAACAAAAAATGAAGGTTCACGAAAGGCAATAGAAAATATGCGTATAGAATGCACAACTACAATGTAATCTGCAAGCATAGTCACCAAAGTTGATTGAAGGTCTACAAAAACTCAAACTCGAGTGGTT
Organism: Sequoia sempervirens; assembly: GCA_007258455.2. Classification (NCBI taxonomy): domain Eukaryota; kingdom Viridiplantae; phylum Streptophyta; class Pinopsida; order Cupressales; family Cupressaceae; genus Sequoia; species Sequoia sempervirens. The sequence continues at coordinate 540,240,806 of VDFB02271358.1, forward strand.
AATGAAAGGCGATAGAAAATACGCGTACAAAATAGACAACTATAGTGCAATCCACAATCGTAGTAACCAAACTTGATCGATGGCCCACGAAAACTCAAACAGAAGCGGTTTCTAAGTGCAACTATAACTCAACGAAAAAGGAAGGTTCACGACTGGCAATAGAAAATTTGCGTATAGAATGCACAACTACAGTGTAATCCAAAATCGTAGTCACCAAAGTTGTTCAATGGCCCATGAAAACTCAAACACAAGTGTTTTCCTAAATACAACTATAACTAAAAAAAATGAAGGTTTGTGAAAAGCAATTAAAAATATGCGTACAAAATGGACAACTTCAGTACAATCCATAGTCGTAGTCGACAAAGTTGGCTGATGGCCCGCAAAAATTGAAACATGAGTGGTTTCCCAAATACAGCTATAACTCAACAAAAAATGAAGGCTCATGAAAGGCGATAGAAAATAAATGTACAGAATACACAACTACAGTGTAATCCACAAGTGTAGTCACCAAAGTTGATCGATGGCCCACAAAAACTAAAACTCGAACGGTTTCCTAAGAGTGGCTACAACTCAACAAAAAATGAAGCTTCAAGAAAGGCAACATAAAATACGCATATAGAATTGAAAACTACAAAGGTAATCCAAAATTGTAGTCACTAGTTGATCGATGGCCCATGAAAATCCAAACACGGAAATGGCTCTCCTAAGTATTATAACTCAATGAAAATAAGGTTCAAAGGCGAAAATGGGATTTTCAGGCGGTGGAATTCACAACTGCCAATCTAACTTATCAACCAGTCAACGGTTGGATCGATGGTCTATTGAAAACTGCCAAACATGGCGCTTTCCAAATGCTGCTATAATTCAACAAAAATGGAGGGTTCGTGAAAGGGCCATAGAAAATACACGGTGAAAATAGAAAACCAGCAAAATCCAACGTGAGTCACCAAAGCCTATTTACGGCTTCAGAAAACTCAAACATGAGCGGTTTCCCAAATGTGGGCGTTAACTCAACAAAAATTAGCGTTTTGAAAGGCTTATATGAAATATGATACATAATCGACAACTGCGTAGTGCAATCCAATAATTAGAAATTAAAGTTGGATCTACGGTCTACCAAAACCTCAAACGACGCATATTTCATAACGCGCCATAACCTCAAATAAGAAATAAAGGTTCGGCTGGCTTATATAAAATACTGGTATAGAATAGACGACTACAATGTAATCCACAATATTTGTCACCAAACTTGATCGATGGCTTACAAAAACTCAAACACGAGTGTTTTCCTAAATGCGGCTATAACTCAACAAAAAATGATAGTTCGTGAAAGGTGATTAAAAATATGCGTACAAAATGCACAACTATAGTACAATCCAAAATCGTAGTCACTAAAGTTGATTAATGACCCATAAATACTTAAATGTGAGTGGTTTCCTAAATGTGGCTATAACTCAACAAAAAATGAAAGTTCGTGAAAGGCGATAGAAAATACGTGTATAGAATGCACAACTACAGTGTAATCCACAAGCGTAATCACCAAAGTTGATCGATGGCCCACAAAAACTCAAAGTCGAGCGGTTTCCTAAGTGTGGCTATAAATCAACAAAAGATGAAGGTTCGCAAAAGGCGATAGAAAATACGCATAGAAATGGACAACTACTATGCAATCCACAATCGTAGTCACCAAAGTTGATCGATGGGCCATGAAAAATCAAACACGAATGATTTCCAAAGTGCAATTACAACTCAACGAAAAATGAAGGTTCGCAAAAGGTGATAGAAAATACATGCATAGAGAGCACAACTTCATTGTAATCCACAATCATAGTTGACCAAAGTTGAACTATGGCGCATGAGAACTCAAACACAAACATTTTCCTAAGTGTGGCTATAACTCAACAAAAAATGAAGGTTCGTGAAAGGGGAGTAAAAATATGCATATAGAATGCACAACTATAGTACAATCCACAATCGTAGTCACAAAAGTTAATTGATGACTTACAAAAACTCAAACATGAGCAGTTTCCTAAATGTGGCTATAAATCAACAAAAAATTAAGGTTCGCGAAAGGCAATAGAAAATACACGTATAGAATGCACAACTACAGTGTAATCCACAATTGTAGTCACCAAAGTTGATCGATGGCCCACAAAAACTCAAACATGAGCGTTTTCCTAAATGTGGTATAATTGAACAAAAAATGAAGGTTCATGAAAGGCGATTTAAAATATGTGTATGTAAATGCACAACTACAATACAATCCACAATCGTATAGAATGCACAAATACAGAAAGGCGATAGAAAATACGTGTATAGAATGTACAACTACAGTGTAATTCACAAGCGTAGTCACCAAAGTTGATCGATGGCCCACGAAAACTCAAACTCGACCCATTCTAAATGCAGCTATTAACCCAACAATAAAACGGGCGGTTCTCAAAGGTGATAGAAAATACGTACATAATGGACAACTACAAGGCAATCCACAACTATAGTCAAATTAAAGTTGATCGATGGGTCTAATTTAAAACTCGTAAACATGAGTAGTTCCTAAGGCCGCCTACAACTCATCAAAAAGAATGTTCAATGAAAGGTGATAGAAATACATGTATAGAATGCATTAACCAAAGGTAATCCATAATCGAGTCACCAAACTTGATTGATAAGCCCTAAAATCTCAAACTCGCTAGCTTCTGGCGCGGCTATCACTAATGAAATGAAGGTTCGTGAAAGGCAATAAAAAATATGAGTACAAAATGCACAACTATTGTACAATCCACGATCGCAGTCACAAAAATTGATCGATGGCCCACAAAAACTCAAACATGAGCAGTTTCCTAAACGCAGTTATAACTCAATAAAAAATTAAGGTTCTCGAAAGGCGATAGAAAATACGTGTATAAAATGCCAAACTACAGTGTAATGCACAAGCATAGTCACCAAAGATGATCGATGGCCCACAAAAACTCAAATTTGAGCGGTTTCCTAAATGCGGCTATAACTCAACAAAAAATGAAGTTTCTTGAAAGACAATTAAAAATATGCATATAGAATGCACAAATACAATACAATCCACAATCGTAGATACCAAAGTTGATAGATGGCCCGAAAAAACTCAAAATTGAGTGGTTCCCTAAATGTGGCTATAACTCAACAAAAAAATGAAGGTTTGTGATAGGCAATAGAAAATACACGTATACAATGCACATGTATAGTGTAATCCACAATCGTCGTCACCAAAATTGATTGGTGGCCAACAAAAAATCAAACACGAGTGTTATCCTAAATGCGGCTATAACTCAACAAAAAATCAAGGTTCGTGAAAGGCGATTATAAATATATGTACATAATGCACAACTACAATATAATCCACAATCGTAGACAACAAATTTGATGGATGGCTCACAAGAACTCAAATATGAGCGGTTTCCTAAATACAACTATAACTCAACAAAAAATGAAGGTTCGCGAAAGGCGATAGAAAATACGTGTATAGAATGTACAACTACAGTGTAATCCACAATTGTAGTCATGAAAATTGATTGATCGCCCACAAAAACTCAAAGACGAGCATTTTCCTAAGTGTGACTATAACTCATAAAAAAATGAAGGTTCATAAAAATACATGTATAGAATGAACAACTATAGTGTAATTGATAATCATAGTCACCAAAGTTGATTAATGGCCCACAAAAATTTAAACACGAGCAGTTTCCTAAGTGCGGCTATAACTCAACGAAAAATGAAAGTTTGTGAAAGACGATAGAAAATATGTGTATGGAATCCAAAAACTACAGTGTAATCCACAATCATAGTCACCAAAGTTGATCGATGGCGCACAAAAACTCAAACACTAGTAGTTTCCTAAGTGCGGCTATAAGTCAATGAAAAATGAAGGTTCACGAAAGGAGATAGAAAATACACGTATAGAATGCACAACTACAGAGTAATCCACAATTGTAGTCACCAAAGTTGATCGATGGCCCACAAAAACTCAAACACGAGTGTTTTCCTAAATGCGGCTATAACTCAACAAAAAGTGAAGTTTCCTGAAAGGCGATTAAAAATATGCATCAAGAATGCACAACTACAGTACAATCCACAATCGTAGTCACCAAATTTGATCGATAGCCCAAAAAAACTCAAACTTGAGCGGTTTGCTAAATGCGGTTATAACTCAACAAAAAATTAAGGTTTGTGAAAGGTGATTAAAAATATGTGTACATAATGCACAAGTACAGTATAATCCACAATAGTAGTCACCAAAGTTGATCAATGGCCCACAAAAACTCAAACTCGATCAGTTTCCTAAATGCGGCTATAACTCAACAAAAAATGAAGGTTCGTGAAAAGCAATAGAAAATATGCATACAGAATGGACAACTATAGTGCAATCCACAATCGTAGTCACCAAAGTTTATCAATGGCCCACAAAAACTCAAACACGAGGAGTTTCCTAAGTGCCGCTATAACTCAACGAAAAATGAAGGTTATTGAAAGATGATAGAAAATACGCGTATAAAATGCACAACTACAGTGTAATCCACAATTGTAGTCACCAAAGTTGATCGATGACCCATGAAAACTCAAACACCAGTGTTTTCCTTAATGCGGCTATAACTCAACAAAAAATGAAGGTTCGTGAAAATCGATTAAAAATATGCGTACAAAATGCACAACTACAGTACAATCCATAATCATAGTCACCAAAGTGGATTGATGGCCCACAAAAACTCAAACATGAGTGGTTTCCTAAATGCGGCTATAACTCAACAAAAAATGAAGATTCATGAAAGGCGATAGAAAATTTGTGTATAAAATGCATTAATTGAGCAGTTGTAATTCACAGCAAAGAGTCAATAAGTCATCGATGGCCCACAAAAACTCAAACACAAGTAGTTTCCTAAATGTGGTTGTAACTCAAAAAAAAATGAAGATTCGCGAAAGGAAATAGAAAATTAGTGTTCATAATGCATAGGCCATCAATCAACTTTGGTGACTACGATTGTCGATTGCACTGTAGTTGTCCAATTTGTACGCGTATTTTCTATTGTCTTTCACGAACCTTCATTTTTTGTTGAATTATAGCCGCATTTAGGAAACCACTCGAGTTTGAGTTTTAGTGGACCATCGATCAACTTTGGTGACTACGCTTGTGGATTACACTATAGTTGTGCATTGTAGTTGTCCATTCTCTAAGTGTATTTTCAAAGGGGGTATTATCTATCCCTCTTCAATTAGAACCCTTTAGATGGAGCTTCTCAATACTGAAATCATTAATCCATTGTAGCTGTCAATTGTGTACGCGTATTTTCTATCGCTTTTCGTGAACCTTCATTTTATGTTGAGTTATAGTCGCATTTAAGAAACCGCTCATGTTAGAGTTTTCGTGGGCCATGGATAAACTTTGGTGAGTAGGATTGTGGATTACACTTTAGTTGTGCATTCTATATACATATTTTATTTCGCCTTTCACGAACCTTCATTTTTTGTTGAGTTATAGCTGCATTTAGGAAACAACTCATATTTTGTTTTTGTAGGTTATCGATCAACTTTCATGACTACGATTGTGGATTGTACTATAGTTGTGCATTTTGTCCGCATATTTTTAATAGCCTTTCACAAAGCTTAAATTTATGTTGAGTTATAGCCGCATTTAGGAAAATGCTCGTGTTGGAGTTTTCGTGGGCATTACACTTGTGCTTGACTACGCTTGTGCATTACACTATAGTTGTGCATTCTATATATGTATTTTCTTTCACATCTCCCAAACCTTCATTTTTTGTTGAGTTATAGCTGCATTTAGGAAACCTCTCGTGTTTGAGTTTTTGTGGCCATTGATCAATTTTGGTGAATACGCTTGTGGATTACACTGTAGGTGTCCATTATATACGTGTATATTCTATCACCTTTCATTAACCTTCATTTTTTCGTTGAGTTATAGCCGCACTTAGGAACTCATGTTTGAGTTTTCATTGGCCATCAATCAACTTTGGTGACTACGATTGTGGATTACATTGTAGTTTTCCATTCTATACGCATATTTTCTATCGCCTTTCGTGAACCTTCATTTTTTCTTTAGCTATAGCCGCACTTCAAAAACCGCTCGTGTTTGAGTTTTCATGGGCCATCAATCAATTTTGGTGACTATGATTGTAGATTGCACTGTAGTTGTCCATTCAGTACGTGTATTTTCTATTGCCTTTCATCAACCTTCATTTTCTATTGAGTTATAGCCGTATTTAAGAAACCGCTTGTGTTTCAGTTTTTGTGGGCAATCGATCAACTTTGGTGACTACGATTGTGGATTGTTCTAGAGTTGTGGATTCTGTATGCGTATTTTCTATCAGCTTTCGTGAACATTCATTTTCGTCAGTAGCCGATGAACAAAGATATTTGAGTTTTCACAATATTGACTTTGGTGGATTATTGTGGATTGCATTGTAGTTGTGCATTCTATACGCTGTATTTTTATCTTCTTCGCGGAACCTTCATTTTTGTCGAAGAGCAGCCGCATTGGAGGAACCACCTCATGCTTGATTTTCGGGCCATCAATCAATCCTTTATAATCTATGATTGTGGATTGTATCAGAGTTGCATTTTGGATGCATATTTTAGTCGCCTTCAGCGAACCTCATTTTGTTGAGTTATACGCATTTATGAAAAACGCTTAGAGTTTGAGCTGTGGCCCATCGCATCAACTTTGGTGACTAAGCAATTGTGGATTAAGCAATCGTGAGTTGTGCATTCTATATGCATATTTTCTATCCACTGCTGGACCATGAATTTTGTTAGATTTAGCCGCAATTAGGAAATCACAGAATATTTTCATATTATCAATCAACTTTGGGTGACTATGACTGTGATCAAAATCGTAGTTGTGCATTCTACGGCATATTTTCTATCCACTTCTTGCAAACGCTCATTTTTCGCTGGAGTTATACTTCATTTATGAAACTATCAAGTTTGAGTTTTTGTAGAAATTGATCGTCTCTTTGCGACTATGCTTGCGGAGGTTATCGAAGTTGTGATATATGCATATTTATCTACAAGCCAAGAACCTTCAATATTTTGAGTTTTAGTCTCACTTAGAAACTACTGTATTTGAGCTAGGTTATCTATCAACTTCGGGTGACCATAATTGTGACTAATCGTAGCTGTGCATTTTATGCATTATTTTCTATCCTTCGTGAACCTTTCATTTTGTTGAGTTATAGCTACATTTAGGAAATTGCTCGAAAGGCGATAGAAAATACACATAAAAAATAGACAACTACAATGCAATCCACAATCGTAGTCACTAAAGTTGGTCGATGGCCAATGAAAAATTCAAACACGAACGGTTTCTTAAGTGCAGCTATAACTAATTAAAAAATGAAAGTTCACGAAGGGCAATAGAAAATATGCGTATAGAATGTACAACTACTATGTAGTCCACAATTGTAGTCACCAAAGTTGATCGATGACCCGAAAACTCAAACACGAGTGTTTTCATAAATGCGGCTATCACTCAACACAAAATGAAGGTTCATGTAAGGCGATTAAAAATATGCATACAGAATGCACAACAAAATTACAATCCACAATCATAGTCACCAAGGTTGATCGATGGCCCACAAAAACTCAAACATCAACAGTTTTTGAAATGCGGCTATAACTCTACAATGAATGAAGGTTCACGAATGTTGATAGAAAATACGTGTATATAATGCACAACTATAGCATAATCCACAAGCATAGTTACCAAAGTTGATCGACGACCCATGAAAACTCCAATTCTTGTGGTTTGCTAAATGCAGCTATAACTCAACAAAAAATGAATGTTTGCAAAAGGTGATAGAAAATACGTGTACAAAATGGATAACTACAGTGCAATCCCCAATCGTAGTCACCAAAGTTGATCGATGGCCCACAAAACCTCAAACACGAGCGGTTTCCTAAATGCAGCTATAACTCAACAAAAATTGAAGGTTCGCGAAAGCAGATAGAAAATACGCGTATAGAATGCACAATTACTATCCACAGTAGTAGTCACCAAAGTTGATCGATGGCCCACAAAAACTCAAACATGAGTTGTTTCCTAAATGCGGCTATAACTCAACGAAAAATAAGGATTTGCGAAAGGCGATAAAAAATACATGTATAGAATGCCCAACTATTGTGTAATCCACAATCATAGACACCAAAGTTGATCAATGGTCCATGGAAACTCAAACATGAGGATTTTCCTTTAAATGCGGCAATAACTCAAAAAAAATGAAGGTTAGTGAAAGAAGATTAGAAATATGCGTACAAAATGCACAACTACAGTAGAATCCACAATCGTAGTCACACAAGTTGATTAATAGCCCACAAAAACTCAAACATCAGCAGTTTCCTAAATGCGGAGCTATAACTAAACAAAAAATGAAGGTTCATGAAAGGCGATAGAAAATACATGTACAAAATGTACAAATACAGTGCAATCCACAAGCGTAGTCACCAAAGTTGATCGATGGCCAACAAAAACTCAAACACGAGCAATTTCCTAATGTGACTATAACGTACATAATGGACAACTAAAATGCAATCCACAATCGTAGTCACCAAAGTTGATCGATGACCCACAAAAACTAAAACATGAGTGGTTTCCTAAATGCAGCTATAACTCAATAAAAAATGAAGGTTCGCAAAAGGCGATAGAAAATACCTATATAAAATGCATAAGTACAGTGTAATCCACAAGCGTAGTCACCAAAGTTGATCGATGGCCGACGAAAACTCAAACTCAAGTGGTTTCCGAAATGCGGCTATAACTCAACAAAAAATGAAGATTCGTGAAAGGTGATTAAAAATATGCCTACAAAATGCATAACTATAGTATAATCCACAATTGTATTCAAACTATATAGAATGAAGGTTTGTGAAAGTCAATAGAAAATACGAGTACAAAATGAACAACTATAGTGCAATCCACAATTGTAGTCATCAAAGTTAATTGATGGCTCACGAAAACTCAAACACAAGTAGTTTCCTAAGTGCGGATATAACTCAACGAAAAATGAAGGTTTGTGAAAGGCGATAGAAAATACGTGTATAGAATGCACAACTACAGTGTAATCCACAATTGTAGTCACCAAAGTTAATCGATGGCCCACAAAAACTCAAGCACAAGCGGTTTCCTAAGTGCTGCTATAACTCAACAGAAAATGAAGGTTCACGAAAGGTGATTGAAAAATACATCGCATGTCGGAAAAACTACCAATCCACAATCGCAGTCACCAGTTGATCAATGGCCCACAAAACTTAAACATGCAGCCTTGGCAGAACAGAATCAACAAAAAACTGGCGGTCTGTAAAGTCGAGAAAATATGCATATAGAATGCAATAACTAAAGTAATAATCCACAATCTTAGTCACCAAAGCTTAACGCATATCTATAAAAAAACTCAAACATGATGCTTCTTAAATGCGGCTATAACTCAACAAAAAAAGAAGGTTAGCGAAAGGTGATAGAAAATATACGTACAAAATGGACAACTAGAGTGCAATCCACAATCATAGTCACCAAAGTTGATCAATGGCCCACAAAACTCAAACACGAGAAGTTTCCTAAGTGCGCCTATAACTCAATGAAAAATGAAGGTTTGCGAAAGGCGATAGAAAATACGCATACAAAATGTGCAACTACAGTACAATCCACAATCGTAGTCACCAAAAT
>VDFB02271358.1:540250608-540279134 GCA_007258455.2 Sequoia sempervirens
CTATCACTCAACACAAAATGAAGGTTCATGTAAGGCGATTAAAAATATGCATACAGAATGCACAACAAAATTACAATCCACAATCATAGTCACCAAGGTTGATCGATGGCCCACAAAAACTCAAACATCAACAGTTTTTGAAATGCGGCTATAACTCTACAATGAATGAAGGTTCACGAATGTTGATAGAAAATACGTGTATATAATGCACAACTATAGCATAATCCACAAGCATAGTTACCAAAGTTGATCGACGACCCATGAAAACTCCAATTCTTGTGGTTTGCTAAATGCAGCTATAACTCAACAAAAAATGAATGTTTGCAAAAGGTGATAGAAAATACGTGTACAAAATGGATAACTACAGTGCAATCCCCAATCGTAGTCACCAAAGTTGATCGATGGCCCACAAAACCTCAAACACGAGCGGTTTCCTAAATGCAGCTATAACTCAACAAAAATTGAAGGTTCGCGAAAGCAGATAGAAAATACGCGTATAGAATGCACAATTACTATCCACAGTAGTAGTCACCAAAGTTGATCGATGGCCCACAAAAACTCAAACATGAGTTGTTTCCTAAATGCGGCTATAACTCAACGAAAAATAAGGATTTGCGAAAGGCGATAAAAAATACATGTATAGAATGCCCAACTATTGTGTAATCCACAATCATAGACACCAAAGTTGATCAATGGTCCATGGAAACTCAAACATGAGGATTTTCCTTTAAATGCGGCAATAACTCAAAAAAAATGAAGGTTAGTGAAAGAAGATTAGAAATATGCGTACAAAATGCACAACTACAGTAGAATCCACAATCGTAGTCACACAAGTTGATTAATAGCCCACAAAAACTCAAACATCAGCAGTTTCCTAAATGCGGAGCTATAACTAAACAAAAAATGAAGGTTCATGAAAGGCGATAGAAAATACATGTACAAAATGTACAAATACAGTGCAATCCACAAGCGTAGTCACCAAAGTTGATCGATGGCCAACAAAAACTCAAACACGAGCAATTTCCTAATGTGACTATAACGTACATAATGGACAACTAAAATGCAATCCACAATCGTAGTCACCAAAGTTGATCGATGACCCACAAAAACTAAAACATGAGTGGTTTCCTAAATGCAGCTATAACTCAATAAAAAATGAAGGTTCGCAAAAGGCGATAGAAAATACCTATATAAAATGCATAAGTACAGTGTAATCCACAAGCGTAGTCACCAAAGTTGATCGATGGCCGACGAAAACTCAAACTCAAGTGGTTTCCGAAATGCGGCTATAACTCAACACAAAATGAAGATTCGTGAAAGGTGATTAAAAATATGCCTACAAAATGCATAACTATAGTATAATCCACAATTGTATTCAAACTATATAGAATGAAGGTTTGTGAAAGTCAATAGAAAATACGAGTACAAAATGAACAACTATAGTGCAATCCACAATTGTAGTCATCAAAGTTAATTGATGGCTCACGAAAACTCAAACACAAGTAGTTTCCTAAGTGCGGATATAACTCAACGAAAAATGAAGGTTTGTGAAAGGCGATAGAAAATACGTGTATAGAATGCACAACTACAGTGTAATCCACAATTGTAGTCACCAAAGTTAATCGATGGCCCACAAAAACTCAAGCACAAGCGGTTTCCTAAGTGCTGCTATAACTCAACAGAAAATGAAGGTTCACGAAAGGTGATTGAAAATACACGTACAAAATGGAAAACTACAGTTCAATCCACAATCAGAGTCACCAAAGTTGATCAATGGCCCACAAAAACTTAAACATGTGCAGTTTCCTAAGTGTAGCTGTAACTCAACAAAAAATCAAGGTTCGTGAAAGTCGATAGAAAATATGCATATAGAATGCACAACTAAAGTACAATCCACAATCTTAGTCACCAAAGCTAATCTATGGCCCATAAAAACTCAAACATGAGCGGTTTCTTAAATGCGGCTATAACTCAACAAAAAAAGAAGGTTCGCAAAAGGTGATAGAAAATACACGTACAAAATGGACAACTAGAGTGCAATCCACAATCACAGTCACCAAAGTTGATCAATGGCCCACAAAACTCAAACACGAGAAGTTTCCTAAGTGCGCCTATAACTCAATGAAAAATGAAGGTTTGCGAAAGGCAATAGAAAATATGCATACAAAATGTGCAACTATAGTACAATCCACAATCGTAGTCACCAAAATTGACTAATGATCCACATAAACTCAAACATGAGCAGTTTCCTAAAGGCAACAATAACTCAAGAAAAAAAGAATGTTCGTGAAAGGCGATAGAAAATATGTGTATAGAATGCACAACTATAGTGTAATCCACAATCGTAGTCACCAAAGTTGATCAATGGCCCACGAAAAATCAATCACGAGTAGTTTCCTAAATGCTGCTATAACTCAACAAAAAATGAAGGTTCACAAAAGAAAATAGAAAATACACGTACAAAATGGACAAATACAGTGCAATGCAAATCATAGTCACCAAAGTTGATGTACATGAAAACTCAGAAGCAGTGGTTTCCTAAATGGGCTATAACTCAACAAAAAATGAAGGTCCGTGAAAGGTGATAGAAAATACGTGTATAGAATGCACAACTACAGTGTAATCCATAAGCATAGTCACCAAAGTTGATCGATGGCACACGAAAACTCAACTCGAGCATTTTCCTAAATGTTTCTATAAATAAACAAAAAATGGAGGTTCACAAAAGGCGATAGAAAATACATGTACATAATGGTCAACTAGAGTGCAATCCACAATTGTAGTCACCAAAGTTGATTGATGGCCCACGAAAACTCAAACACGAGCGATTTACTAAGTGCGGCTATAACTCAACAAAAAATGAAGGTTCGTGAAAGGCGATTAAAAATATGCGTATAGAATGCACAACTATATTACAATCCACAATCGTAGTCAACTACAGAATGAAGGTATGTGAAAGGCGATAGAAAATAGGAGTACATAATCAACAACTACAGTGCAATCCACAATCGTAGTCATAAAAGTTGATCATGGCTCATGAAAACTAAAACACGAGCAATTTCCTAAGTTCGGCTATAACTCAACAAAAAATGAAGGTTCACGAAAGGCGATCGAAAATACGTGTATAGAATGCACAACTACAGTTTAAACCACAATTGTAGTCACCAAAGTTGACCGATGGCCCACGAAAACTCAAATATGACCGATGATCTATGGCCCACCAAAAGTGAAACACAAACATTTTCCTAAAAGCGGCTATAACTCAACAAAAAATGAAGGTTTGTGAAAGGCGATTAAAAATATGAGTACAAAATGCACAACTATAGTAGAATCCACAATCGTAGTCACCAAAATTGATTGACCCACACAAAGTCAAACATGAGCGGTTTCCTAAAGGTGACTATAACTCAACAGAAAATGAAGGTTTGTGAAAGGCGCTAGAAAATAAGTGTATAGAATGCACAACTATAGTCTAATCCACAATCTTAGTCACCAAAGTTGATCGATGGCCCATAAAAACTCAAATAGGAGCGGTTTCCTAAATGCAGCTATAACTCAACAAAAAATGAAGGTTCGTGAAAGGCGATACAAAATACAAGTACAGAATGGACACCTACAGTGCAATCCACAATTGTAGTAACCAAAGTTGATCAATGGCCCACGAAAACTCAAATAGGAGTGGTTTCCTAAGGGAGGCTATAACTCAACAAAAAATGAAGGTTCGCGAAAGGCGATAGAAAATAGACGTATAGAATGCACAACTATAGTGCAATCCACACACATAGTCACCAAAGTTGATCGATGGCCCACAAAAACTCAAACATGAGTAGTTTCCTAAGTGCGGCTATAACTCAAAAAAAAAATGAAGGTTCGTGAAAGGCGATGGAAAATAAGCGTATACAATGCACAACTATAGTGAAATCCACAATCGTGGTCACCAAAGTTGATTGATGGCCCATTAAAACTCAAACACAAGCGGTTTCCTAAATGCGGCTATAACTCAAGAAAAAATGAAGGTTCACGAAAGGCGATAGAAAATACACGTACATATGGAATTCGCAGTTTTCAAAAAATATATGGGGCTCTAAATAAATGCAGTATCTCCTCATTACTGTGTGTTTACCCATTGTGGGTTTTGGGTCAAGGGTGTAGACTTTCAACATTTCCACTCTTCCCTTTTGAGTGTGCTTTCTCAGAACAGCAGGTTAGGTATTTATAAATGCGCACTTTCTTTAGACAACAAATATTCATATGGAGCAGATTGAAAGTTCAGAGTAATGAAGGAAAAGTCCAAATTTTGCTTGACTACACAAGATTTCTCCACAAAGCCATCATGGGGTTTTGAAAAACAATCCTTCAAAGTAAAGAGCCAGCCTTAATGGGCCGAGTTTATAAACTGAATGCAAAATGATTATATGATACCCACATTTGAATCAAGCTTCAAAATACAGAGAATGCAATTACAGTGATAACCCACGTGAATTTTTTCATGAAGTTTTGTATGAGACAACAAGAAGATGTTAAAATGTGAGTTCCCTATGATGAATTGAGCTTCAAAATGGAGGAAATGTAGCTCTCATTCATTTTTCTCAATACCCACGAAGGGATTCATTATCAAATATGCATGAAGGAAAATTTCTTGTTGCGGGTCGAGCCCAAAGCTTCAAATAATGTTTTCTATAACATACATTTACCACGGCCTGAACATGGCCATAAGCTCACAAGTAAAAATTTCTTTTAGTCTCTAAGAATGAAGTAGCTAGAGGTGGCTTACCAGTTCATGATTATGGAGAATGCATATAGTTGCGTCGAAGAGAACTACATGGAGTTTCCAATGGCCCAGAGTCAAGCTCTCAAACTAGGTGCTCAAGCTTTAACATAAAGTGAACACAGAGAATGAACAAAAAAAGAAAGGTAGTAGAAATGCATGAACATGGTGCGTGACCTGTATAGTGGCCAAAAAATTATAAATAGAAAATGATAAAGATATGAAATTATAAACTTCTGTTTGAAGAGAGACGCGAACAGGGAAGAAAATAAAGCTTACCATTTCATGACTGTCAGAAGACAAGAAGCCGCTGGCCAGAGCTCTATGGAGTTCTCAAAAAATCCAAACAACATAATCCCAGTCAATCTTTCACAGAGCTTTCCAATCATGGGTCGATCTTGTATATGGCGGCCAGGTATAGTAGGAATTGGAAACATTACAGAGACAACAATATTTGCATGAGAGATATACAAGAAAATGCATTAGAAGGTATGTATAGCCACGGCCAAAGAAGAACAGAGCACAAGAAGTAGGGAGAAGTCAGAAAGAAGTATGACAGGCCGCGCCCATAGAGATTGTTCTCACTTTAAAATGAAGTAGAAGAACCATAATATAAACAAAATAAGCTTACCCAGATGAAATTTCAACTGTCAGAAGGCAAGGCCGAAGTCTCAAAGCACACGAAGCTCGAATTCAAGGTCAATCATGGCGACATGCTTACTAGCAGAGCTCATTTTCCTCAACAGTGATCATATGCAAAATGAAACAATTTAGGGTTTGACCTTGTTTTCCCCATGCCCTAATTCGACCCAACACTATAATTCTCCAGAATATTCCCATTTATCAATAGGCATGTGGGTTAATTCGAGTTAGGGTTATTAAGCTTTGCATCATATTTAATTAAGTTTGAAGTTCAAAATATGTTTGGAGGCCAAATTTCTTATGCCTAGAGTTGTGTCTAGGGTCTTTAGGATTTGAGCTAAAAATTATCTTATGCCTTAGGAAAATGAGTTGGAGACTTGAGCATCTTAATGTTATTGTTTTGAAGGAAAATGTGGGTATAAGGGTTGAAGGATGTCTTACCCTAGGGTTTTGTTTTTTGATTGATTTGAGGAAAATCAATAATGTATCTTATGATTTAGGGATTATATCAGGTTTTTGGGTTTCTTATTTTAATTGGTTTTATGAGAAATCAATGAGAAATTTTGATAAGAATATGATGATATGTAATGTTTTATGATTTTGTGGGAAAATCAGATGATTGTAATGGGGAGATAAGGATTTTATTTTTGCAAAATATTTTCAATCTTTAATTGCAAAAAATAGACAAATTGTGCAAATCTGCATCTTGTAAAGCAGAATCATAAAGCGATATTCTATAAATTGCTTTGTGTTTTCTTGCTATTTTTAGCATATTTTTATTAACTTTTCCTCTTGGTCGGATTTCAGACTTGTCTTAGAGAGATAAGGTTGTTTTTGAGCTTTTAAAGCAAGATTAGCCTATTTTTAGAGGCTTGACAGGTTCATCATGAAAGCATTGTGCTTTTTTCTGCTTTTAAGGAGTTTTTTTAGATTGATTAAAGCCTTTTTCCTTGAGCTTTTTTCTGAGCTCGGATTAGGGTTTCTTGAGGGCTATGTTTTGATAAAAACTTAGTTTTCTTCATTCTCATTAGTAGCAGTTCAGATTAGAGTTTCTTGCCCTTACACATTTTGGGGAGCTTGTAAACTTATGTGTGCTCAGATTCTGAGAATTTCCACTCCATCATTCAATAAAATAGCAGGGTTTTCCTTTCTCATTTCCTTTTCATGACTTGGAATAGTAATTTGATTTGATTTGTGATTCAAATATGTTGGATTCTTTTCTTTTCTTACGATTGTCAAGTGATTTGCAGGAGTTGCATGCTAGTTCAGGTTATGCCTTGTGTTAATTTTAGCTTTGCATAAATCACTGATTGAACTACATGTGTTGTGAGATTGTGAGAATTTAATTTTAAAGAGTTAGCGAGAGTGAGTTTTTTTCAGGGTCTTCTTATAGTTGATCAATATTTTAGGATGATAGAATTCCAATTTTAGATTTTAAGCCTAGTTTATCCTTCTATCCTTTTTCCTAGAAAGTCACTTAGAATAGAATTCATCATTCGGAGAACCAGCTCACTCTGGGGATTCCTTCTTCGTTCAGATCACCCACATCTGAAGAAGGTTTCCATGTTTCAGTAGTTTGTTGAATATTGCATTCAGTAGGGTGCAAAACTATTGATAACAGTTTTTGGCACGCCCGGTGGGACTCTGAAAATCAATTTCAGAGAAGTTTTAATCCTTTAAGGTTGCTGTTTGGTGTATGCAGCAAGTTATTCAGCCTTTTGGAGGCCCTTTTTCAATATACCTAGCGACTTTGTTCTGTGATTTTCAAGCAGATCTAGTGTGAACAGCGCACAAAGGAACACATACTGAAGGGTCGGGTGTTCTCTTCAGAATTATCAGCCTTTGGAGGCATAGTCATCAAACACCATGGCGACTCTGAGAAGCCTTTTATGGTTTCAGAATGATCAAGTGCTGGTATGCTTTTAAAGATTCTAATTTTTGCTTGTTTTTAGGCCTTTAGATGAACAAGCATGTCGAGACTTCACGATAATATGTAATACCATCCGCCATATCATGAAAGCCCTACGTATCCATACTCATATTGTCCATCAGAATAATCATGCTGCTGGTTTCAATTCCCTGGCTTTTCAAAACCAGCATACCCAATATAGTTGCCACCCACCCACCCCTACTCATTATTCATCCCAACCCTCATATGTTCAAAATCAGTCCCAAGAGATTGAAGACTGGAGTTTCAAAGATATAAGGCTGAACTATGAAAGGCAAATGAGTCAAATAGATCAGCAGGAGGAGATGGCAAGTATAAAAAGCACGCTGCTTGATTACATGAATCAGCTTGTGGAGATCAAGAAGCAGTATGAGTATAATCTGCAGTAGGAGGAGTTGGCTTATCAAGCCTATCTTCAGGATCAGGAGTTGGAGACCCAAAGAGCACAGTTTGAGGAGGATTTAGAGAGAGAGGCAGCCACACAGACAAATCTTTTGCTTGCTCGGTGTCAAAAGTTGGAAGCCCAAATAGCTCCTGTCAGTTTTGAACATCCTATTCAAGAAGAGGCTTGTAAATTTAAGTTTCCAAGTTTTATGAAAACTGAGCCTCCTAACCCGACTAAAATCAAAATTCTTAGCTTTAAAGATTTTTCACCTTTGCAAGAATCTAGGTTAGAACTTTCTGAACCTGTGAGCATTAGGGACTAGTCCATTAGGACGCAACCTCCTTTCCTCTAGGAAACTCCAAAAATTCCACAAGTTTCTCAGCCAGATAATTCTGATTGTCCTGTCACTATTGAGGACAGACCTGTTGACTCGGAAGATGACTCATCATTCACCATAAAAGAAGAAGCTACAAGAGTAAATTTATTACATATAGCTATGGAGGAATATCGCTTGCAGCAACAGAAGATTGAACGAGAAGAGCCTTGTTTTGTGGAGGACAATGTAAAGTTTTTAGAGTGCACTCCTTTCTCGGCTGAGCCTAAGAGTGTTGCATGTGCAGAGGGAGTTGATTCTTTGGAACGACAGAATATCAATGATTGTTTCAGAGTATCTAGTTGGTACCGTGATAAAGAGGACCTAGAATGTTAGGAGCAATTGATGTAGGAGGTAGAGGAGACTGTGTTTGAGAAACCAAAAATTCAAGATCAAGAAATGACCGACAACTCTCAAGTTCTGCCTGATTTGTTCGATGAGTTACCATTTTTTGTGGATAATGAGGAAAGGTCATCTAGATTGCCATACCCTCTAGAGCAAGAGGGAAAGAAGTTCAAAATTCTAATGTTTTTATACCTGGAAGAGGCTGTGAAGTAACTAATAGTCTTCCTCCACAGAAACTGAAAGTGAGAAGGAGAGATGACATGTTTTAAGGATGATCTCGAGGCTTTTGTTTCAAATTTAGATGCCAAACACTCATCTTTTGGAAGCGGTTATTGGAGCAGCAACTTGAGGAGACAAAAGGGGGTGTCCAAACTCAAGGAAGTGAAGATAACATGGTTATCAAATGCCAGAACCTCGATGAAGCTGGTGCAATAGCTCAAATAGAATGAGATCAAACTACGCATAAGCATGACACTACTGTCCAAAGTGGGGGTCTTGATGTCTTTCCAAGTTCTCATGAAGCTGGTCAAGAAGATTTTTTCTAAGCTGACATTGAGCTTTTCTACTCACGCTTAGAGGATATGCCAATATTTATGGAGGAGGCTAGCTCACCAACCATGGAGGAGGGGTCAGTATGGAAGACCATTATGCAAGGAGAAGGTGGTGTTGTCATCAATGATCATTTAGGTTGCTTTACTTCCAATCCAAAGCTCTTGAGGGGGATGTCCTATTAGGCACCTAACTCGCTTCAAAATGAGCAAGGAGAAGCTACCCCATGATAATGCTGATGTCAAACAGAAAATGAGGTATTCAATTATGCATGAGCCGTTCATTTTTCCACCAAATCACCACTGGTTCAGAAGTCTAGAGACGTGGGTAAGTGATTCCTTTTTCCTCCTTGGAAGGATGTTGCAACAAATTGCTGAATATTTGATATTTCTCCACATCTTTTGGTGGATTTACAAGCTGATTAAGTTTTGCAGATTACAAAGAAAGGGCAGTTACTTTTTTGAGCCAGTTAATGGCTTTGTTTAAATAGCCTTGGCATCATTTAGTGTAGGATAGAATAGTTGCATTCAATAAGTGCGTTTCGCACATTTACTTTCAGTAGTTTTGCTTTCCCTAAGCGCTACTACGCATTGTTCTGTTGGCCACTAGGGCCTATTGGTTTGCTTTCGGTTCTGTTTTGTTTTCCTGCTGCTATTTGGAGTGTTGCTGTTCAGGTTTCTGAAGTTTAGAGAAGGGGCAGAATTGACTCCGCGCCCAATGAATTGTTTAAAGGCCACTGATCTATGCTTAGCAGGCAAGCATATCGCGAATGTCGCTAAAATGTTACCTATTTTTTGCTTCAGCTCAATTGGTTGAGCTGGCTGAATGTATTTAACATAGGGTGGAATTGCACTTAAGTTCAAATGCTGTTTCACATTATTGTCACTTTTCATTGAACGACAGTTGTGCATTTAAAAGAAGAATAGAGTTTCAGAGTGCCATTCAAATGTTGCAGATTTAAAAGAAATACAGAATTGAGTACATGAGCAAAATAGCATTTCAGATGCTTTTATTCATTTCATAAAGAACTCATATTTTTACAAGGCTTCATTTGATTTCACAATCAGAATGATATTACAACATTGCATGAAATGCATTTTCTTTTCAATTGAAAAGCAAAAGTGAAATCAAAGATCCACACAAGCCGTGGATATAACTGTGACCGTGACAACACATTTCTAATAGCACATTGCACTACTGAAGATGCAGAAAGGGAAACACATAAGTAACAACATAATCATCATTGCCTGATTATCGACGCTTGATGTTGAATGGTGCACCTCGTCATCTCGAGCTTCGTCGACCTGTAAGAGGAAAGGAGGGGTGTTAGTGGCTCCGACTATGATGTAACTTATATGATGCACCTACAATAGTACATCATACTATTAGAAATGCATTGAAACAATCAATCAAGTGCAGTATGAAAGAAGTGAGCTGAAGGAGAAATAGCAACATCATAATCACCATGTTCTATTTTTATGCTAACACTGTTTGTTTCCTTGTGCAGGTATAAGTAAAGTCATGAAGCTGAACATTATTCGAAGACCAAGCATGTGGAGTAAAACGGGCTCCCACAAGGGTAGAGCTCGACATGCTGCCCTATTCATTAAATGGGCTGATTTTAAAGATAAATCATCATATTCATCAAGTGAAAATTAAGAACAACTGAAAGAGTAAAACAGAGAATCCATCAAGTAACGAAACCAATTGTGCATTCATAATGATCAGGTTTTCTTTTTGAAGGCTACAGGTGAACAGTGAGTTTAGTTCACTTAAGGAATTTAACTGAGTACATTTACATCAGAAATTGCTGAATGACTTCATTTTCTGTGCTGATTGTAATCATATGTCATGTAAGTTTCAATTCATCAATTCTTTCTCGAATAGTGAACAAGCATACATTATGCCTTAATGTTTTGTTTTAATTTTTATCATCAAAGAGAAAAGATTTTAAGAGCAGTTTGTACAACGAAACATGAAAATGCATGAAGGGTACCATGTTACAGTTGAGTACGAACACAGAAGGTGCATTCAAGGGTTAAATGAATCGTCAGTTACTGTTGACTAGTGAAAACAAATACAACATTATGAGTGTAATAACAAAGTGATCATCCTAGAACCATAAGGAAGGAACAAACAGCTCATCCCGGATGGAAGAATGTTTCTAGTAGTACCATGTATCAGTGTTTGGTGAAAGACAACAATCATGTGCATTATTCATTCAAAATACACATCTGCAAGGGAGTTTAGGTATCAAACTGATAAGTGTGCACAATTTTGATAGGAATTTGAACACATAAAAGTCATTTTCATGAATGAACAGATTATGCAGTGAGTTAGCAATCCACAGAGTCAAGTTTAAAAAAGGAATTCTGTGTGCAAAAAGAGTTCAGTGTAAATAAGCGTAAACAAGAAACCAAAGGTTTTCAATGCAATTCAAATAGAATGTGTGTATTTAGAATTATTATATGCTCAGTTTAATAGAATTTCTACAATATTTCCATGAAGAAAGCTAAAGAAGGTAGAATACCATGTGAATCAGGTCGATTTACACACACAGTTTATTGTTCTTTCTTGTTTTCATAGTGGTTTCTCAGATTTACATATGGAATTCGCAGTTTTCAGAAAATATATGGGACTCTAAATAAATGCAGTATCTCCTCATTACTGTGTGTTTACCCATTGTGGGTTTTGGGTCAAGGGTGTAGACTTTCAACATTTCCACTCTTCCCTTTTGAGTGTGCTTTCTCAGAACAGCAGGTTAGGTATTTATAAATGCGCACTTTCTTTAGACAACAAATATTCATATGGAGCAGATTGAAAGTTCAGAGTAATGAAGGAAAAGTCCAAATTTTGCTTGACTACACAAGATTTCTCCACAAAGCCATCATGGGGTTTTGAAAAACAATCCTTCAAAGTAAAGAGCCAGCCTTAATGGGCCGAGTTTATAAACTGAATGCAAAATGATTATATGATACCCACATTTGAATCAAGCTTCAAAATACAGAGAATGCAATTACAGTGATAACCCACGTGAATTTTTTCATGAAGTTTTGTATGAGACAGCAAGAAGATGTTAAAATGTGAGTTCCCTATGATGAATTGAGCTTCAAAATGGAGGAAATGTAGCTCTCATTCATTTTTCTCAATACCCACGAAGGGATTCATTATCAAATATGCATGAAGGAAAATTTCTTGTTGCGGGTCGAGCCCAAAGCTTCAAATAATGTTTTCTATAACATACATTTACCACAGCCTGAACATGGCCATAAGCTCACAAGTAAAAATTTCTTTTAGTCTCTAAGAATGAAGTAGCTAGAGGTGGCTTACCAGTTCATGATTATGGAGAATGCATATAGTTGCATCCAAGAGAACTACATGGAGTTTCCAATGGCCCAGAGTCAAGCTCTCAAACTAGGTGCTCAAGCTTTAACATAAAGTGAACACAAAGAATGAACAAAGAAAAGAAAGGTAGTAGAAATACATGAACATGGTGCGTGACCTGTATAGTGGCCAAAAAATTATAAATAGAAAATGATAAAGATATGAAATTATAAACTTCTGTTCTGAAGAGAGACGCCAACAAGGAAGAAAATAAAGCTTACCATTTCATGACTGTCAGAAGACAAGAAGCCGTGGCCAGAGCTCTATGGAGTTCTCAAAAAATCCAAACAACATAATCCCTAGTCAATCTTTCACAGAGCTTTCCAATCATGGGTCGATCTTGTATATGGCGGCCAGGTATAGTAGGAATTGGAAACATTACAGAGACAACAATATTCGCACGAGAGATATACAAGAAAATGCATTAGAAGGTATGTATAGCCACGACCAAAGAAGAAAAGAGCACAGGAAGTAGGGAGAAGTCATAAAGAAGTATGACAGGCTGTGCCCCTAGAGATTGTTCTCGCTTTAAAATGAAGTAGAAGAACCATAATAAGGTTACCTAGATGAAATTTCAATTGTCAGAAGGTAAGGCCGAAGTCTCAAAGCACACGAAGCTCGAATTCAAGGTGAATCATGGTGACATGCTTACTAGTAGAGTTCATTTTCCTCAATAGTGATCATATGCAAAATGAAACAATTTAGGGTTTGACCTTGTTTTCCCCATGCCCTAATTCGACCCAACACTATAATTCTCCAGAATATTCCCATTTATCCACAGGCATGTGGGTTAATTCGAGTTAGGGTTATTAAGCTTTGCATCATATTTAATTAAGTTTGAAGTTCAACATATGTTTGGAGGCTGAATTTCTTATGCTTAGAGTTGTGTCTAGGGTCTTTAGGATTTGAGCTAAAAATTATCTTATGCCTTAGGAAAAATGAGTTGGAGACTTGAGCATCTTAATGTTATTGTTTTGAAGGAAAATGTGGGTATAAGGGTTGAAGGATGTCTTACCCTAGGGTTTTGTTTTTTGATTGATTTGAGGAAAATCAATAATGTATCTTATGATTTAGGGATTATATCAGGTTTTTGGGTTTCTTATTTTAATTGGTTTTATGAGAAATCAATGAGAAATTTTGATAAGAATATGATGATATGTAATGTTTTATGATTTTGTGGGAAAATCAGATGATTGTAATGGGGAGATAAGGATTTTATTTTTGCAAAATATTTTCAATCTTTAATTGCAAAAAATAGACAAATTGTGCAAATCTGCATCTTGTAAAGCAGAATCATAAAGCGATATTCTATAAATTGCTTTGTGTTTTCTTGCTATTTTTAGCATATTTTTATTAACTTTTCCTCTTGGTCGGATTTCAGACTTGTCTTAGAGAGATAAGGTTGTTTTTGAGCTTTTAAAGCAAGATTAGCCTATTTTTAGAGGCTTGACAGGTTCATCATGAAAGCATTGTGCTTTTTTCTGCTTTTAAGTAGTTTTTTGAGATTAATTGAAACCTTTTTCCTTGAGCTTTTTTCTGAGCTCGGATTAGGGTTTCGTGAGGGCTATGTTTTGATAAAAACTTAGTTTTCTTCATTCTCATTAGCAACAATTCAGATTAGAGTTTCTTGCCCTTACACATTTTGGGGAGCTTGTAAACTTATGTGTGCTCATATTCTGAGAAGGTCCACTCCATCATTCAATAAAATAGCAGGGATTTCCTTTCTCATTTCCTTTTCATGACTTCAAATAGTAATTTGATTTGATTTGTGATTCAAATATGTTGGATCCTTTTCTTTTCTTATGATTGTCAAGTGATTTGCAGGAGTTGCATGCTAGTTCAGGTTATGCCTTGTGTTAATTTTAGCTTTGCATAAATCACTGATTGAACTACATGTGTTTGAGATTGTGAGAATTTAATTTTAAAGAGTTCGCGAGAGTGAGTTGTTTTCAGGGTCTTCTTACAGTTGATCAATATTTTAGGATGATAGAATTCCAGTTTTAGATTTTAAGCCTAGTTTATCCTTCTATCCTTTTTCCTGGAAAGTCACTTAGAATAGAATTCATCATTCAGAGAACCAGCTCGCTCTGGAGATTCCTTCTTTGTTCAAATCACCCACATTTGAAGAAGGTTTCCATGTTTCAGTAGTTTGTTGAATATTGCATTCAGTAGGGTGCAAAACTATTGATAATAGGCGCATGAAAACTCAAAGACGAGTAGCTTCCTAAAAAGGCTATAACTCAGCAAAAAATGAAAGTTCATGAAAGGTGATAGAAATACATGAACAAAATGGAAAAATACAGTGCAATCAACAATCCTAGTCACCAAAGTTGATCAATGGCCCATGAAAATTCAAACATGAGCGGTTTCCTTAGTGTAGCTATAAATAAACAAAAAATCAAGGTTCGCGAAAGGTGATAGAAAATGCACATACAGAACAGAAAACTACAGTGCAACCCACAATCGTAGTCATCAAATCTGATCGATGGCGCATGAAAAATCAAACACGAGCGGTTTCCTAAGTGCGGCTATAAATCAACAAAAAATGAAGGTTCATGAAAGGTGATAGATAATACGTGAACAAAATGCAAAACTACAATGTAATCCACAATTGTAGTCACCAAAGTTGGTAGATGGCCCATGAAAACTCAAACATGAGTGATTTCCTAAATGTGGCTATAACTCAACAAAAAATCAAGGTTCATGAAAGGCGATAAAAATATGCATACATAATGCACAACTACAGTACAATCCACAATCGTAGTCCCCAAAGTTGATTGATGGCCCACAAAACTCAAACAGGCCGGTTTCCTAAATGCGGCTATAACTCAACAAAAAATGAAGGTTCATGAAAGGCGATAGAAAATATGTGTATAGAATGTACAACTACGGTGTAATCCACAATTGTTGTCACAAAAGTTGATCAATGGCCCATGAAAACTCAAACATGAGCGTTTTCCTAAGTGTGACTATAACTCATCAAAAAATGAAGGTTCGTGAAGGGCAATAGAAAATACGCGTATAGGATGCACAACTACAGTGTACAATAAACAATCATAGTCACCAAAGTTGATTGATGGCCCAAGAAAACTCTAACACGAGCAGTTTCCTAAGCGCAGCTATAACTCAACGAAAAATGAAGGTTCATGAAAGACAATAGAAAATACGCGTATAGAATGCAAAAATTACAGTGTAATCCACTATAGTAGTCACCAATGTTGATCGATGGCCGTCAAAAACTCAAACACTAGCAGTTTCCTAAGTGCGGCTATAAGTCAATGGAAAGTGAAGGTGCGCGAAAGGCAATAGAAAATAGGCGTATGGAATTCACATCTATAGTTTAATCCACAATCATAGTCACCAAAGTTGATCGATGGCCCAATAAAACTCAAACACAAGTGTTTTCCTAAATGCGGCTATAACTCAACAAAAAATGAAGTTTCGTGAAAGGTGATTAAAAATATGTGTATAGAAAGCACAACTACAGTACAATCCATAATCGTAGTCACCAAAGTTGATTGATAGCCCACAAAAACTCAAACTCGACTGTTTTCCTAAATGCGGTTATAACTCAACAAAAAATGAAGGTTTGTGAAAGGTTATTAAAAATATGTGTAGAGAATGTACAAGTATAGTATAATCGACAATCGTAATCACCAAAGTTGATCAATGGCCCACAAAAACATAAACTCGAGCAGTTTCCTAAATGTGTCTATAACTCAACAAAAAATGAAGGTTCGTGAAAAGAAATAGAAAATACGCATACAAAATGGACAACTACAGTGCAATCCACAATCGTAGTCACCAAAGTTGATCGATGGCCCACAACAACCCAAACACGAGTAGATTCCTAAGTGCGGCTATAACTAAATGAAAAATGAAGCTTCACAAAATGCGATAGAAAATACACGTATAAAATGCACAACTACAGTGTAATCCACAATTATAGTCACAAAAGTTGATCGATGACCCAATAAAACTCAAACACGAGCGTTTTCCTTATTGTGGCTATAACTCAATTAAAAATGAAGGTTCGTGAAAGGTGATTAAAAATATTTGTACAGAATGCAGAACTATAGTATAATGCACAATTGTAGTCACCAAAGTTGATCGTTGGCCCAAAAAAACTCAAACATGAGTGGTTTCCTAAGTGCGGCTATAACTCATCGAAAAATGAAGGTTCACAAAAGCCAATAGAAAATACACGTATAGAATGCACAACTACAGTGTAATCCACAATCGTAGTCACCAAAGTTGATCGATGGCCCACAAAAACTCAAACATGAGTAGTTTCCTAAATGCGGCTACAATGCAATGAAAAATGAAGGTTCGCGAAAGGTGATAGAAAATACGTGTATAGAATGCACAACTATAGTGTAATCCACAATCGTACTCACCAAAGTTGATTGATGGCACACCAAAACTCAAACATGAGCATTTTTCTAAATGCCGCTATAGCTCATCAAAAAATGAAGGTTTGTGAAACGCGATTAAAAATATGTGTACAAAATGCACAACTTTAGTACAATCCACAATCATAGTCACTAGACTTGATCGATGGCCCACAAAAAGTCAAACATGAGCGGTTTCCTAAATGTGGCTATAACACAACAAAAAATAAAGGTTCACAAACAAAGATAGAAAATACGCATATAGAATGCTCCACTAGAGTGTAATCCACAAGCGTAGTCACCAAAGTTGATCGATGGCCCATGAAAACTCAAACATGAGCGGTTTCCTAAATGTGGCTATAACTCAATGAAAAATGAAGATTCATGAAAGGCAATAGAAAATATGTGTACTGAATGGACAACTACAGTGCAATCCACAATCGTAGTCACGAAAATTGATCGGTGCCTCACGAAGACTCAAACATGAGGGGTTTAATAAATGCGGTTATAACTTAACAAAAAATGAAGGTTCAAGAAAGGCAATAGAAAATACGTGTAAAAAATGGACAACTACAGTGCAATCCACAATCATAATCACCAAAGTTCATCGATGGCCCACGAAAACTCAAACACGAGCGGATTCCTAAATGTGGCAATAAGTCAACAAAAAATGAAGGTTCACAAAAGGCAATAGAAAATACTCATAGATAATGTGCAACTACAGTGTAATCCACAAGCGTAGTCACCAAAGTTGATTGATGGCCCAGGGAAACTCAAACTCGATCCTAAATGTGGCTATAACTCAATAAAAAATGAAGGTTCGTGAAAGGCGATAGAAAATACACGTACAAAATGGACAACTACAGTTCAATCCACAATCGTAGTCACCAAAGTTAATCGATGGACCACAAAAAATCAAACACGAGCAATTTCCTAAGTGTAGTTGTAACTAGACGAAAAATAAGGATTCGCGAAAGGCGATAGAAAATATGCATATAGAATGTATAAGTATAGTGTAATCTACAATCATAGTCACCAAAGTTGATTGATGGCCCATGGAAATTGAAACACGAGTGGTTTCCTAAGTGCAGCTATAACTCAACGAAAAATGAAGGTTCGTGAAAGGCTATAGAAAATACGCATATAGAATGCTTAACTACAGTGTAATTTACAATCATAGTCACCAAAGTTGATTGATGGCCCACAAAAAACTCAAACATGAGCGGTTTCCTAAATGCGGCTATAACTCAAAAAGAAAATGAAGGTTCGCGAAGGCGATAAAAAATACGCGTATAAAATGTAACTACAGTTAAATCTACAATCGTAGTCACCAAAGTTGATTGATGGCCCATGAAAACTTAATCACTAGCAGTTTCTTAAGTGTAGCTATAACTCAATGAAAAACGAAGGCTCGCGAAAGGCGATAGAAAATATGCATATAGAATGCATAACTATAGTGCAATCCAGAATCGTAGTCACCAAAGTTGATCAATGGCCCACGAAAACTCAAACACAAGTAGTTTCCTAAATGCGGCTATAAGTCAAAAAAAAATGAAGGTTCACGAAAGGTGATAAAAAATACGCGTAAAGAATGGACAACTATAGTGGAATCCACAATCGTAGTTACCAAAGTTAATCGACAGCCCAGAAAAAACTCAAACATGAATTGTTTCCTAAATGCGGTTATAACTTAACAAAAAATGAAAGGTTCTGAAAGGTGATAGAAAATACCGTATAGAATGCAACTACAAATGTAATCCTGATAGTAGTCACCAAAGTTAATGAGATAGCCCATGAAATAAAATCTGACCCCGGTTTCCTAAGTGCAGCTATAACTCAACAAAAATGAAAGGTTACATAAAGGCGATAGAAATACGTGTATAGAATGCACAACTTCATGATTACAATCCCTGTCGTAGTCACAAAGTTGGTTGATGGCCTAAAATAAAACATGAGTGGTTTCCTAAGGGTGGCTGTAACTCAAAAATGAAGTTCGCGAAATCACGTCAGAAAATACAAATGTACGATACGCAACTATAGAGTGTAATCACTGTCGTAGTCACCAAAGTTCATGATGGCCCACAAAAGCTCAGAACGCAGCATTTTTCTAAGTGCTTAACACCACGACTCAATGAAAATGAAGAGGTTCACGAAGGTGATAGAAAATAGGAAACATAGGCGCACAATTATAGTGTAATCCACAATCATAGTCACCAATGTTGATTGATGGCCCACAGCTCAAACCGCGGCGATTTCTTAAATGCGGCTATATCGCGAAAAATGAAAGGTTAGCGAAGCGTTAGAAAATACACATCTGATTAGACAACTATAGTGCAATCCACAATCATTAGTCACCAAATTTGATTGATGGCCCACGAAAAACTCAAAATAGAATTGGTTTCCTAAGATGCGGCTATAACTCAACAAAAATGAAGGTTCATAAAAGCGATAGAATATATAGGCATTATAGGAATGCACACAACTTCAGTTCAATCCACTTTCGTAGTCACCAAAGTTGATTGATAGCCACAAAAACTCAAACATGAGTAGTTTTCACGAGTCGGTTATAACTCAACAAAAATGAAGGTTCTGAAAATGGAAAATAAGCGTATACAATGCACAACTATAGTGAAATCCACAATCGTAGTCACCAAAGTTGATTGATGACCAAAGAAAACTCAAACACGAGCCTTTTTCTAAATGTGGCTATAACTCAACAAAAAATGAAGGTTCGTGAAAGGCAATTAAAAATATGCGTACATAATGCACAACAAAATTACAATACACAATCGTAGTCACCAAAGCTGATTGATGGCCCACAAAAACTCAAACATGAGTGATTTCCTAAATGCGGCTATAAGTCAACAAAAAATGAAGGTTCGCGAAAGGTGATAGAAAATATGTGTATAGAAAGCACAACTACAGTGTTATCCACAATCGTAGTCACTAATGTTGATCGATGACCCACAAAAACTGAAACATGAGTGGTTTCCTAAAAGCAGCTATAACTCAACAAAAAATGAAGGTTCGCAAAAGGCAATAGCAAATATGCGTATAGAAAGCACAACTACAGTGTAATCCACAAGCGTAGTCACCAAAGTTGATTGATGGCCCACGAAAACTCAAACTTGAGTAGTTTCCTAAATGGGGTTATAATTCAACAAAAATTGAAGGTTTGCGAAAAATAATAGAAAATACGCATACAAAATGGACAACTACAGTGCAATACACAATCATAGTCACCAAAGTTGATTGATGACCCATGAAAACTCAAACACGAGCGTTTTCCTAAATGTGGGTATAACTCAACAAAAAATGAAGGTTCTTGAAGGGTGATTAGAAATGTGTACAAAATGCACAACTATAGTAGAATCCACAATCGTAGTCACAAAGTTGATTGATGACCCACAAAAACTCAAACACGAGCTATTTCCTAAATGCGGCTATAACTCAACAAAAAATGAAGGTTTGTGAAAAGTGATAGAAATACGTGCATAGAATGCACAACTATAGTGTAATCCACAATCGTCGCAACCAAAGTTGATCGAAGGCCCAAAAAACTCAAACATGAGCGGTTTCCTAAATCCTGCTATAACTCAACAAAAGATGAGGGTTTGTGAAAGGTTATAGAAAATACGCGTATAGAATGTACAACCACAGTGTAATCCACAATTGTAGTCACCGATGTTGATCGATCGCCCACAAAAACTCAAACACAAGTGTTTTCCTAAGTGTGGCTATAACTCCTCAAAAAATGAAGGTTTGCAAAAGACTATAGAAAATACGCGTATAGAATGCACAACTACATTGTAATCCTCAATCGTAGTCACCAAAGTTGATTGATGGACTACGAAAACTAAAACTCGAGCGACTTCCTAAATGCAGCTATAACTCAACAAAAAATGAAGGTTCGGGAAAGTCAATAGAAAATACATGTACAAAATGGACAACTACTGTGCAATCCACAATTGTAGTCACCAAAGTTGATCGATGGCCCACGGAAACTCAAACATGTGCGGTTTCGTAAGGGCAGCTATAAATCAATGAAAAATGAAGGTTTGCGAAAGGCGATAGAAAATATGGGTATAGAATGCACAACTACAGTGTAATCCACAATCGTAGTCACCAAAGTTGATCGATGGCCCACGAAAACTAAAAGATGAGTGTTTTCCTAAATGTGGCTATAACTCAACAAAAAATGAAGGTTCGCAAAAGGCAATAGAAAATACTTGTATAAAATACACAACTATAGTGTAATCCACAAGCGTAGTCACCAAAGTTAATCGATGGCCCACAAAAACTCAAACTTGAGCGGTTTCCTAAGTGTGGCTATAAATCAACAAAAAATGAAGGTTCGTGAAAGGGGAGAGAAAATACGCATACAAAATGGACAACTACAGTTCAATCCAAAATCGTAGTCACCAAAGCTAATCGATGACCCATTAAAATTCAAACACGAACGGTTTCCTAAGTGCACCTATAACTGTACGAAAAATGAAGTCTCACGAAAGGCGATAGAAGATACATGTATAGATTGCACAACTACAGTATAATCCATAATCGTAGTCACCAAAGTTGATCTATGGCCCATGAAAACTCAAACACGAGCGGTTTTCTAAATGTGGCTATAACTCATCAAAAAATGAAGTTTCGTGAAAGGAGATTAAAAATATGCATACAAAATGCACAACTACAATACAATCCACAAGTAGCAGTCACCAAAGTTGATGGTGGCCCACAAAAACTACAAAATGCAGGAAAACTTCGATTACAGTGATTGTAGTCACCAAAGTTGATCATAGCCCACAAAAATTCAAACATGATTGAACATAAGTGGGGCTATAACTCATCAAAAATGAAGAGGTTAAAGGTAGAAAATCATATAGAATTCACGGCTACAATGTAATCACAGTAGTAGTCAAGAGATTTGATCTATAGCCCGCGAGAAACTCAAACCGCGAATGTTTTCCTAAATGTGGCTATAACTAAACAAAAAATGAAAGATTTCATGAAAATTGATTAAAATATGCATACAAAGAATTTTACAACTATTTGGCGCAAATCCACAATCATAGTCACGAAAGTTGATTGAAGTGACCCCACAAAACTAAAATATGAAGGCGGACACAAATGCGGTTGCAACAAACAAAGTATGAAGGTTAAGCAAAGGCGATAGAGAATATGTGTATAGAATGCACAACGACAATGTAATCCAATAGCATAGTCACCAAAGTTCATAGCCCATGAAAACTCAAACTCGAGCGGTTTTCTAAGTGCGGCTATAATTCAACAAAAAATGAAGGTTCGTGAAAGGGGGTAGAACATACGTGTATAGATTGCACAACAAAAGTGTAATCCACAATGGTAGTCAATAAAGTTTATTGATGGCCCATGAAAACTCAAACATGAGCGGTTTCCTAAATGCGGCTATAACTAAACAAAAAATGAAGGTTTGCGAAAGGCGATAGAAAACACAAGTAAAGAATGGGCAACTACAATGCAATCCAAAATCGTAGTCACCAAAGTTGATCGATGGCCCATGAAAACTCAAACATGAGCGGTATCCTAAGTGCAACTATAACTCAACAAAAAATGAAGGTTCACAAAAGGCAATAGAAAATACGCTTATAAATGTGGCTATAACTAAACAAAAAATAAGGTTCTTGAAAAGCGATTATAAATATGCGTATAGAATGCACAACTACAATACAATCCACAATCGTAGTCACCAAATTTGATCGATGGCTCACAAGAACTCAAACATGAGCAGTTTCCTAAATGCGGCTATAACTCAACAAAAAATGAAGGTTCGTGAAAGGTGATTAAAAATATGCATACAAAATGCACAACTATAGTACAATCCACAATCACAGTCACCAAAGTTGCATGATGACCCACAAAAACTCAAACATGGGCGGTTTCCTAAATGCGGCTATAACTAAAAAGAAAATGAAGGTTTAAGAAAGGTGATAGAAAATATGTGTATAGAATGCACAACTACAATGTAATCTACAAGCGTAGTCACCAAAGTTGATTGATGGCCTACAAAAATTCAAACTCGAGTGGTTCGTGAAAGGCAATAGAAAATACGTGTACAAAATGGACAACTACAGTGCAATCCACAATCGTAGTCACCAAAGTTGATTGATGGCCCACAAAAGCTGAAACATGAGTGGTTTCCTAAATGCGGCTATAACTCAAAAAAAAATGAAGGTTCACGACAGGCGATAGAAAATACATGTATAGAATGCACAACTACAGTGTAATCCACAAGTGTCTACAGTCACCAAAGTTGATCGATGGCCCACGAAAATTCAAACTCGAACGGTTTCCTAAGTGCAGCTATAACTCAACAAAAAATGAAGCGTGAAGAAAGGCGATAGAAAATAAGCATACAGAATGGACAACTATAGTGCAATCCACAATCGTACTCAGCAAAGTTGATCAATGGCCCACAAAAACTCATACACAAGCGGTTTCCTAGAATTGTGGCTATAACTCAACAAAAATTAAAAAGGTTCACAAAGGCGATAGAAAATGCATGGGCCACGGCTACATTTAGCGAGTCACAATCCTAAATGCCCAAAGGATTGATCGATGGCCCATGAAGAGCTCAAACATGGCGGTTTCCTAAATCTTTAGCTCAACAAAATACTTGAAGGTTCCGCGAAGTGATGGAAAATGCGCTCACGAATGGAAAACTATGAGTGCGATCCACAGAAAATAGTAGTCACCAAAAAGTTTATCAATAGCCTAAAATTCCAAACATGAATTTGGACACAAATCGACTATAACCAAAAAATGAATGTTTATGAAAGGCAATATGAAATATGCATACAAAATGTACAAAGATAGTGCAATCCACAATTGTAGTCACCAAAGTTGATCAATGGCCCACAAAAACTCAAACACGAGCGGTTTTCTAAATGCGGCTATAACTCAACGAGAAATGAAGGTTTGTGAAAGGCGATAGAAAATACGGCTATAGAATGCACAACTATAGTGTAATCCACAATCTTAGTCACCAAAGTTTATCGATGGCCCACAAAATCTCAAACACGAGCATTTTCCTAAATGTGGCTATAACTCAACAAAAAATGATAGATTGTGAAAGACGATTAAAAATATGCGTACAAAATGCACAACTATAGTACAATCCACAATCATAGTCACTAAAGTTGTTTAATGACCCACAAATACTTAAACATGAGTGGTTTCCTAAATGCGGCTATAACTCAACAAAAAATGAAAGTTCGTGAAAGGCGATAGAAAATATGTTTATAGAATGCACAACTACAGTGTAATCCATAAGCATAATTGCCAAACTTGATTGATGGCCCACGAAAACTCAAACTCGAGCGGTTTCCTAAGTGCGATTATAACTCATCAAAAAATGAAGGTTCGTGAAAGGCGATAGAAAATACGCATAGAGAATGGACAACTACTGTGCAATCCACAATCGTAGTCACCAAAGTTGATTGATGGGCCATGAAAACTCAAACATGAATGATTTCCTAAGTGCGACAATAGCTCAACGAAAAATGAAGGTTCGCAAACGGCGATAGAAAATACGCGTATAGAGAGCACAACTATAGTACAATCCGCAATCATAGTCACCAAAGTTGATCGATGAACCAAGAAAACTCACAACTAAAGTGTAATCCAAATTGTAGTCACCAAACCTGATCAATGACCCAAGAAAACTCATACATCGGTGTTTTCCTAAATTCGCTATAATTGAACAAGAAATGAAGGTTCATGAAAGGAAACTAAAAATATGCGTACATAATGCTTAACTACAATACAACCCACAATCGTATAGAATGCACAACTAGAACACAATCCACAATCGTATAGAATGCACAAATATAGAAAGGTGCTAGAAAATACGTGTATACAATGCACAACTATAGTGTAATCCACAAGCGTAATCACCAAAGTTGATCAATGGCCCACGAAAACTCAAACTTGAGGTGTTTCCTAAATGCGGTTATAACTCAAAAATAAATGAAGGTTCTCGAAAGGAAATACAAAATACGTATACGAAATGGACAACTACAGTGCAATCCACAATCGTAGTCACCAAAGTTGATAGATGGCCTACGAAAACTCAATCACGAGCAGTTTCCTAAGTGCGGCTAAAACTCATCAAAAAATGAAAGTTCGCAAAAGGCGATAGAAAATACACGTATAGAATGCACAACTATAGTGTAATTCACAATCATAGTCACCAAAGTTGATTGATGGCCCGCACAATCTCAAACTCGAGCGGTTTCCTAAGTGCAGCTATAACTTAATGAAAAATGAAGGTTCGTGAAAGGCAATTAAAAATATGCGTACAAAATGCACAACTATAATAAAATCCACAATCGTAGTCACCAAAGTTGATCGATGGTCCACAAAAACTCAAACATTAGCGGTTTCCTAAATGCGGCTATAACTCAACAAAAAATTAAGGTTCACAAAAGGCGATAGAAAATACGTGTATAAAATGTACAAATACAGTGTAATCCACAAGTGTAGTCACCAAAGTTGATCGATGGCCCACAGAAACTCAAACTCGAGCGATTTCCTAAATGTGGCTATAACTCAACAAAATATGAAGTTTCTTGAAAGGCAGTTAAAAATACGCGTATATAATGTTCAACTATAGTACAATCCACAATCGTAGTCACCAAAGTTGAAAGATGGCCCAAAAAACTCAAACTTGAGTGGTTTCCTAAATGTGGCTATAACTCAACAAAAAATGAAGGTTCACGATAGTCAATAGAAAGTACATGTATAGAATGCACAACTACAGTATAATTGACAATCGTTGTAACCAAAATTGATCGGTGGCCAATGAAAACTCAAACACAAATGTTTTTTTGAAATGTGGCTATAACAAAACAAAAAATTAACGTTTGTGAAAGGCAATTAAAAATACGCGTATAAAATGCACAACTACATTACAATCCAAAATCGTAGTCACCAAAGTTGATAGATGGCCCAAAAAAACTCAAAGTTGAACAGTTTCCTAAATGTGGCTATAACTCAACAAAAAATGAAGGTTCACGATAGGCAATAGAAAATACACGTATAAAATGCATAACTACAGTGTAATCCACAATCGTTATTGCCAAAATTGATCGATGGCCAACGATAACTCAAACATGAGAGTTTTCCTAAATGCGGCTATAACTCAAGAAAAAATCAAGGTTCGTGAAAGGCGATTATAAATATACGTACAAAATTGACAACTACAGTACAATCCAAAATCGTAGTCGCCAAATTTGATGGATGGCTCACAAGAACTCAAATATGAGCGGTTTCCTAAATGAAGCTATAACTCAATAAAAAAATGAAGGTTCGCGAAAGGCGATAGAAAATACATGTATAGAATGTACAACTACAGTGTAATAAACAATTGTAGTCACGGAAGTTGACTGATGGCCCACGAAAACTCAAACACGAGCATTTTCCTAAGTGTGACTATAACTCATTGAAAAATGAAGGTTCGCGAAAGGCGATAGAAAATACGCGTATAAAATACACAACTATAGTGTAATTGACAATCGTAGTCACCAAAGTTGATTGATAGCCCACGAAAACTTAAACACGAGCAGTTTGCTAAGTGCGGCTATAACTGAACTAAAAATATCTCGAGAAAGACGATAGAAAATACGCGTATAGAATGCAAAAACTACAGTGTAATCAACAATTGTTGTCACTAATGTTGATCGATGGTGCACAAAAACTCAAACACTAGCAGTTTCCTCAGTGCGGTTATAAGTCAATGAAAAATGAAGGTTCGCGAAAGGCAATAGAAATCTGGCGTATAAAATGCACAGCTTCTTGTGGCAATCCACAATTGTAGTCACCAAAAGTTGATTAGATGGTACAAAACTTCGAGTACGAGTAGTTTCTGAGATGCTGACTATAGCTTCGATGAAAAAATGAAGGTTAAAGCGAAGGTGATAGAAAATATGCATATCAAATGCACAGCTCTGATGTAATCCACAATTGTAGTCACCAAAGGTTGTCGATGACCCACAAAACTCAAACCACGACATTTTCCTTAATGGCATAACTCAACAAAATGAAGGTTCATGAGAAATTAGATTAAAGGAAATATGCATACAAAATGCAATTATGGTACGTCACAATGGAAGTATTCACCAAAGTGGATTGATGGCCCTAAAGAAACTCAAACGAGTGGTTTCATAAAATCAAGCTATAACTCAACTTGAAAATGAAGGTTCCGCGGCGATAGAAAATATGTGTACCAAAATGCACAACTTCTGAGTGTAATCCACAAGGACGTACCAAAGTTGATGATGATGGCCCACAAGAAACTCAAACCGAGCAATTTCTAAATGCGGTTGTAACTCAACAAAGTGAAGATTCACGAAGGTGATGAGGTAGTGTTCATAATGCGTAGGCTTGTCGATCAGCTTTGGTGACTCACGATTGTCGTGCAATGTAGTTGTCAATAACATCATTATTTTCTATTGCTTCATGAACCTTCATTTTTATTGATTCTTTACGGCTAAGGAAACCACTTGATTCAATCATCAATCAACTTTGGAAGGCCCCTACGCTTGTGGATTACATTAGTTGTGCATTATATGCAGCGATATTTTTATTGCCTTCATGAACCTTCATTAATTGACTTACTCGCGCATTTTGAAACAGCTCATGTTTGAGTTTTTTATCAACTTTGGTGACGATAATGGATATTGTGCATTCTAACATATTTTTAATTGTCTTTCACGAACCTTCATTTTTTGATGAGTTATAGCCACATTTAAGAAACCACTCGAGTCTGAGTTTTCGTGGGCCATCGATCTACTTTGGTTACTATGATTGTGGATTGCACTGTAGTTGTCCATTCTC
Source organism: Sequoia sempervirens (assembly GCA_007258455.2). Lineage (NCBI taxonomy): Eukaryota > Viridiplantae > Streptophyta > Pinopsida > Cupressales > Cupressaceae > Sequoia > Sequoia sempervirens. The sequence continues at coordinate 540,278,269 of VDFB02271358.1, forward strand.
TACATGTATTTTCTATGGGGGTCTTATCTATCCCTCTTTGATTAGAACCCTTTAGATGGAGCTTCTCAAGACTTAAATCATTAGTTTTACTAAAAATAGCAATTTCAAGTAAAAATCAACACATCCCAAAAGTAAGACAGTATTGTGGCAGCACCCGTATAAGTGTATTTTCTATCGCCTTTCACGAATCTTCATTTTGTTTTTGGTTATAGCTGCATTTGGGAAACCGATCATGTTTTAATTTTTGTGGGTTGTCAATCAACTTTGGTGACTGCGATTGTCAATTGTACTATAGTTGAGCATTTTGTATGCATATTTTTAAATGCCTTTCACAAACCTTCACTTTTTGTTGAGTTATAGCCGCATTTAGGATAACGCTCGTGTTTGAGTTTTTGTTGGCCATCGATCAACTTTGGTGACTACGACTGTGGATTACACTGTAGCTATGCATTCTTTATACGTATTTTCTGTCGCCTTTCGTGAACCTTCATTTTTTCGTTGAGTTATAGCCAAATTTAGTAAACAAATTGTGTTTGAGTTTACGTGGACCATCGATCAACTTTAGTGACTACGATTGTGGATTGCATTGTAGTTGTCCATTTTGTATGCATATTTTCTATCGCCTTTCGCTAACCTTCATTTTTCGTTGAGTTATAGCCGCATTTAAGAAACGGTTCATGTTTGAGTTTGTGTGGACCATCGATCAACTTTGGTGACTACAATTGTGGATTGTACTGTAGTTGTGCATTATGTACACATATTTTTAATCGCCTTTAACAAAAATTCATTTTTTGTTGTGTTATAGCCACATTTAAGAAACCACTCATATATGAGTTTTTGTGGACCATCGATCAACTTTGGTGACT
>VDFB02271358.1:540279234-540412931 GCA_007258455.2 Sequoia sempervirens
ACAATATGTTCCATATAACTACACCATTCAACAACCACTACTACCTACTCCCCTTGAGAGGTAGCCTTCAACATTAGTCTGAGACCAATAGATATATGTTGAAATGCTTCATAGATAGAAGTACAAACTTATGCATCTAGTTGAAAGGAGGGGAAATAACCCATAAATTCTCTCAAAGATACTCAAAAGTATCTTTTGCAAGAGCCTTTTGTGAAAATATCAAAAACATGATCCTTAGTAGGCACATACTCTAACTTCACCTTATTCTTGTTGCATAGATGGTTATCGTTGCACCAAAATATTAACCTGTTAATGCCTAATACAACTGTCATAGGTAATGAATGCATAAGAGGTGGTTAAGCCATGTCATGATCCTAAGCATTGTGCTACACAACACAAGGAGACCAAGGGCATAGACCTTGAAAAAATCTCCCCTAGCACTTGAGCAAGGGGTTTGAACTCATGACCTAGGCTTTGATACCAATTGTTGCATAGACATTTTTTGTTGCACCAAAAGATCAACTTGTTAATGTCTAATACAACCACCAAAGCTAATGAATGTACAAGAGGAAGTTAAGCCATGTTACAAACCCAAGCGTTGTGTTACACAACACAAGGAGACCAAGGGTGCACACCTTGCAATAATTCTATGCAACTTACTCTCTCAAGAAGTGATATAAGATTGAGATATGTCTTGTTCTTGAATGCATTACCAAATTCTTTGAATTATTGATTGCACTTGTATTGTCATACATGATAGGAATAGGCTCATCATATATGAAACTTTGATATCTTTCAATGTTTTCTTCATCCATAACACCTGTGTGTAGCATAATGTTGCAGCAATTTATATTTTGCTTCTATAGTAGATAATGACACTAAAAATTGCTTCTTACTTATCCATGAAACCAACCTACTTCCAAGAAAGAAAGAACCACCACTTGTACTTTTCCTATCATTTATGTATGTAACCTAATATACTTTTGTATATGCACTCAAGGAGAAGTCAATATATTTAGGATGCCACAAATCATAATTTGAAGTGCCCTTCATATATTTGAATTTCCTCTTCACTACTACAACATGAGATTCTTTAGGATCTTCTTGAAATCTATCCACAAGACAAACTAAATGCATGATATACAGTCTAGTAGTAGTAAGATATAATAGTCCACCAATTTGATCTATAATTGCTTGGATTTGTCTTTAGAGATTCATCATTCTTTCTTAACTTACAACTAGTAACCATAGGAGTACATACCTATTTAGAGTTATCCATTCCAAACTTCTTCAACAATTCCTTAATATACTTAGACTATGATATGAATATACGTTTCTTTGATTGATTGATCTACAAATCAAGGAAGAAATTCATCTCCCCACACATTGACATCTCAAATTCTTTTTGCATTTCCTCTATAAATATTTTCACATTTCCTCATTTCCTCAAAATATTATGTCATCAACATATACTAATATAATCAAGGTTTGTTCTCCTTCAACTTTGAAATATAGATTTCTATCTGTAGTAGCTTTTTTGAATCATTCCTACAACAAGTACTTATCTAACTTGGCATGCCAAGATCTGGGATCTTGCTTCAGTCCATACAATTATTTCTTCAATAAGCAAAGGGTGATCCCACAATAGTGGTTTACAATTTTTGGCCAAACTGAACACTAAAATAATGTTTTTTAACTAAATCTTCACTTTCGGGCACCTATAGCGGCTCAACCGTGAGGAATTTGAAGATGATGCAAACTAGAATTTTGTGAAATTTTATCTGTAGATTCTAATTTTTATTTTTTTTCAATTTTTTTGGAATCAGATTGCATTTCTTTTTCCATCTCCCTCGAAAACAAGTTTTTTTCAGAAAACAACATTTTTAAAAAGTGACTCTCACCGTATAATGCATAACTTTTTTTCCATGAAGAATAAAATTCTAATTCTTTCAAATTTGGATTTGTATCTCCGATATCTAGTTCTTCCACTTGGTTAGATAGTTTTTTATTTAATATGTTTTCTCTAATCAAGTTTCAAAGTCAAATCAATTACAATTCAAACATAGTGCGACTGTATACTTGGTGTAACCTATTTTGTATGTATTGAAATTTAATTTTTTTTGTTGGATCAAGGACTTCAATATTTGGTGCACTCATATTTTTTAAAAATAAAATTGATAATGTTCTATTTTTCCAAATGTGTAGAACAAAGAGCTTGATTTTCGGTGAAAAAACTATGTTTAATAAAACTAAAAGAGAAAATACATAATAAAACCAAAACATATTAAAATTATATTAATTGGATAGCTTGCTCTGAGGACTACCTGATTCTAGTTGGGTATGTAAAGTATCCACCATTTTCATCTTCAAACCGAGCTCTGAAGTGCAAAAATTTTGATTTTTTTGGTGAACAAGGTCAAAATTTAGGAAAAGGGGTGGTTTGAGTGAACCCCCTTCCAGGTTGATCCCACAATAGTGGTTTACAATTTTTGGCCAAACTAGACACTAAAATAGTTTTTTTAACTAAATCTTCACTTTCGGGAACCTATAGCGGCTAAACCGTGAGGAATTTGAAAATGATGCAAACTAGAGTTTTGTGAAATTTTGATTGTAGATTCTAAATATATATTTTTCAAAAAAATTGGAATAAGATTGGACTTATTTTTCCATCTCCCTCAATTTTTATTTTTATTTTCTTCAGAAAACAACATTTTTAAAAAGTGACACTCACCATATAACGCATAACTTTTTTCCATGAAGGATACAATTCTAATTCTTTCAAATTTAGATTTGTAACTTTGATATCTGGTGCTTCCACTTGGTTAGATAGTTTTTTATTTAATATTTTTTCTTTAATCAAGTTTCAAAGTCAAACCAATTACAATTCAGACATAGCACAACCATATAACGCGTAACTTTTTTTGTATGTATTGAAATTCAATTTTATTTTTTTGTTGGATCAAGGACTTCAATATCTGGTGCACTCATATTTTTTAAATTTTTTTCTAATAATCTACTATTTTTCCATGTGTAGAATAGAGCTCGCTTTATTTTTAGTGAAAAACCTACATTCACAAGAAATAAAAAATAAATATAATAATCAAATTTAATTTAATTAAAATTATACTTTTTTGGAATCTTATAATAAGGACTATATACTTACAAAAAAAAAATTAATTGAATTCATTTGATCCCCCAAAAGGTAAATCAAAAGTGATTTTTTATCATCATTTTGATAGGTGTAAAGGAGACTTCGTTATAGGTATGGTTTAAAACTAGCGGGGTTCTATCCAAGGGGGATTGGTCTAAGGTTGTTTTGATCAAACCCTCTTCAATTGGAATCCTGTAAATGGAACTTTTAAATGCTTAAATCATTATATTTTATAAAAATATGTGATTTCAAAAAAAATCAAGATCTCCTAGAAAGTGTAAACCACTATTGTGGTAGTACCCTCCATAAAGGGGTTGGGTATGTGCAGAATCATCATGGAAAAAAAAGGCCTTAAGTGGCAAAAATTTTAGAAAAATCAAAGTCAGACAACTTGACGTAAAAATTTGAATAAGTTATCTATATTATTTCAAAAATATGTAAGAATAGAATTTTTAGCAAATTGAATGTAGTTTCTAAACTACTAGGTTTATTTTCAAAAATAAAAATCTATTTAGTGAAAATTTGAAATTCAATGCGATAGTACTTAATTTAAAGGAAAAATATAAGTATTAGGTGTCTGTCGACCACATAACCATAATAAAATGATAATATTTTTTAGAAGATTTATACATAAGTAGAGGACATGTCTAGATGTGATGCATATTTGCATAAAGTTTTTCCAAGTAATAATTAATTATGAATTTTTATTACAACTTTTAAAAATATAAAAACTCGTATATAAAGCCATCTTAATGTGGTCAAAAACTTCATAAATTCATTTTTATTTTTTTAATCCTATAGTATATGAATCATAGAATGTGACACATGTTTTGGATTCAAAAAATGTGATACCGTTTGAATGCTATAGATGTTTTTCAATCAACCTATCAATCGAGACTTTAGTCATAATTTGAATAGAAAATGAATAATAATTATTTAATAAATTCAGTAAAACATAATTTATATTGGTGGAAACCTAAAAAACTCCTTTAAAAACCCTTTTCATTTCATTAATTTTGGGTAAATAAAAAGTCGTCAGCCACATACCCTACAAATACCCATCATATTGCCACTTTTTGGCCCATCATGATCCTGCACATACTCGGTTTCCATTTTTTTTTTTGGTCGATTGGTCCATACATGCATTAAATGGGTTTTCTCAAACCCTCTTTTGGTTCGTTCAAATAAACTAGTTCATTTGAGCCCCCAAAATGAAATTTTTTGGCATGGGGTCATTTTTTACAAGTTTTCCTTCCTCATTCGAATTTTAAACCACTTTTGTGGGTTTAAACCCCATACCATATTAGCATATTTTAACAACTAAAAACCTTTTGGTTGTTCAACGCATACCTCTTCTTCTGATTCACTACTCAAGAATGCAAAATTCACATCCATCTGATATACTTTGAAATCTTTATGTACTATAAAAGCTAAAAACATCTTGATAGCTTCCATTCTTGCAACCAAAGCAAATATTTAGAATTCAAATTCTATACCTTCAACTTGTGAGTAACCCTTACACACAATTATAGCCTTGTTCCTAACAACTTTTCCATCTTCATTTAGCTTGTTCTAGAATACCCACTTAGTACCAATCATGCATTCTTATTTACCAGTATTGGGACCAATTCCCAAGTTAGAATCTTCTCTATCTATTCTAACTCTTCTTTCATTGCTTTGATCCAATTATCATCTTTCCATGCTTCAATCACTGTTTTTGGTTCCACCTCATAAAGTAAAAAAAAATCACTTGTTCTTTCATCATAACAACTTTTCTCATTATTAGCACACATTTTTCTATTATCTCCAATTATCTAATCTTGTAAGTGATTCTTCTATGCATACTTAGGAGTCTTAGGATTCTTTTCTGAAGCTTCTTCCTCTTCAACTATCAACTCTTTTCCTTTGTCTTCAGCCTTTTCTTCTTCACTATAAAGGCATTCATTAGATTCAAATACTAAACTTTGATGTGGTTCCTCATCCACTTTGACACTTGCAATCTCAACAATATTCTTTAATATCTTGTTGTAACACTGGTAGGCCTTGCTTCTTGTATTAGGTCATGCATCAAACTTTCACAAGTTTTCCTCATCTCTTCTAATATAACATTTTCTTCCAAAGGCTTTGATATATTTCATAGTAGAGGGTCTATCATACCCTAACTCATAGGGGTTTTTTGATCTGTTTTTTCTTTCTTGACCTATGTTAAGAATCTAGACTATAGTATGAATTGTTTCTCTCCAATACACATTTGGAAGATTAGCTTCATTCATCACTGTCCTAGCTACTTCTTGAACTATTTTTTTTCCTTTCAACAACTCCATTCCATTGAGGCATTCTAGGGGCTAACAATTGCCTCTTTATTCAATGATCTTCACAAAAACTATTAAACTCATTTGAAGTAAACTCACCACCTCTATTAAACCTCAAATATTTGATTTTTAGATTCATTCATTCTCAACCATAGCCTTAAATTCTTTAAACTTGTCTAGAACTTCTAATTTTTCTTCAAGAAATGTAACCCAAGCCATTCTATAATAATTATCAATTAATAACATGAAATACCTATCACCACATTCAAGCTTCTAATTCTAGTAGGTCCACACATATCTGTATGCACTAAATCCTACTAACCTATAGTAGAATATTCTTTTGTCTTGAATCTTTTCTTTGTTTTCTTTCCAACTTGACATTATTTGCAAAATGCATTAATATGCTTTGTAATATTTGGAAAATATCTCACAACATTAGTAGAGATTATGCTTACTAGGCTATCAAAATTAATGTGACCCATTCTTCTATTTCATATCCAACTTTCATTCATTTGAGGGATAAAGCACTTTGCATCATTACCTTTGAGTTGATAGGAATTACCGAATGTCCTTGTTCCAATAGCAACCATAATACCGAAGCTTCATTTTCTGATTTCACAACCACCATTCTGAAATACAAATTATATCATTTTCTACACATTTATCCTACACTTAAAAGATTAATTCAAAGACCCTTGACATAAAGAACATCATTTGTATTATGCTTTCCATCAAAACTAGTTGAACCTTTTCCATAGATCTTAGTAGATGTATCATCACCAAAATTAACAAGACCACCATCATACTTTTCAAGCTTAACAATATTTCTCTTATTACTTGTCATATGACTTGAGCATCCACTATGTATGATCAAGTAATTCTTCTCCTCTCTAGCATCAAAATTAGTCAACATGGTTCCTTCAAATTTTATGACCTATTTCTAAAGCACTTTCCTTCACACATCTTTCAAGATTAGTGGAATTAGTTCCAATATTTAAATCCATGAACAATCATTCATCACTTCCAGCATATGGATAATTGAATTCCTCATCATTTGAAACATCACTATCCTTTTCAACATAATAACTCTTCTTGACAAATTTACCCTTATGATCTTTTTTTTGTCATCTGTAACTTTGATTGGACATTTAGATGCATAATGATCTATCTTTCCACAATTTGAAATATTTGAAAGGTATCTTACCTCTTTATTTTCTAGTACCCTTTTTTCAATACCCTCACAAAGTTTTCTTCCATGTGATAAAGATCATGTCTAGATCTGATCCATCATCATTTTCCACTTTATAGACTTTAAAAGCAATTTCTTTGTTTGGATTATCTTTACCAAACTCTCTCATTTCAAAAGAATTCAAAGCACCAAACATCTGATATCTAGAATAATTATCCAAATTCTGAGCTTCCTCAATAGTAGAAAATTTATGACTATAAGCTTTAGGAAGAGTTCTTAATACATTTTTCACATATTCACTTTCATTTGGATTTCCACCAAGACCATTGATGGCATTGACAACTTAATCAACTCAAAGAATGTGGGGTATGTGCAGGATCATCATGGAAAAAATAGGCACTTAATGGCAAAAAATTTAGAAAAATTAGAGTTAGGCAACTTGACGTAAAAATTTGAATAATTTATCTATATTATTTCAAAAATGTGTAAGAATAGAATCTATAGAAAATTGAATTTAGTTTCTAAAATGCTAGTATTTTTTTCAAAAAAAAAACTATTTGGTAAAAATTTGAAATTTCAATGCAGTAGTACTTAAATTTTAGGGGAAAAATAAGTAGGTTTTTGTCTAACCACCCTAACCACAATAAAATGATAATATTTTTTTATAATATTTTAGATATAAGTAGAGGACTCATGTCCCAATGTGATGCATATTTTTTTGTAATTTTTTTCCAAGTAAATAATTAATTATGATTTTTTTATTACAGCTTTTAAAAATATAAAAAACTCATATGTCTAACCACCTTAACTTATTCAAAACTTCATGACATTCAATTTTTATTTTTTTAATCCTATAATATGCAAAGCATAGAATGTGATGTATGTTTTGGATTCAAAAAATGTGATATCGTTTGAAAGATATAGATGTTTTTCAATCAACCTATAAATCAAGACTTTAATCATAATTCAAATATAAAATAATTAATTATTACTTATTAAATTAAAAGTAAAGCATAATTTATATTGGTGGAAAGCTGAGAATATCCTTTAAAAATCTTTTTTGTTTCATCAATTTTGGGTAAGAAAAAATTCGTCAGCCACATACCCATCATATTGCCACTTTTTGGCCCATCATGATCCTACACATGCCTTGTGTGCAATAATGTCTTCATCTTTAGAAATCCTTAGGGTTTCAAATTTTTCTTTGTAGATCTACATATTTTCTTGTTTGACCTTATCATCTCCTTCATAGATTCCTTCCTAATTTGTCCAGACATCTTTAGTAGACTTGTTGCTTATAACCTTCACATGTTTTGAATCTATAAGACCACTTAGGATTGTATTCCTTGCTTTTCCATTATTCTCATATGCCTTGATCTCATCATCAGTTGATTTTCCATTTGTAGGCATAGTATAACCTCTTTCAACAAACTACCAAACGTCAAATCTAAGGGAGAATATGAAAGATTTCATCCTAGCTTTCTAGTGGGTAAAATTTGTTCCATTGAACAAGGGAGCTTTGAAACCTTTCTTGTGCACCATTAGGATCTACCTCAAGTAGTTAAGCTTCTTACTGGGAACCACAACAAGCTTTGATACCAATTGTTAGATGCACAAGACAACTAAGAGGGGGGCGAATTAGTTGTATACTTTTAAAACATCATGTAAACCCTCATTAACATTCAGATCTATATTAGTTCTTAAACCCTTATCCACCATTAAACATTTAATATGAATTAAGAAAATGTAAACATGTAAAGAGGTAATGAAAACACATCAAACACATAAGAACACTAGATTTACGTGTAAAAACCAAGAAATGAAAATCCACAATGAGGATTAGCTAACTAATATATGAATTGCAACATCTAATGCATTAAGGCTCACTTCCTAGAAAGATACAAAAAGGCTCACTATCGGTGGCTCACTACCAAAGGACTCACCTTCCAAAATAAAGAAGAAAGAATAAGGGGTGGTTCACTACCTACTTGAACTACTAACAATGCATCTCTCATATGGTGAAGGTACAACTCCACTAAAGCAAAAAATAACACATCAAACAAACTGAAATGTCTACAAACATCTTCTACTCACTGCATTAGGAAGTCATAAGCATTAAGGCTCACACTCGTATCAACACACTTGATCACTTTCACATATTTCACAATGCACTCTTTGCATTTCATCCATACAATATTTCTCCTTGTATTTATACCCTCTGAAACCTAAAAAAATCTCAATTAGGTTGGCCTTAAGGAAATGTATACACCTCAACTATGTAACACCAAATAGGTTGGCACTAAATACTTCCAAAATATAAACAAGTGAATCCAAACCATGCCACAACTTAATTGGGACCCAAATCTACACAAACATGCATCTCAACACTTCCTCAATTAGCAATTATCCTTCACAATTAGCGCTAGCATGCTAGGTCTGCCAAACCCATAGTAACACTAACAAGCAACTCCAAACATGCCTTTCAAGATCTGGAAATATATCATGAACCACAAAGAAACACTCCACATTATCCATAAAAAACATCTCAAAATATTCCAACATCATCATAATATTTTGCACAACTACTACAACCACCTGAAACATAGAACACCTTCACTCTATGCAACCAAAAACACTGGCACAAACATCCAACATGCTAGACAACTTTGTGGAGCTGTAAGGCCCCAAATCGTATAGGCCTAGTACAAACCTAATTTGTTATATGCTTTTCTTAAGTTGGTGATTAGATATATTGTGAATGATAAATAAGGTGATCATTTGGTAATATTTTGGAATTTCATTTTAACATTATGATTTACCTTCACTATCATGAAGGTGGAATACACTCGTATACTATGGAAGACAAATTGAAATTTAAATGGATTATTATATGATTAAAGTTTAGAATATTCAAATAACAGATTTATGTGATATACGATTGTTACTTATGATTGTGTTGGTATTGTGCAGAAAGGTAATGGTGTTAGCATGGGAAGGGTGAACCATCGAGAGAAAATTAAAAGACTCTTCTTGAAGGTTGAGTTTGGTGAAGAGTGATTGAAGATGTCGAGCTGACAAGATTACATGCCTACTAGAATTGACTTCCTATGACATCAAGTAGCCCATGGTGAGCATTATCATTAGGAATCAAATATGCAAATAGGAGGATAGATAAATGTTGGAATCAAATTAAATACATCTTTGAGAAGTTCTAAGTGTTGCCCTATTTGACTTAGAAGGGTTTGAGGTTTTATTATGGGTTGGGTGATTGAGTAGAATCTAATTGTAGGACATGTGATGTGAGTTTGGTTGGGGCTGGAACCCTTGGTTAGGATTAAAATTCGTATGGATTCTTGTGTAGGTTTTGAAAAGGGATTATTGAGTCAATTTCCTTGGTTTTTGAACAGTAATAGACCCCTAGGACCTATACCTATGGGTTTGGAACCTTTTTGACATGTGAACTTGTCCTTGGAATGTGGAAAGACCCCTCAAAAGTCCACATTCATGAATGTGACGAATTCAAAAAAAAAGTGTTGGGGCTTGGGAAGAGTGACTTGTCACTCTCAACCTCCCACTCCCCAAAAATTCTTGGAATTGGCACAAGACTCACACATGTGTGAGCACTTGTGGGAAAGAGTGTAGGTTTGGAGGATTCCTATAAACCTCAAGAAGATGGAAGATTTGGGCATTGCCCACTTCTCCTCTTGGAGAACTTGAGTGGAGATGGTGGAAGGAATGAGAAGAGGAGAGGAACCCACTTCTTTGGAAAGAGAGAGATCAAGATGTTTTGGCTTGAAGAGGAAAGATGGTTGCAAGAGTTCAATCCCTTTAGAAAAGAGATAAGTTCCTCCTATTTATATTTACCCTTATTGATTAGTTGTAAGAAAGCAAAATAATGTATGAGCTTAGGGTTTGAAATAGAAGGTAGAGAACTTAGATGTATGTATTGGTGTTATGTTAGTTGAATCCCTTGTAAAAATCGGAAAAGACTCCATTTATTTTCATGGAGCTAAAATGATTTCTTGCTCGGGGGTATGGCTAGAGCCCACGAGGCTCCATGACACCATTATGGTAGGGTGGAGAGCAAGCCTTACTCAATATGTGTCATTCAAGGTGTTTATTAAAACTAGTTGTAATATGGAAAGTTATTGTTTTGTTGTAACATGAAGAAAATGGGAAAAGAGCAAGACCTTGTTCATGAGTTTGTAAGTCATTTGCTTCCTCAAATATTGTGGTAATATTGTAAGTCTAAAAATATGGGATTCATATTTTTCAATAAAGAAAAAAAAAAGCTAGTCTTATTCTTGTATGTGTTATTCATTGTATTTCTAAGTGTTGATGCGTTATTAGAAGTTAGTATTTTGTGGTGAAATGAAGGAAATAATGGGATATAATGTATCTACTATCTTTCTTGCATAAGGAAATGATATTTCAGATTTGAATCACTAGTCTTTGTTTCATTGTGAGAATAAGGCAAATATACTAATCTATCAAATGGTTGTAAGTTATAATGTTAGGAATGAAATGTGCTCATTGTTGAAGGTAATCCGGTGTACAGATTTGTCTAAAAATGTCATATTGAAGCTGCTAAATATCATTATAAGAAGTTCATCTTAATGTCAAACTATATATAATTAGCTTATTTTAGATGGAGAATGCAACAACTTGAAATTTAGCATAGTTTAGGTTCAAGAGTATTAAGTATCTCTAGTACGCTTCTGACTGTTTGATCATGTGAATAAACGAAAAGAGACAATGATATAAATCCAGTTTGCAATAATTGGGAGCCTCATATTTTTGTTAAGAAAATGCCTTACTTTCCGTTGAGGAAAGAAGAGAATAAAATTTCCTGTAAATGGCCTAGATGCCTGCCGTAACAAAACCGTTATGTTTAGGATCTTTACTGGAAATGCCTTATACATTTGTATATCTGCACAAGAGTTCATTTAAGAGTTGAAAGTATAGAGCAATAACAATCTTAATAAAATAGCTACCCAATAGGATGTAGATTTGTTCACCTATTTTCGACTACAATGCAGAGCCATTGTCCTAATGTTTCAGTGGCTGAAATAAAATTAAAATAAAATAAAATGAAGCTGTGTGAAAATCAATTCAAAGCTTCCATTCTTTGAAGGGGATTGCTATTAGCTATAGAAACTATCAAAAAAAAAAATTGCAGCCGTCCTCAAGTGTCTAAAAATCGTCAGTGAAGATTGTAATTTGGAGATTGCTAGGAGTTTCAGACCAGCACCATTAATAGAGGACTCTTCGTTCAGTTATGATTGAACCAAACTCTTGTTCCACCCAACCTTTCTGTACAGCTTTAAAAAGAATTCAATGTTAGATTTGAAACGAGGTCGCAGAGATTGATCTGTCCTCGCAAGTAATTTAATTGAAAGTTGTTGATTAGGTCGTGATCTAGAGAGGGAGGGGGAAATAGGCAAGTCGAGGGTAGCATGTGATACCCATTATCTTCAAAAGAAGAAAGGATCATCAATCATCTACCAACTCGCTGACAGAGTGTACTATTGCTACTGGTGATGTCGACTTTCAAGAGATATTGTAATCCGCGCTCAAACCCACCAAACATCATTAGTATAGAAGGAAGTTGAGAAACAATGTATTGTGAACGGTAGAAAATATGTTGGGATATTTTATAAACAAGAAACCATGGTAAATAAATTGGAATAGTCGACCCCTCCTCGAGAAACCAAATGCTCCGTTGCGTGTAGAATGTGCTCTCCCGTATCAACCTTCAGCAAATAAATGCATTGTTCAAAACGGATATAAATTTTCACCGACCCATATTCGATGCCCACTACCGTTGAAAATTTGCACACGGTTTTGTTTTAAAAATAAAATAAAATACGGCGCATATTCATATTAATGTGGCCCTACGTGGGAGATATACCATATGGTAAAGTTTATTTAAGATAATTTTAGCAAAGAAAAAGACAAAATAAAATATCCTTAAATAAAGGAATGCATGTCTTTTTAAGTAAAAAAAATTAAAGAACTTTCAAGTAAGTGTAAAAGTAAAGGAGGGTTACGTGGACTAAAGGTATTAAGAGGAGAGAGTGAGAATATTAATTTAAAATTTAAAAGAAATAAAAAATAATAATAATAATTAGTAGTAATAGCACTCTTTTCTTAAAAGGTGGAAATCATTTATTATTATTCTATCAATTTCCTTTTTAGTAGATAGATTAAGTAAATATAAAAAAATTAAAAGTAAGATAATGTAAATGAGGCCTGCAAAGCCTTTATTAGGCTGCTGCCATTTTGGGAGCCAATTAGGGGAGAGGGCCTAATAGTCGTGCGGGGTCCAATAGTCGTGCACCCAATCGTACATATAATACCCAATAGTCATTTATATAATGTCCAATAGTTGTGATTTGACTACCCATAATTAAACAAAATGTATGCTTTTGATCTAAAAAGCATCCAATCATGTGATACCACATCAGCGCTCAACTACTCATGATGTAATGCACGAGAATTGGTCTCACTATTTTTTGGGGCCTTTTTTGACACCTTGGCAAAAACGCATGCTGATGTGGCATCATATTTGATGATGTGGCCCTGAAACCTTAGTTATAAGCAGAGAACTTGCCAAGTAAGCCGCTGTAAAAAATTGGGAGTGATTTGAAATTTCGACGTAGGATAATTAGAAGCGCGAAGTTAGGGTGCACGACTACTGGGCCCTCTCCCCAGCTTATATCTGAAACGGAAGGAAAAAAAAAAAACTAACTAAATACAGGCAGTGCGTTGTGTATAATAAAGTAACATAAAGAAAATGGAGACCCATATGCATATCACATCATGAGTTGTGTCCCTATTAAAATTGGATGCATCAGTTTATGGAGATAATTGCATAGGGTTTCGGTTCAACTGCCACATTAAATATTTCATTCGGGTCGTGCGATGGAGAATTAATGTGAAGGATGGAAGGTTTGACATTTAAGTTCTTATTCGTGCCCTTCACGTTTTGTATTTATTCCTCTCAAAAATTCATTGCGTTAGGATCCGTCAAGATCTGCTGTCAGATATAATAATAAATACTTATGTTAATATTAACATTTATTCTAACAGTGATCTTAATAATAGTATTAATAATAAACAAATGTTTCCTTGAATATCTATGCGGTTATATTGAATGGTAAGAAATTAAAAATGGGCATTGAATAAAATGGGAGTTATAAGTACTGGGATAAAATTATTAATACCAACATTGATCTGAATTATCTCGAATACTAATGTTATTAAATAAGGTTGGTAAGTTGAACCTAAATTTGGGGAAAGTTAAACTTTAGTTCTAAGTATAGAATAATATCAGCAAGATAAATACTTTGTCAATGTTATTAGCAAAGTAAATAATGAGAATATAAGTATATTTTTATTCATATATATAGTTATATATAATTAAATTACTTTACCCATTGAAGGATGCTAAAGCATCCAAGATTTTAATAATGGAGTTTTCTTATTGTAATTGTTATTGTCAAGGTATATTGAAAACAAATATTGAAATTATCATGGTAGCATAGCCATCAATACCAAGAAAAATGGTTATAGCATAAATAATAATTATAATAATACCAAACTAATGGTGCAATAAAAGAGAAATGTTAGTATTAATATCATTATTAATATCAATATATTTTTTATAATATTAATAAGTAGTGGCAAATATATATAAATATATAGGTTTAATAATATTTGTATAATGATAATATTAGTTTTATCATTGTATTGACAATAAAATATCAAGACAATGTTATTTCAATAAAAAGACTAAGGAGTGAGATTTCTTTTAACGGGGGTTAGTAAATAATATTATATTACATATTTTCTTATCAAGTATGAACTAGGGAACAATATTAAATGCTTCTTAAGGGTAAGAGATATTATCATTACCATAACAAAACTTAAAAATTAAGTACAACTCTCACAACATGGTAATAGTATTAACTTTAGGATGGTAATTAATCCCATGGATATTAATGTTTTAGTAAATGGGGCTTTGCGTAAATCTAGTACCACCTATGTTTGGAGCCAACTTGGTTTTTTTGTCTTAGGGTGTGTAACAAATCCTATGCATCGACCTCATTAACCTTGTACTTTTCTCTTGGGTGAAGTGTCCCTAGTGATGTCATTTATATATGAACATCTAATATGTATAGCACCAATTACCATGTACGTGCATGGTTGAAAATTGTTAGAGGCTTTATAACTCTGGTTTTAAAATAAATAAATAAATAAATAAAATAAAAAATTGTTAGGTATTTCTAGTGTAATTTTTGGGGCATGACAGGAGCACCACTGCACCTGAAATTTCAAGGAAAGACAGATACAAAAATTATAAGCATGTTCTCAAATCTGCAATACTAGAAATGTCACTATGGCTCGAAATGTGGAGAAATCTCATTTCTCTTAGACACCTTGTTTCACCAAACAAACATACTGTCAAAAACGTCTTCCACTACAAAACAATACAAAACCTAAAACCCTAGTTATAAAACCTTTGAACACCTCTTATCATCACATCTAAATCACATGGGTACATCTTCATCCATGAAGAAATGTAGAGAAAAACATTGAATACTACTCTATCATACTGAACTTTCTTTTATTCATATTTTCTTAAGATAACTTGGAAACCAACTAAACTAACTTCATCATGAATATTATCAATATCTCTACTACACATCTACAACATCTAAATATACAACACTTTCTAACTACAACATTCTTTTCCCCAAACACAAGTCTGGGCCTAGCAAACTCTGCAACTATACTGAAGTAGGACATCAATGACAACACCGGTAAAGTGTGTTGATATCAATACCAACAACTCTAGACTTCCAAAAACTCCAATGCTAGGGGTTGTCATCAGCAACATTGCCACACTCTCTTCATAGAAGGATTTGATATCAATGACAACACCTAAGAAACTCACAAACAACTCAATCTTCCAAGCTTCCAACATATTTGTGTTACTTGGGAGTTGGTTCAAGCATTGTTATTTGAGTTTCATCTTACAATTATCCCTTGCTATTGACACTATATTCTATCCTGGATGGTTGAAATCTTATTTTTACACATGATTAGTGTTAACACTATTTTATTAACATTCACTTTTCTCACTAAATTTTCAATATTGACACTTTTTTGGAGCAATAGCAGTAGATGCTTGTCTTTTGGAAGCCTCATGAAAATAGGGGTTTTGTATAAAGAGATGCATGCCTGGTGTGGGTATATAAGTATATTTTGTGAAGAGTTTCAACTTTATCACCATTGGCACTCATGAAGAATTCTTACAATGCTAATGTGTGTATGTATTAGTGTGATGATTTTGATCTCTAATACTAATAGTTTCAAGAGTTTCATAAGATGTGTACTCATATGGGGAGGTATGTTTTATTAATGTTACTTGTGGAGGGTTCAAACCATCCCACTCAAGTCATTAGAGAAGGTATCTATTAAGCATGGAGATTACTATATTTTATTATCATTGAGCATCCTAGTTGTTGGTATCAATTGGATGGATAGATAGTTAGTTGGACTTTTGGATAATTTTTTTGGTATTCCACTTATCCAAGAACATAGTGTTATTCTTTTTACTCAAGGACAAATATGGAGTTATTGGAGAGTAGTAAATATGATATTCTATATTTACTATTTAGATGATATTAGTCTTACCTCGAGGAATACAAATATTTTTACAAATTGGTACTAGCAATGTTTTGTTGCAAGGTGTGCACCCTTGGTCTCCTTGTGTTGTGTAGTGCAATGCTCAGGTTCGTGACATGGATTGATCGCCTCCCATGGATTCATTAACTCTTCTAGTTGTATCGAGCATTAATAGGATGATCTTTTGGTGCAATGACAACCGTCTATGCAACAATTGGTATTAGAGCCTGAGTCATGGGTTTGAACCCCTCACTTGTGCTAGGGGGATTTTTGGAGGGTGTGTGCCCTTCGTCTCCTTGTGTTGTGTAGCATAATTCTTGGGTTTGTGACATGGCTTAACCACCTTTTGTGGGTTCATTAACTCTATCAGTTGTATTTGGCATTAATAGGTTGATCTTTTGGTGCAATGATAACTGTCTGTGCAACATGTTACTATAAAACATGTGTTGTTATAGGACAATGGTTTATCATTATCCATTATCTATTATTCATGTATTATGTGGTTTGAGGGCCCACTATTTCTTGTGCCACCACCCGCTACCCATCCCTCCCCCTTAGATGGCTTGATATACTTGACAAATGATGGTGTATTTTCTAAGAGATGAGATTGATGATCGTTGATTTGTTTTTTTATAATTCCCTTCCCGTTGAAAACTATTAGTGTTAAAAATTCTTTTAATCTTCTCATGGGTTGTTTAGCTTTTTCTCTAGAATTATTATTAGAATTCATGTGAGCTTTTGTTATATTTTCCATCGTCAACCAATGATTCTATATTGATATTTTTACATAGACATTTCCACAGTAATTTTGTAAGAACTTTATTTAAAATATGGAGCTTGCAAATGAGATTGGCATGTGATGGTCATAATTCATTGCCCCCTAATTGTGTAATGTTATCATGTATCTTTCTTTTAAGTAATGACACTTAAATAAACAAGATATAGACATTAAAACTTGTATTAAAAAATCATTATGAAATGAAAAATAGACATCGACACTAAAATCATCATTCCTACTAATTTTATAATGATTAATTCTCCAAAATATAATAATTAAGTATATCACTCTTACATTGCTTACTTTTTAATAACACAAATGATACTGTAATTAATTTATAACACGCATTTTGCGTTTACCTTTAAAACAAAACTATACAAAATTAGACATTAAAGTATCCTAAAGTGCTAAAATGCTGTAGTAGAACCAATAGCTATAACTTTTGGACCTCTTATCAATATATAAATGTAAAATTTCCTTTGCTACTCAACTCTAGCCCTAAATTAAAACCGAACCTTTAATTATAACAATTCTCCACTAACAATTTAGACAGAACAAGAGCTGCTCCAACCACAATTAAACTTTGAGAGGCATGGCAACAGAAATGACTTCACTGCCATTACAAACGGACATCTGCAAAGCTATCCTGATAAGCAGTTTAGCTCTCTCTGCTTTTGATTTAAAACATTAGCAAACAAACTTTTATAATTTCAGGCTAACTTATTTTATAAAACAAAAAGGGAAAAAATAAGCGGACTAGAATGTTCCCTGTAGACTAGGCGTAAACAGGTGCTTGGAGTGTTCTCATATGCCATGAACTACCGGCACAGATGGACACCGGGTGACATGGACCATAAAAGAAACTTTTTGATTCCGAGTGTGTTTTCATTGAGTTTTAAACCAGGCTATTTGTGACAACTTTATCAGCTGTGTCTGTACTCCTCGTATATGATTTAAGATTGGATTCAGAAAAATAAATAGCTCTGTGCAATACTGCCTCTGCATAGAGTTCCCCATATTGCATAAGGCTGCAAATGCCCTATCTTTGACTATCTCCATGCATATATTCTGATCGTTTGGATCTTCATGGTGCTGCTTCCAGCCAACAATCTCTATGTCATTTGGTGATTCCAGTTTACTGTACCACCTCAATGTTATTTTCTCACCTGGTTCTGCTACATAAGCATGTTTTTTAACAGTGTCACAGTATTTCCAGCGAACACTGAATATGGAGAAAAAGTTGTACAAGGCAGATCTTTCCTTGAAGATGTGAAGCTTAACAAATTTGGCAAATCTGTCAAAGTTTCTGTCATAAAGCTTGTATAACCACTTCCTATTTAAATCTAATAGGATAATGAAGAGAAACATCAAATTTGAAAACCTTCCATAATTTCTAGCCTGAAGCAATATAGGAATGCTACTAAAAACTAACCAAAACTTGCTGCTCAAATCAACATAATCAAACCATGTTGGGACTACATAATCAGTGCCTTTGCTGCAATGAAAACGCTTTGTAAATACCTTTTCATATGCCTCTGTTTGTGATACCATCTTCCCAACTGAGACTGACCCTGTTATTGTCAGAAAATTTTCAACAAAGATTATATCATCACCAAAGAGTTTTGAGCATTTTGCCAGTTCACAGAGAGTATTCTGATGTGTGATGTAATAATAATTATGGTATTTTACTTTGCACCAGTATTGTATTTGTTGTACTATCTCCATATTTTTCACATGAGGTAAATACTGCCGCATTTCAGTTTTTTGCATAGTATAATCGACACAATCACCCAGAACAACGACTTGTTTCTTCTTGTATCTTTGCTTCAGGTAAAAAGGCAAAAATGATAAGACAAGCAGAGTTAATGGATTGCAGCGTACAACCTGCCAGAGAGCATAAACCCACGGAACCCAATGTATTTGTGTTTTTTCAAGCCAATGGGGCAACAAATCTTCTAAAGAAGACACTAAATTCTTCATTTGTATTCTTTGATATCCAAACTGGTGCAGCGAAATTTAAAAACTGATACAGGGCAGATTTTGTGCTTACCTTAAAAACAGGGCACTCCAGAAGATTAATTGTTGTACTCAACTCCCTAATGATGTTGTAGTAGATTTATCGGAAACAACCCAACAGCTATGTCTTGGTACTCTTGCCAATATATAGATTTGAAACACTATGCAGCACAAAAATGTAAATCAAAAACTCAGATTTCCTGCTTGTCAGCTCTAAACTCCGATTCTAGCAGAAAACTGCCACAAATGTAGAACGATTCTTTAGCTCTAATTCATAGTTTCATTGGTTCAAGGAAAAGAAGATCTGCAAAGCAAGCTAAGAATATGATTATATCACAGCATTTTTTCTTTTCGTTTTCTTCGGTCTTGAAAACTCCTCACGTAGTGCGCAATCAATTTCTAGTACAATTATTGGGGAGCAAAGAGAAAAGGAACCGCAGAACAATATAAGATTCTGACTTTCAGAACAATATAAGAATCTGAATTTTACTTAGTCGTGAAATTATAGGTAGTTGTCGAGTTTCAAAGCTTGTGGTCAGGCGATTGTTTCGTGTTAATGTTAATTATGGTTATTGAGAGAGAAAAAACCCCCGCTGTTACGGAGATAAAA
The DNA here is from genome assembly GCA_007258455.2 of Sequoia sempervirens. Lineage (NCBI taxonomy): Eukaryota > Viridiplantae > Streptophyta > Pinopsida > Cupressales > Cupressaceae > Sequoia > Sequoia sempervirens. The sequence continues at coordinate 540,298,984 of VDFB02271358.1, forward strand.
ATTTGGGCAATAAAAGAGTTTGTGATGACTAGGAAGGCTTTTGATGTGGACAAGTCAGGTGGACACAGAATGAATTGGCCTCCTCATTAAGGTCAAGCCCATTTGCACTCACTACACCAGAAAAGAGAGTGAAATGGCGAGAAAAATTAGTCCGCGGGTCTTGCGCTTACAAAATGAATAGCAAGTACTGCACTTTGAGTGGAAATCAAATGCATTGGCCATCACTATGGATCATAGGAAGTTCATGCCATTTTCAAAGTCAGATCACTGAATTGACTTGTCTCGTCGCTCGGATATTCTTTGAACGCATGTAGCATGGCCCGCGCTTCCTCTGCACACGCGGTAACCCGATAACCACAAGATTTTCTATTTCAGAGAGCTTCAATTGATTTATACTTCTTCCTTACATAATTATGTTCCACCATTGTCTCTTGGGGGAACCAATGTCCCATATCAATCTAGGAGAGCTCGGGTGGCACCTGCATAGTCAAATGTCGAAAATATCAAAAACATAATTTTTCTGTATTTTTTATGTTTTGGTAATTTGTATTTTTGGAGGTTTTCATAGTGAAATTGGTCTCTAGAACTTTCACTTGTTGTTTAGGAAGGGTATTGAAAGCTACTTTCCAAGCAACTCAAATTAGTTCTTTTGGATATCATTCCAATGATTCAAAGAAGTCCATTTTTTTCTCAATAGACTAGGAGTTATGACCCTATCAAGTTATGGTACTAAAATTAAATAGCACTTTTGTAATTTTGAATTTTCATGTTTAATTTTCTCCACATCCAAATGTCCATTCAATTTCCAAGGATGGCATGGATGTGTTAGACCTTTCAAATTCATGAAAATGTATAAATAACTCATTTTAAAGCTAATAAAGATAGTTTTTGGAGATATACGTCTCTTCTCACTTTTCTTCAAGGAACTATTTTGCAAACAACAAATCAAAAGGTGAAGGTGGAAACAAGTTTATAGAAAATTAGACAACAAAGGAATTCTCTTCAATAGATAAAAAGTGTACCAAAAAGACACAATGATATAGGCATTTGGTGAAATTCATAGGATTCCTTGGAATAATACCAAGGATTGTCGAGCCACCAAGACCATAATGATAGGGACACATGAATTGGAGATTTAACCTAAATTATTACCTAATATAGATCCTTTTAAGCAAAAGGATAATGCATATCATTAAGGCATATGTTGGCAAGTTGATTGCCATTGATGTCAAAAGGACATCTAAGCAATATTAGATGGGGGAGATTGTTGGTTCATTGATGTTAAAAGGCCATCATAGGATATTAAAACGAGAAGATCATTAGCATTCTGGATATCAGTGAAGTAAGGTGGATCAGTCTTAAGAAAAATGGTTAAGTATGATGGAGAGAAAAACATGTTTTGCAAAGTTCCAAACTTGCTCAAAGTGTTGCAATGTTGTCATGTCATTGTAGAGGTTGTGTCTGGAAGTTTGCAGAAATTAAATAACATATTTTATGTGGGTTTTTTGTCCTCATTATAGTGGTGTAATCCACATGATCAGAGGATGAAGATGGAGCTCAGAATTGGATTATATTTGCTCTCGATCATTATTAGGATTTAGTAGACAAACCCTAAAGATTTCAGTCATGGAACTATACAGGTTTTCTATTTTTTCGTTGACTGGTAACTGACAATAGAAGGTAGCTTAAGTTATGACTTAAGCATTCTAAGTCATTGTAGTGACCGACCCCTCAACCTAAGTATTACCAGCTAGGTGGAGCTTAATTTTTCTAAGTATGAGGCCTAAAATATTTTGCTCCCGCTATTCCACAAAACCCATGGTGGACCCAACTCTTTTATTCGCGGAAGCATGAAAACTTGACACGTGTCTAATGAGACCGAGTTCAAAGGTATTTCAGTGGTCGTTGCAGCATCACATCCTTGGGAATATTTGAAAAGGTTAAACTTGCAATACACATAATGAGGACAAGTGTCAAACATTGATTGCATCGCACAACTGCTTCATATCGTTGTTTGAATCACCCTAATAAGCTCAAATTTACAATGTGTGAAATGTTTCCAAGTGGCAGGAGTTGATTGCATCGCAAAGGTTCTTCGCATTGTGGATATAATTTGGTAAGTGCTTAGTAAAGTGTGCTAGGCTATTGGGATGTGATGGAGATCTAACGGTGGACGATGAAGGTTGAGATCGGACGATGTCTGCTATTTCACGAAAGGCATGTTGGGTCCAAGTTTTAGTTGAAATGACGATGCGTGTCTGAAGCAATAGATGACAATTAGCAATTACATCACATAGCTCCTTCACATCGCACAAGTCAGTCTTCAAGTGCAAAGCATAAGTGTGATAGGTATATGTTGTGTGATAGAGATGAGCAACACAGTTTTAAAGAGAACTTGATCTAACAGCTATGTTTTCAAGTTTAAAAGGTTGGATGAGGATCATTAGATGTTGACGTGAAACAGAAGATCGACGACCTGCATTCAAAGATTTAATTTTGTAATGGCCAAGCAGCGGAACTCGCAGTCAAACAGTGGAAGATCGCACGGTGAATGAAATTAATTGTAACCATTCATACTGTGAAATTTATTGGAGAATTTGGTGATTTATTGGCATTATCAAAGCAGAGACGGCTAGAAAATCTGATAGTAGATCAATCACACAAATAAATCATTTAATGCTTATATGATATAGGGTTTGCAATATGCTAAAAATAGAAAAATCAGAGAGGTGATATGGAAGTGGTGCATGGCTCGAGGATAGAAGACTTGTTGATGAAGAAAAGAGTGAGATGAGTCTATCAAACAAGTGTGTGTATTATGGTAGATAATGTTGAGTGAGTGAATACAAGAGAAGAAGACCAAGACTAAATTACAGAGAACATCATCTAGGGTATGCATTCAAAATGGTAGAGTTGTGAAACAGAGCAACAAAAATATGAAAAGAGCAGAGCAGAGGTATGAGTTGTTGAGTCAGCAGAAGCAACAAAGAGAGAATGCTTGTAGAAAAGAAATGCAGAGGTTGAGAAGTTGCAAAATAGGTCTATAGGGTAAGTGCAAGAAGATGGGGGGCCAAAAAGGGGTCTTAAGTGGCCACTTTTTTTTTTAAACTAGGAAATACTGAACTTGGATGTGAAATTGAGGATAGTTACACTCAAAAAATTTAGATGCAACATAAACAAGGATCGTAATGCTTCGAGTCTAGTTTCTAAACTACTATTTGTTTTTAAATGGTAGAGATTAAAGGGTTCAAAAAAGGGAGCCACAAAAATTGGCATTATTTTTGTCAAAAAACATAACATAGTGTTTTTTGTGGCTCCCTAAAAAGATTAACTTTTTTTTTGGTATTTTTAAAATTTCTTCAGTGTGAAATTAGCCTACATCATATAGTTTATGCCCGATTTTTCTAATAATTTTTTAATGAATATATGAATTTTTACTAATTTTCAAAGTGGACACATCCTGAAAAAAAATTGGTTGTGGCACTCCTATAAATTTTGAAAACTAATCAAAAATAAATAAATAAATTGAATATGTGTAGAATGGAGTTTAGTTTATAAAAATGTAATTTATTTGAAATTTCAATGAATGGTTAAAAAATGAATTTAAAACTACCAAACATTGGTTTTTGACAAAAAATGGACACAAAAAAAGAGAAATTAAAGATGAAAGTCTTTACATGTTTCAAAATGTGAAAAAAATAAATTTTTAAATAGCTAAGAGAGAGACTAACATTACCTAGTTGTTTGATGTACTCGACCTTGAAACATGTGCAAACTTGACGGTTGCCACAAACAAGATTATGTCAAATTTTGTAGAATATGCAAAAACACTTCTTTGGAGGTTGGGAAGGCACTCCAAGCGTTTGGGTTGGAAATCCAAAGCAAATCCAAGTCTAAAGCTTGGGGATTCCCAAAGCAAAAAATAACATGAGTGTGTTATAACGTGCTCACATTATTTAACAATTTTGACATGTTTTGCTTATTTTTGCTTTGTCCTTCCCAAAAGCGAGACATAACACAAGCATATTATAACGCGCTCATGTTATGTCTTGCTTGAAATAATTTTTGTGCAAGTTTGTTAAATTTATTTTTGATTTATGTATGTTTGTGTAATATTTTAATGTACATATGTATGTGTGCTTAAATGTATACATGTATGTATGTATGCATGCCTATATATGTATGTATGTATGTATGTATGTATGTATGTATGCTTGGATGTATGTACCTATGTATGTATGAATTTATGCTTGCATGTATGTATGCATGCATGTTTGTATATATGTATGTATGCATGTATGTATGTATGTATGTATGCCTATATGTATGTATGTATGTATGCATGCCTATATGTATGTATATATGTATGTATGTATGTATGTATACCTAGATGTATGTACCTATGTATGTACAAATTTATGATTGTATGTATGTATGTATGTATGTATGTATGTATGTATGTATGCATCCTTGTATGTATGTATATATGTATGTGTATATGTATGTATGTATGTATGTATGTATGTAAGGGTTTTTAGTTTAGGGTACATAAGGGTGAGGTTATAGGGTAGAGGGATGAGGGTTAAGGTTGTAGGGTTTAGGGATAGGTTTTAGGACCAAGGGTTAAAGGATAGGGTTAAGGATTGAGGGTTAAGGGAATAGGGTTTAAGGGTTTAGAGTTTAAGGGTTAAGGGTTTAGGTTTTGAGGTTTGAGGGTATAGGATAGAGAGGGGGTGGAAGGTATAGATGTAGGGAGAGACCTAAGATAGAGAGAGAGGGAGTTATCTAGTTAGGGTGGGAGGGAGAGACCTAAGAGAGAGAGGGAGTTATCTAGTTAGTCTAGGAGGGAGAGACATGCGAGAGAGAGGGAGTTATCCAATTAGGCTAGGAGGGAGAGAATTGAGAGAGAGAAGGGGGTTGGAGGGATAGAGGGAGGGAGCATCCTAAGAGAGAAAGGGAGGGAAGGAGGGATAGAGAGAGAGGGAGGATAGATGGAGGGAAGGATGGATGGACAAAGAGAAAGAGGGAGGGAAGGACAGTGAGGGAGGTAGAGACCTAAGAGAGAGAGGGGGTGGGAAGGAGAGAGGGAGGGAGAGACTTGAGAGAGAGAGAGGGAGGGAGGTATGGAGGGATAGACAGAGGGGGAGAGAGGGGGGGAGTGGTAGGGATAGAGGGAGGGAGAGACCTAAGAGAGAGAGAAGGGGTGGGAGAGGTAAATGGAGGGAGAGACCTAAGAGAGAGAGGTGGTGGGAGTGATAAAGGGAAGGAGAGACCTAAGAGAGAGGGAGTTATCTAGTTAGAGTGAAAGGGAGAGACCTGAGAGGGAAGGGAGTTGGAGGGATAGAGGGAGGAAAGGAGGGACGGAGAGAGAGACATAAGAGAGAGAGAGTGTGTGTGTGTGTGTGTGTGGGAGGGACAAAGAGAGAGGGGGAGGGAAGGAGGGATAGAGACAGAGAGAGGGACAAAGGGATAGAGGGAGGAAAGGAGGGAGGGAGGCAAATACCTAAGAGAGTGAGAGTGGGTGGTATAGATAGAGGTAGGTAGAGACTTGAGAGAGAGAGATGGAGGGAGAGAGGAAGGGAGAGGAAGGGAGGGGTGGAGGGATAGAGTGACAGAGGGACAGAGGGAGGGGGAGAGGGGGAATGAGGGAGAGAGGGGGTTGGGAGGGATAGAGAGAGGGAGAGACTTGAGAGAGAGAGAGAGAGATAGACACAAGATCATAGGGATAGAAGAAGGGAGAGACCTAAGAGAGAGGGAGTTATCTAATTATGGTGGGAGGGAGAGACTGAGAGAGGGGTTGGAGGGATAGAGGGGGGGAGTATCCTAAGAGAGAGAGGGATGGAAGGAGGGATAGAGAGAGATGGGTGAAGGAGTGATGGATGAACAGAGAGAGAGGGATAGAGGGATATAGGGAGAGACCTAAGAGAGAGAGAAGGGTGGGAGGGATGGAGAGAGAGGGGGGGGGAGTATGAGGGAGGGAGAGAGAGAGGGGGGTGTGAGGGAGGGAGAGAGAGAGAGAGGGGGAGAGGGAAGGAGGATAGAGAGAGGGAGAGAAGGATAAAGGGAGGGATGGATAGACAGAGAGAGGGGTGTGAGGGATAGAGGGAGGGAGAGACCTAGGAGAGAATTTATGTTTGATGTATGTATGTTTGTATATATATTTTTTAATGTACATATGTATGTTTGTGTGCTTAAATGTATATGTATGTATGTATGTACCTATGTACCTATGTATATATATATACGTATAAATGGATGTATGTACATTTGTATTTATGAATTTATGCTTGTATGTATGTTTGTATGTTTGTATGTATGTATGCTTTCATGTATGTATACTTGTATGTATGTATGCTTGTATGTATCTATGCATGTAAGGGTTTAGGGTTTAGGGTACATAAGGGTGAGGGTACAGGTATAGGGATGAGGGTTGATGTTGTAGGTTTTAGGGATAGGGATAAGGGTTGAGTGTTAAAGGATATGGTTTAGGGTTGAGGTTTAAGGGATTAGGGTTTTAGGGTTTAGATTTTAAGGGTTAATAGTTTAGGTTTTAACGGTTGATGGCTTAAGGGATTAAGGTATAAGGGTTGAGGGTTAAGATATTAGGGTTTTACGATATAGGGTTGAGGAATTAGAGTTGAGGGTTTAATGTATAGGATACATGGGTGAGGTTTGAGGGTTGAGGGTTGAGGGTTGAGGGTTGAGGGTTGAGGGTTCAAGGGTTGAGGTTTGAGGGATTAGCATCGAGGACTTAGAGATAGGGATTAGGGTTTAAGGGTTGAGGATTTAAGGATAGGGATTAGGGTTCAGGGCTGAGGGATTACGGTTGAGGGTTGATGATTTAAGGGTTGAGGGTTTAAGGGATTAAGGTTTAAGGATTGAGGTTTTAAGGGATTAGGGATTAAGGGTTGATGGTTTAAGGGTTTAAATTTTAAGGGTTAAGGGTTTAGTTTTTAAGGGTTCAGGGTTTAAGGGATTAGGGTATAAGGGTTGAGGGTTTAAGGGTTGATGGTTAAGAGATTAGGGTTGAGGGTTGAGGGTTGATGGATTAAGGGTTTAAGGTATAGGGTCGAGGGATTAGGTTTGAGGGTTTAATGTACAGTGTAGAGGGTTTAAGTGATTAAGTATTAAGGGTTGAGGGTTTAAGGGTTGAGATATTATCTTTCAAAGGTATAGGGTTGAGGGTATAGAGTTGACGGATTAGGGTTGAGGGTTTAAGGGTTGAGGGTTGATGGATTAATGGTTTAACATACATAGGTTCAATGGATTAGGGTTGATGGTTTAATGTATAAGATAGATGGTTTAGGATAAGATAGAGGAAAAAAAGGAGTGATTGAGAGACCTGGAGAGGGGAGAGGTAGAGAGGAAGGGAAATAACAAGAGTCTTAAGAGATATAGAGGTGAGAGATCTACAACCTAGGGAGAGAGGGGTGAGAGACATATGGGGGAGATAGGGCTGAGAGAGAGGGGGGAGGTAGAGGGGTTGGTAATGAGACAAGGAGTGAGAGACCCAAATGGCTAAGGAGGTATGGAGAGGCAGACAAGGAGTGATTGAGAGACCTAGAGAGGGGAGAGATAGAGAGGAAGGGAAATGACTACAGAGCCCTAAGAGATATAGAGGTGAGAGACCTACAACCTAGGGAGAGAGGGGTGAGAGAGATAGAGGGGGAGAGGGGTGGGTAATGAGACAAGGAGTTAGAGACCTAGCTGGCTAAAGAGGGATGAAGAGTCAAACAAGGAGTGATTGAGAGACCTAGATAGGGGTGAGGTACAGATGAAGGGAAATAACTAGAGATCCCTAAGAGATATAGAGGAGGGAGACCTACAGCCTAGGGAGAGAGGTGGAGAGGGAGGGAAATATCTAGAGATCCCTAAGAGATATACAAGTAAGAGACCTACAACCTAGGGAGAGGGGTGAGAGAGATAGGGGAGAGATAGGGGTAAGGTTGATAAGGGAGGAGATGGGTGTATAAGAGTTGATGGTTAAAGGCTTTAGGTTTTAAGGGTCAAGGGTTTATATTTTAAGGGTTTAAAGGTTTAAGAGTTGAGGGATTAGGGTTGAGGATCAAGGGATTAAGGTTTAAGGTATAGTATTGAGGGTTGAGGGTTTAGGATTTAAGGCTTAAGGGTTAGGGTTGAGGCTTTAGGGATAGAGTTTATGGTTTAGGTTTAAGGGATTAGGGTTTGAGGTATAGTGTTGAGGGTTAAGGGTTTAGGGTTTAGGGTTAAGTGAGAGACCTTGATGGCTAATGAGGGATGGAGAGGTAGACAAGGAGTGACTGAGAGACCTAGAGAGGAGAGACGTAGAGAGGTGAGGGGGAGATAGAGGTGAGAGATAGATAGGTGAGGGGAGAGATAGAATATAAAATGAGAGTGAAGTTGACAACTTAAGGTAAAGATGGGTAAGGAGGAGTGAGAGGGGAGGAAAGTAAGGTAAATAAATAGAGATCCATTTGAGAGATATAAAGGTGAGAGACCTATAGCCTAGGGAGAGAGGGGTGAGATACATAGAGGAAAATATAGGTGTGAGAGAGATAGAGGGGGAAGATGGGTGGGTAGTGAGACAACTAGTTAGGAAACCTTTAGGAAATGAAATTTTTCATAACATGGGCATGTTTTGAAGAAGTTGAAATATGGTTATTTTGTATAGCAAGCTAAAATGTGCTTGCATTATAGCACAAGCACATTATAATGAGATCATCTTTTGGCTTACTTTAAAAATGGTAAAATAGCCACCACACCCGTGATCCATGCCCATGTGCTCTGTTATTCTCTTGGTTATGCGCATGTTCTAACAAAAAAAATATTTTTGATGTTGTTGGGAAGTGTACATGCAAATTTTACACATTCTACCACCTTTGCATAAAATTTCCACCACTTTTTTCTAGTTTTCCTTCACATCTAATTTGATATATATCAATTCAAGTTTCAATTTTTGTAGTGTTGCAATGTTAATTGTGATTGAATTGTAGGAATTTAACATTATACATTGGTTAATCATATTGTTGTTTGTAATTCTATATGAGTGATATACAATTGAATGTTGAAAAGGAAGCAAGTTTGTGAAAAACTCAAATTGTTGATGATTTTGATGCAAAAAGAAAAAAAGACTACATAATTGGGTTGTCTCTCCATTTGAATCTCCCTTTTTTAGGTATGTCAAGTCTTTACACATGTTCTTTACATTTTCCTTAATTCTATTATGTTTCGTTATCATCCCTTATCATACATGCTTAATACAATGCTTTTATTTTGTTATTATGCATATTCCATGTTCATCATTGTTTGTTTTTCATTATAATCTTAGCCCCTCTTGGCACATTTTAAACTACACAATTATTTACAATTGCCAATTACATTTGCTTGGAAGTTTCAAAAGATTTTTCAACAAATCCACTTTGTACAAATCTTGTAATCATTGTGGTCCACATCTCTTTGAGGAATTTTGTTAAACAATTGACCTACCTTGTGTATGCTTCCACATTTTGTATACACATTTACGAGAGTAGTTATAGTTCTATGTAATAAAATACATCATTTCTCAATCCTTTTTTATGGATGTGCATAACCCTTTCCAGAGCTTCCATTTTGGTATAGGCATGGGGGATGTTGTAAAATGCTTTGGAATTTGGTTTTACACCTAGACATTGCATTTTATTGAAATTTTCTAAAGCCTTTTCAACAAATCCATTTTTTACATATCCTGGAATCATTTTAGTCCACAAGGACACATCTCAAAGGCATTTTTTCAAATAGTTCATGTTCCTTGTCAATGCATCCACATTTTTCATGTGTCTACTAAGGAAATTGCAACCATAGCACTCATTAAAATCCCCCCTTTTATGATTTGATTGATGTCATACCCCATTTCAAGGTCGAATTGGTGCTATGGCTAAAATCCTAAAACACATGTGCTTTCAAACAAACTATGGATGCATGGAAAAAATATATCAAAGCATAATAGTAAGCAAAAGAATAGACAAGTTAGTGAGATTTTTGTAAAAATGCCTCAAAGAAATGGGGTCTCATGGTGATGGTCATCACCATGAGACCACATTTCTTCGAGGCATTTTTTCAAACAGCTCATTGCCTTGTCTATGCTACCACATTTTCCCTACATACATGTCTACCAAAGAATTTTATCAAACAACATAGACAAGGCAATGAGCTACTTGTAAAAATGCCTCAATAAAATATAGTATCATGGCGATGTCCATCACCATGAAACCGCATTTCATTGAGGCATTTTTTCAAATAGCTCACTACCTTGTCTATGCTACCACATTTTCCATACATGTCTACAAAAGCATTTTATCAAACAACATAGACAAGGCAATGATTTGTTCAAAAAAAATCCTCAAAGAAATTCGGTCTCATGGTAATGTCCATCACCATGAGACTACATTTCTTTGAGGCATTTTTTCAAATAGCTCATTGCCTTGTCTATGCTACCACATTTTCCATACATGTCTACCAAATCATTTTATCAATCAACATAGACAAGGCAATGAGTTGTTTGAAAAAATACCTCAAATAAATGTGGTTTCATGTCCATCACCATGAGACCACATTTCTTTGAGGCATTTTTTCAAAAAACTCATTCCCTTGTCTATGCTACCACATTTTCCATACATGTCTACCAAATAATTTTATCAATCAAAATAGACAAGGCAATGAGTTGTTTGAAAAAATACCTCAAAGAAATGCGGTTTCATGTCCATCACCAGGAGAAGGCATTTCTTTGACGCATTTTTACAAAAAACTCATTCCCTTGTCTATGCTACCACATTTTCCATGCATGTCTACCAAAGCATTTTATCAAACAACATAGACAAGGAAATGAGCTATTTGAAAAAATGCCTCAAAGAAATGTGGTCCCATGTCCATCACCATGAGACCACATTTCTTTTCAAGGCATTTTTTCAAATATCTCATTCCCTTGTCTATGCTACCACATTTTATATACATGCCTACCAAAGTATTTTATCAAACAACATAGACAAGGAAATGAGCTATTTGAAAAAATCCCTCAAAGAAATGTGGTCTCATGCCATCACCATGAAACCACATTTCTTTGAGGTATTTTTTCAAACAGCTCATTTCCTTGTCTATGCTACCACATTTTCCATACATGTCTACGAAAGCATTTTATCAAACAGTTCACTTCCTTGCTGCCATGGTTAAAAGCCTAAAACATATGCTTTCAAACAAACTATGGATGCATGGAAAAAATCTATCAAAGCATAATAGTAAGAAAAAGCATAGACAAGGCCATGAGTTGTTTGAAAAAGTGCCTCAAAGAAACATGGTCTCATAGCGATGGACATCACCATGAGACCACATTTCTTTGAGACATTTTTTCAAACATCTCATTTCCTTGTCTATGCTACCACATTTTCCATACATTTCTACCAAAGAAATTTTTCAAATAGCTCATTGCCTTGTCTATGCTTTTGCTTACTATTATGCTTTGATAGATTTTTTCCAAGTATCCATAGTTTGCTAGAAAACACTTGTTTTAGGCTACCCTTCAACCATCACCCTACCCTACCTTCAACCAGAGAGGGTTTAGGAATAAAAACCCCTTCAACCATCACCCTACCCCAATTATATTGTTTCACCTTTTGGATTGTCATATTCATTGATGCCCCTTTAGGACTGTCATATTCACTACTACCCCTTTTGCACTATCATATTCATATTCATATTTAGGGATATTAATTGCTTCCCCTTTTAGAACTTTCATATATCGTAATTTCATAGATTTGTGTAAGAAACTTCTTTACTTGATTAGTACTATGGTGGAACTAATCATTATCTCTTTTTCATGCTACAGGTACAATTCTTCTTCATGTCAAGGAAATGATCAAAGATTCCTCTAACACATGAGGAGAAAGTAGCTATGAATGCAAAGGAAAAAGAACAAATGAGGAAAATTCATGAAATGAAGAAATTGAACACGATAGAAGAAGATGTGCCAATTGAAGAGGAACAAGAAGATAGGAATACAAAGAAAAGAGAAAAAATAAGGAAACTTCATGAAAAGAGGATATTGAAAATAATAGGAGAAGATGTGTCAATTGAAGAGGAACATGAACCTCCTCTACCAAAAATTGGAGACACATCCTCTATCACAAGTCAAGTTGGAGGGACACCATCTACCACATCTCGAGTTGAAATTACATCATCACTCACATGTGAAGAAGGAGGTACACCATATTTACCGTCTCAAATTCAAGGTACATCATCTATTCCATCTTCGATTGAAGGTATGCCATCTATCCCAGCTCATCTAAATATTCATGAAATTTCTAATGTTGAGAAAAAATTATCTTTGAGAACACCACCTAGAATTTTGCGTAGAAATCCCAAGTATTAGATTCATATTGATGAGAATATTTTGCAACCAATGGAAGGTAAGATTTCAAAAATGCACTTGTAGAAGATATGATCATAAAATTTGGAGAGCATTCTTTGAAAAGTTAAATGAGACCACAAGATGGACCAACTATTTTTTGAAATGATACAAATTATAAATTATAGGTCCATCGTGAAGATTCTTGGGTTGAGAACATCAGAGGCTTAAAGTGAAAAATCTATTGTCAAGAATCTAATGAGTGCATATAAGAGTGTGGGTAACACATCATGCACAAAATATAGTATTGTCACACGACATGTCATTACATGGACAATAGTAAGTAATCAAATGAGGAAAGCTCATATCATTAGAAAGATGAGGAAAGCATTGAGAATTAATAGAAAATTTTTATCAAGAGTCATTGGAAGGTGTCAAAGAATCGAGGAAATTGATGCCAATGAATTATGGGTGTTCTTAGGGAGACTACCACGAAAAGATAAACCAATTGTTGAAGCATTGAGATTAATAATCGAAGACTTTTGGAAGAATTACACAAGTTTATCTCTAAATCAAAGGGATGTGGTAAGAAGAAGAATCAATAGTCAAAACCATGAGCCACATCCAAAGCACTTTTTCATATATGACTCAAACATAGTTTTTTGGTAAACTTCTAAAGATGTATCCTCAAATTAAAATTTGTCAAAGATATTTTGAAATGATAAAACCTTTCTATGTCAAAATAAATCACACATGCAATATTTTTTGTAGATTACATATTAAATTTTCCAACCATTTTGATGTTTATCAGTCTATATGTTTAGATTTACTACTAACAATGTTTTACAAGATTATGGTATACATGCCCCACCAACATCTTCAAGAGACTTCATATTAGCAGTTTTATTGAAAGAGACGAAGGTGAAATATTCTATAGGAAATTATGCTTGGATGGCACATGTCATCATTGCAGTGGCTTGGAACGTATACCAATATGTGAACATATGGAAAGCACACATCTAGTTGGAAACAAACTAGTAGAGTTCGAGAAGTCTAAAACAGTGGCCTACAATACAAAATATGGTAAAGAAGCAAAAATGTGTGATTTGGTTGTTCAAAAGATTATAGTGTGTCAGTTTATGTCTACATTTTGTGACAATATAGTGTATGAGTATGCGAGGCATACCCATACAGCTTGATGGCTAGACTTGTAATTCAAGTTATGCAAGGACACATTTCCACTTGGTAGCATTACTTCAATCGTAAACTTTGTAGAGAATTACAATCTACAGCCACATCGTGAGGTGCAATCACAATATTACAACTCCACACATGTTTCTATATGTGTGCATATTGCATTCATTCATACGAATGATATTACAGAGGATGACAAGAAGATCATAACGGAGTATCATTTTTATATTAGTGATAATCACACACATTCTATGAAGTTAATGCAAGGTTGCTTTCAAGTGTTCAAGAATGGTTTGGCTAGAAGGGGCATATCATTTATTCGACATATCATATGGTCGAATAACTATACATCACAATTCAAGAACTCGTGGATGTTCTATTGGTTGAGTAGGATGCATAATATTACATGTGTTCAACATATGTGAAAATTTTGTGAGGTCAGGCATGGAAAGAGGGAGCATGATGGTGATGGAGCATGTATCAAAAGAGCCATAGCATGAGGAGAGTTAAAGTATAAAGACAATGCAATCTTTACAGATGCAAAATCAATTGTCGAGCAGTGTAATGCTTCAATGGGTCCAAGTAATGAATGTAATTCTTCAGTTTGTAGATTTTTTTGTTTGATAGATAATACTAACATTGCACCATATGAGGATTATTGTACACTGACAGGATCAAATGAGCTACAATATTTCAAAATCTCAAATGCAGGTTCATGGAATATCCATATGTGGAAGATAACATTCTTTTTTTCTTCATGTACAATTCAAGCCTGGAATGAGTGTGAGTCAAAGGATTGATGAATGTTGGTTAAGTTATCTTAGCCCATTTGAAATGTATTGAAACCCCCGATAGTACTAGACCTGGCATAGAAGGAATCATTAGTTGAATTTGACCATATACCAAGATCTAGTTCAACCAGGTAATATATTTACTTGCATAGTTTTTTAAATTCTTGATGTTATCTTACTTTGTATAGTGTTTTACTAATGTTGACTAATTTCATCTAATTTGTTGCACATATCAATGTAGGGCATGTTTATGCAATTATTGCAAATGAAGACAATGAAAAGGGAATGTATTATTATTCCTGTTGTTATGTTGAGGGAAAAAATAAATTGGAGGCCCCAATTACAGATGGAGAAAACATCAAATACCCTACAGGATCGATGGTTGTTACTGGAACATGGCTTAGAAGGTACACACATAAGAGTATTAATGTTTAACTATTTCAGGACTTTGACATACATCAGAAGATTATTCATTACTCAAACCTTGGTGTGGCATCCAATGTTCATTTGATACAATATTGGGGTAGACCTTTTAACAAGACCCTGTGGAAGGTATGTGAGTTTGACCATGAAGCAATACTTGACACAATAAAGAGTAGAGAAAACTTGGATGGTTCATTGGATTAAAATTTGTAAGAATGAACATTGATTTTGTAAAGTCATGTTATTGATATTAATGTATTGTGATTGATAGTTAGACCTTTTGTTTTTATATTGCACATTTACATATGTTTTGGTTCCAAGTTTACATATGTTTTTCTTTTTTTTATGCATTTTTACACATATATAGTGAATATTGGGTAGATTATATGCATATTTATGGTTTCACCATTTGACCATTTGGAGACCTCAATTTGCAAACTTGACCTTTACAGCCCTAGATCAGACTTTGGATACCCTTCCTCAACCATCCTTTCACCTGAAACATCAACCATTTTCATCCTATCCATCCAAAATATATCATCCTTCCCTCATCTTAGCTTTTTAATCCATTATCATAAGCTATTCATCACAACCATGATCCTTAGACCTTGGTCCTTTTGGAAATTATCCTACCCTAATCATGTTATCATTGTCATCATCATTCCTTTCATCATTAGCCATCCTTATCTTCCTACCCAATCTTTACCATCTTTTATCCTATCTCATCACCCAATCATAATCCATATCATATCTTATCAAAATCAATCTTGTCAAGAGTCTGTGAAATAAAAAAGGAATCTACTCTAAAAAAAATTAAAAAGAAGTAGACCAAAGTGAATGAGATAGATAATGTATTGAATGGATAGATTCTTCTTGCTCTCAAGAATTTTTAAGGAAGTTTCCTATGCACTATGTGGAATGGGAAAATGGCAATGGAGAAGTGGAAAAACTCAAGAGGTTTTGTATTTGGTAAGAATTTGTGTAGGAAAACAAAGTGAGAGATGATACTATAGGTGGATTTGAAAAAATGAAGTCAAAGATTCTTGAACTTAAGACTTCCATGGAGCAAATACAACTGGAAAAAGATGATAAGGAAGAAGCAATATCAAATGTAAGTGCAAAAAAAGAGAATTGGTGCGGTGGACACATGAAAGTATTCAAGATATTGAAAACTCTATCGAACAAAGGGATGTTTTTGTCTTAAGAGTTGATGATAGATCAGCTAATCTAAAGCTCAAAGTCAAAGATATGAGAAAAAATTTAGAAGATCATGAAAAGGAATACTAGGGGATGTTCACAGGTAGTAGTAATAGAGATGAGGAAAAATGTGTGGATGGTCAAGTTGCAGATGCAAAATCAATAGTTGGAAGTGTTGAAATTGAAGCAAAACAACTAAAGACTAGAATTAACCACTTAGAAAAGGAATTAAAAGATAAGAAGAATATTTTATCATCAATGGAAAGGACGTTAGTCTGCTCTAAAAATATTTGAAAAAGAAGCAGACCAAAATGAATTAGATAGATAATGTGTTCAATGAACAGATTTTTCCTGCTCTCGAGAAGTTGAGGAAGGTGTGAGTGTAGATTCTTCTTTGTTTGTCATGAGACCAAACTAATAGTTCTAATGCATTTGGATTGGTACGTTTAGGCTAGGCATGGTCCTGTTTCATACCCAAACATGCTAAAATAGTTTGAGTTATATTGTACCGACAATATCCCTTAAGAGTCCAAAGTGCAAAAAGACAACAATCTTTGACGAGTTGTTACTTGGAAACCATGTCACTTAGAAACATTATATATGAGGCTACTTGATCACAAAGGGTCCCTCTACAATAACCTCTCTTAATTTTGACATCTCTAAGGAATTTTCCTGTGGTGTCAAGTTTTCATTTGATGGAAAAAGGGTCAAATGCATGCAATGTAAAGTTGCAAAGGGGTGTAACTTTCGTTATGCTCCTCATGCGACCAAACCAATACTTCCAAAAAATTTGGATGGGTATGTTTAGGCTAGGAATGGTGATTTTTTCACCCAAACATGCCAAAACAGTCTGAGCTACATTGTACCAATGATATCCCTTAAGAGTCCAAAGTGCAAAAAGACAGTAATCTTTGACGAGTTGTTACTCAAAAACCATGTCACTTAAAAACATTCCATATAAGGCTATAGGATTATGTAGGTCCCCTCTATAATAACCTCTCTCAGTT
Organism: Sequoia sempervirens; assembly: GCA_007258455.2. Lineage (NCBI taxonomy): Eukaryota > Viridiplantae > Streptophyta > Pinopsida > Cupressales > Cupressaceae > Sequoia > Sequoia sempervirens. Next base: position 540,315,951 of record VDFB02271358.1, read on the forward strand.
TTTGATATCTCTGAGGAGTTTGCATGTGGTGTCCATTCTCAGTTGATGGAAAAAGTGTCAAATGCATGTAGTGTAAAGTTACAAAGGGGTGTAACTTTCATTATTCTCCTCGTGCGACCAACTCGACAATTCCAACACATTCGGATGGGTAATTTTAGGCTAGGAGTGGTCCTATTTTACACCCAAACATGTAGAAATTGTCTGAGCTACATTGTACCAGCGATATCCCTTAAGAGTCTAAAGTGCAAAAAGGAAACAATCTTTGAGGAGTTGTTACTTAGAAATCATTTCACTTAGAAACATTTTTTTTGAGGCTACAAGATCACATAGGGCACCTCTATAATAACCTCTCTCAATTTTTGATATCTCTAAGGCATTTTTCCATGGTGTTTAGTATTCAGTTAATGGAAAATGGGTTAGATGCATGCAGTGTAAAGTTGCGAAGGTGTGTAAATTTTGTGTTCTCCTTGTGCAACCAAATCTATGGTTCCAACACATCTATATTTGTGTGTTTATGTTAGCAAATTTCATGTTTTGCACCCAAACATGCCGAAATAGTTTGAGCTACATTGTACCGACGAAGTCTCTTAAGAGACCAAAGTGCAAAAAAGTAGCAATATTTGAGGAGCTCTTACTCGAAAACCATGTCACTTGGAAATAATTCATTTGAGGCTACAAGATCATGTAGAGACCATCTACAATAAACTCTCTCAATTTTTTATATTTTTGAGGTATTTGCCCGCGGTGTCCAGTTTTTAGTTCATGGAAAAAGTGTCAAATGCATGCAATGTAAAGTTGCAAAGGGGTGTAACTTTCATTCTACTACTCATGTGACCAAACCAAAAATTCCAAAACATTCAGATGGGTATATTTAGGCTACGAATGGTCATTTTTTGCACCCAAACATGTCGAAACAATTTGAGCTACATTGTATCGGTGATATCCCTTAAGAGTCCAAAGTGCAAAAAGGTAGCGATCTTTGATGAGTTGTTACTCAAAAAATATGTCACCTCAAAACATTTTTTCTGAGGCTATGGGATCACATAGGGGTCCTCTACAATAACCTCTATCAGTTTTTGATACCTCTAAGGCGTTTGTCCATGGTGTCTAGTTTTTAGTTGATGGAAAATGGGTCATAGTTGCAAGGGGTCTAACTTTCATTATGCTCCTCGTGTGACCAAACTGAAAGTTCAACACGTCCAAATTGGTGGGTTTATGCTAGGCATGGCCCTATTTTGTACCCAAAAATGTTGAAACAGTCTGAGCTACATTATACCAATGAAGTCTCTTAAGAGTCCAAAGTGCAAAAAAGCAACAATATTTGAGAAGCTATTACTCGAAAATATTGTCACTTAGAAACAATTTGTCTAAGCCTACGAGATCAGGTAGGGCCTTCTACAATAACCTCTCTTAATTTTTTATATCTCTGAGGTGTTTTCCCATGGTAACAGTTTTTTTTATGCTCCAAAAACTATCATATGCATGTAGTGTAAAGTTACAAGGTAGGCTACTTTTTGTTTTGTTCTTCATGGGGATAAATTGTTAGTGCCAGCATGTCCAGTTGGGCACATCTATGTTAGGCATGGTCACCAGCCTTCATTATAAAAGGGTCATAGTCTTTCCTATTCGAAGGGTCACAACTTTTTTCCTTTGAAATGTCACAACCTAAATCATATCATCACTATTCATGAGAACCAAAATTAATTTATTTGCAATATTGCCTAAGGTTGTATTCTTAATTGTATTCTTCAAGGATGTTATGGATGTCTTTCTCAACAATATATTGCTCTCCCTTTTATGTTAGTGTTTATCAACCTAGAAAACATTTCGACAAACATTTTTAATACACATGGAGTAATCTTGTTGAAGATACATTTAGTCATGAAGCAAAACAAATAGATATACATAATACACGAAGTATGAGGTGTACACATGAATACACGTAATACGTGAAGTATACATAGGAAGCATGAAGCGTACATGTGAATACACATAATACATGAAGTCTATATAGGAAGTATGAAGCATACACATGAAAACATGAAGTATACATAGGAAGCATGAATCATACACGTGAACACATGAAGTATACACAAGAAACATGAAGTAGACACATGAATTGTAGCATGAAGCATACACATGGAATGGTAGCATGAAGCATACATGTGGAATGGTAGATGTATTCCAAGAATTATAAGAAAAAGTTCTAAAGGTATGAGGTCACATGTAATAATGTCTTGCTCATTTTTAGTTGAACACTTCAAAGTGCATTGTATAATTATATGAATTTCCTTAGGTACATGCTACAATGATCCTACAAAGTATGGGCTTAGATTTGTACTAGTAGAGAGATCCAGTTGTTAGATTGCATCATGTATTATTATATTCATATGATTAATTTAATGTTCAATAATATTAGAGGAGAATAATGTTCAAGCTTTATATATTTTCAATTATATAAAGGAAGAGTGCATGTAATACAATTAGACTTTAAATATTTGAAATAAACCATCTACAAATATCTATTGAAGCATGGATTTATAATGAAAATATGGACACCATCAGCAAAAAGATATGTATTAACCAAATAGCCATATAGGCATACATCAATATATGTCAATATAAGTATAACATATATACAAAATAGTCATATAGGCTTACAAGAATGCCATATAGGCATGCAATTTCAACTATATGCAATAAAAAATATATGTCCACAAATGCCATATAGGCATACAACAAAGGAACCCAATAAAAATTCATTCCCCTCTAGGTGAAGAAAATATTTCACAGGCGGCCATTAATCTTTGAGGGGATGAAGACGCATATGAGAACTTGGTCTACTTTGAATTTGAGGGTTGCTCCCCCTATTTAGTTCAACATGGAGCCTTAGTTGTTACAATAAAAATTCTAGACATTAATATATAGAATTTACATTATAAAAAATGAAATATTTAACAATTTAATAACTTACCACCTCCAAATGATCTCTCTCCTCATTTTCCATAGTAGCAGGATTGGGCTGTGGTGTTCTAATGTCCTATAGAAACCATCTAGATAGAAATTAAACTACAAATCAATAATCATATACTTTTTCAATAATAAACATAACAAAAAATGTATTTTGAAATTTACTAATCTACCTCATACCCCCGTTAAAGGAATGAAGCTATCAATTGTAGAAGGCACACCATGCTCCATTTCTATATGAACATTAGCAAGTGTCTCTACTTGCATGATCTAAAAATAAAACAACATTAATTGATTATGAAAAGTAGAACAACGATATAGGTCATGGCTTATAATAAATGAGAGTAAAAAAAAATTAAGTACTTTGGTATGTATGTGTTTGAAAAATGTGGTACCATAGACAAGGCAATGAAATATTTAAAAAAAATTGAGAGAATTGTTTGATAAAATGCTTTGGTAGACATGTATGGAAAATGTGGTAGCATAGAAAAGGAAATGCGATGTTTCAAAAAATGCCTCAAAGAAATTTGGTCTCATGGTGATGTCCACATAGACAAGGCAATGAACTATTTGAATTTTTTGGAGAGAATTGTTTTGATAAAATGCTTTGGCAGAGATGCATGGAAAATGTGGTAGCATAGACAAGGAAATTATCTTATTGAAAAAATTCCTCAAAGAAATGTGGTCTCATGGTGATGGACATCACCATGAGACCACATTTCTTTCAGGAAATTTTTCAAACAACTCATTGCCTTGTCTATGTTATTTCTTACTATTATGCTTTGATAGAGATTTTCCAAGCATCCATAGTTTGTTCAAAAGTGTTAGTGAACAGATTTGTCCTTTGAAAATGAATGTATAAAATGAATAAGAATGCCCAGCAAGAAGAAAAAATGGTACTAATAGCTAAGTCACTTGCAATGATATTTGCAAGTGCTCTTTTCTTATTTTACAAGGCGCAACTACCTTCGAAAGATGTGCAATAAATTGAAAATATTGGGGTATGCTTTTAACCAGAAAGCAAGAAAGGAACACTAACATTTACCCATAACCATGAAAGTAAATTCGATGAATTGATTCAGAATGAAATGAATGCAAACAAACAATACAAAGCCCATTTATCCCACACCCACAATGAGAAACAAGAAAAGAACGAGCAAAAAATCCCTTTCAATGGATGAATTATTATGAATTTAAAGCTTCAGAAATAATTACACATTCAGTTTGATATAACAAAATTAAAATTGGAAAGTGATTGCAAAGGCCCAAAGTCTATTGGAAATCAAAATAAAACATTAGCAAATGCAAAGATCTGAAAACATTTCCTTTATTTCCCCAATATCAAAAATATGAGCGCAAAGACTCAACACTCCTATATAGTAAACTGTGTTAAAATGAAAACCAAACTGATCCCTACTTCCCCTGCCTCCCGAATAGCAGAAAAAAGATCCCCCATTACATTGAAAATTAGCAATAAATAAACGCAAGAGAAACCTTTCGGTTGCCTACAACCACTGTCTTGAAAATAAGTAGTTTCTTGAAATGAAAGATAAAAGTCTTTCCTCCTCCACATAACTATCTCTTGGTGACTTTTGTAACTGATTTTCGATAACTAAATTATCTTTAATTTTGAGAAATATTTCAACTTCCATGACATGAAACATCATTCTACTGTGCATAGATGGGCATATACATGTTCCTCTATGGTCTTATTCATTCACTTTGCTTGAACTCAAACTTTGCAACAACATATAGGCAATAGCTTTTATGGCATCTACATCTTGTATCTCGTACTCATTATATAATGTTTCCCTTTTTCTTAAAATGCTTCTTCTATTTTGGTACATACTGATTTTGTATCCAACTCTCACATAGTTACTGACTGGAAAGTTACCTAGCATAATATCATCTTAATAAAGAAGCAACGCCCAATAGAATTTTTTATTACGTCCTATATGCACGGCCTTCCAGCTTGATACTACCAATTGCACTCATTTATTGTAATTCATGTGACCATTTCTTACTGAAGTAGCCTACCAAACTGTAACACATCTTGCACACAAGTTTCTACTACAAGATACACATTCAAATCTTTGTCATCCTCCATTATAGAAGTTTCGGTCCAAGCATCCACATAAAGCTTCACTCACCTCCCATGTTACCATTTTATGTTCAAAATGACTTTATCCAGGGTGACAAAGTGCATTGAATGGCAACAATCCTTGTTTCTCACATATCCCAAAATATTATCTTAACACCTATAAAATCACACATTTTTCTTATAGTTGCATCAACAACCTTTCTTGTTTCATCAAACATAGTAGAGAACGCATCCATCAGCTTGTCAGAAGAACACCTAACATCATTGTCAATTGACCTTCACCTTGGCCTTGACTAAACCCAATGATCTTTAATATTTTCTTCAAGTAAATTTAGTTGCTTCAGTATATACTAATTTAGATCACTTGGAGTTCGATTGTTGGTTGCAACCAAGACAATTCACCTAGCTCGGGTTTATGTAGTAGTGCCCCGTCAACTATATACTGATTCGTCTTTTGATACTATTCTCGGCCTCCATAAGCTTTTTAGCCAATTGAATGTGTGCTTTGCTTTCTTACATCATGCGAGAAGAAGAGATATTGGGCATAATTTTCTATTAGCCATTACCAAGTCCTCCATACTAGTCCAAATGATGTCAAAAAATCAGACATTTCAAAAACTCTTGAACCTTTAGTTAAGAGTTCGGGAGTTTCAAAAACTCTCGACTTCCTAACTTCTATAATTTGAACCTTTAGGCTTGTAGTAATAAATGCTTTGATGCAATTGTTTTTGAAAGATAGTAATGCAACATGAGCTCTACTATACTGATAATGGGAATTTGTGCACCTCTATTGTCTTGATACTGGTTGCATAAATGATCTTACTAGGTTGATAGCATCATGTCTTGGTTTATGTGATTGAAAAGGTAATCAAGATAAACTCCTTTGTTGAGTCACTATGTGAATATATAAATGAATAAGGGGCAACAGAAGTATGAGTCTTCGTCTGTAGTTCAATCTCAATTGACTCGTTGATACTAATGTGGCCATTTTGATGGCTATTTTACCTTAGACTAAATCTATCTCTATAGATTTTCATGAGTTATTGCATGAGTATCTTTACTTGAACCAATAGTAGTTCTTATTATTGATTCATCTAATATAGTGCCTCATCTTCATCTTCTTTTTGCCTCTTTACTCCAACCATGTATAGTGTCTCGTACTCTTGGTGGTAGCAATGTTGCTTTGGAATTTATTCCTATATGAGTAACAAGTGCATAAAGTGGTAGAATGTTGAAGCCACAAAATAATTTCCTCATTAAACTAAAACAATTCATTACGTGGTTTGATCTTTAACCAGATAAATGTCCACTTACAGTCACATTCTCTAGTCCAATCGTTGCAATAACATGTTGCTTCCATGTACTTAACAATAGGGATAAAGGCCAACAAGAAGTATAGATTGGTTCCTGTAAAAGTTGATAATCCAACCTCACAAATCCCAATGAACACTTGCAAGCAAATAACCTATCACCAAAGGAGATCAAGAGACACAAGAATGGTGCTCTGTAAACATGAAGTAAATATGCATTAACCCAAATTAATAATTACAAAGAGATCAATCCTTAAGAAAGGATATCAAAACCCTAAAGTGAAAACCCTAGGAAGAGGATTAAATCAACATGTGACAAGTGTCAAGATCATAATGAACGAGACAACATGACTAATTTAATAAGGCATAAATAAAGATTCCTAAGTTTAGCTTAAGTGAAATAAAGTAAAGGTGACTTAATTAATTAATCAAGATGATTAAAGTAATCAAGTAAACAACCTATTACTCTAACACCCCCCCTTAAGATGAACTTAGAGAGAAGCTAAGAAACTAAGGACAAAAAGCATTAAAGAAAAGATGGGTCCCGACAACTAAGGCTAGATGAGTTACCCATGTACAAATGTAAAAGATCTCTCACAATAGGAGAATAGGAGAAAACCTCGTGGGAAAAAAACCTCTCCAAAAGAGAGAAATACAAGTGAAGGTCTAAGAAGCCTCTAGACAAGAGGAAATTGTCCCAAAAGATAGGAACAAAGGAAAGCATGGAAAACACCACGAAAGCATGAAGAAACTGCAAACTCTGTCGTAGAATGACTGCTGAAATGCTGAAAGAAGGAATACAAGAGTGTCCATATGGTAAGTGCTCCATCTCACCGAAATGCATGGGTAACCATCCGCTGCATCTGCCTAGTACATAGGAACAAATATTGTATACATAGCTCACTCCAACGCAAAACCAAAGAAGCACTAAAACCAATAGTAGAAACCCCCCCATAATGCTGACAAGGGAGAGGTAGACAGGTACACTAAAAATCAATGCTAGAAAGAAGTGCATGAAGAAGAATCGGGAACATCTATACATGGAAACATGAAAGTACCCACATATAAAGGGTGTGAAAACAAAAGTCACACATGCATTAGGTTGTTATCGTGGAAGGAACAGTCACTTGACAAAGGTATGATGGCAAACAAAGGCAAAACATCAAACCCCCTCATGGAACTTTATAACATAGTGTAAGTATAATAAGGAACAAAGTGATGTGTAAGAATCCCAATAATACACATACAATGTTGAGGCACTTTATTTCAGTGCATTTACATATGATAAATACATGCAATGTGAGCCCTTAAGGTCCAAAAAGGAAAACAACTGAGAAGAAGGATTTATGGAAAAAACCAAAACTCAAATATGGAAACCACCTGCACCACTATGAATCACTCAGAATCAGTTTTTTGACGATATGTCATTTGCCCATTTTTAACATCATATACAAAAGTTATGCTGAAAACACTAAAGGCAACCTCAGAAAAGAAGATCTGAATTTGACTAGAAATAACAAGGACCTAAGAAAACTCTCCAAAAAATACCTGCACCACTAGAAAGTACTCTGAGTCCTCTTTCCAACAATATCTCGTTTGCCCGATTTCGACACCGTGGGCAAAAGTCATGGCCTCCAGAAGAAAATAGCTCCAAAGTGAAAAAAAAACTAGTCGCTGCATTAAATTTGATGGCCAAATGGCTGTTGCAACAAAACTGTGAGCTTAGATTTGACGTCCAAATGGCCGTTGGCGGATTTGCACAACTTGCCTTATTTGAAAAAAAATAAAATTTAAAAAAATATATATAAAGAAATCATAAAAAATGGGTTTTCCCCATAGGACGCAGGTACACTGCGCAGAGCCTGTGTAGGTACATACCTTTCCCAAAAGACTTTTTTTTTTTAAACCAAAATTTTTTTTGTAAAAGCTCTTAAATTTTATTTTTTAAAGCTTTTGAAAACAAAAATTACTTTTACAATTAAAAATCTCAAGGAATTTTTTTGCATTTTTTTTTGCAAAAATTTTACCTCGTAATGCATGCAGATGGCCATACGAGCCTGGGCAATAAAAAAAATTGCCTCAGAGGTCAACTACTCAGATTTTGATGATTTCACAGTCGATCTTAAGGTTTTTGGCCATTGCAGACGCAATGGTGAGGTCCATTTGGGCTCAAAACACTTCAAAAAATCAGGCACCTCCTGGATCTAGCAAAAAAACCCTTTCTTCAAACCCTCACAGATCTAACAAACGGAAGCCAAATTTGACAAAACAAAAGTCAATCTTGACTACTCCGGTAGCTCTAGATTCAATGGAGAGGTCTGATTTGATCCTAGATGCACTAGAAAACTGCTTCAAGGCATAATCTCACAAAAAAGGAACAAGAATCTTGCAGATCTAAAGCTTTGATACCATGTATAAGTTGATAATCCAACTTCACAGATCCCAATGAACACCTGCAAGCAAATAACCTCTCACCAAAGGAGATCAAGAGACACAAAAATGATGATTTGCAAACATGAAGGAAATATGCATTAACCAGAATTTATAATTACAAAGAGATCAATCCTTAAGAAAGGAGATCAAAACCCTAATGTGAAAACCCTAGGAAGAGGATTAAATTAGCATGTGACAAGTGCCAAGATCATAATGAATGAGACAACATGACTAATTTAGTAATGCATAAATAAAGATTCCTAAGTTTAGCTTAAGTGAAATAAAGTAAAGGTGACTTAATTAATTAATCAACATGATTAAATTAATCAAGTAAACAACCTATTACTTTAACAATTCCCTTCACATTAAATAGCATAAAAGCATTCACAAAACCCCACAGAGGTTCTCTGGAAATTTGAAAATTTTCAAGTTCAAAATTTTGGGTGTAACATTGGCTCTGATTGGGGATGGGGACTGTGAAGGATGAAGCAAGGAACCCAAAACTCAATGCGTGGACCAGTGCATAAATCCATTGGGTAAGGAGTCAAGGAAAAGCATAGTGATAGGGTGTTGCTTGCAGAAGGGTGGAGTGGAACTGGGCACAAGCCAAAACCAAAACATAAACCAACCCAACAACAGAAAGGAAAAGAAACCTAAGAATCCTATATGCACCCGAACTAGGTGCAAAAACTTCAAGTTTCCCCATGGAACTATGCAAAGCCATTGACAGGTTTAGAAAAATAGATGCCTAAATGAAACAAATGACTATACCAATGGAGCATTATCATACAAGTAGTTTCCACTTGATGGTTTGAATAACAGTTGTGTGGTCTTTGGCATATGCAGATCCTCTAGATAAGATATAGAAACCAATTATCTACTTCTCATGAAAAGTATATGAATCAGAAAATACTTCAATGTCCTAATGCATGCTGAGAAACACTTCCTCCTATATGACTTGAAGTATAGCAATCTCAAGTTCTTGAATACATCTTTGACAATTTGAATTCATGAATGTATGATGTAAATCCTCTTTAAAATCTGATGGAGCAGCAAATGAAAAAATTTCATAACAGAGAAAATTTGAAATGGGTACCTTTGGACAACAAGTTGAAATATCATGAAATGTGTTGTCCTCTTGATTTTCACTTGTCTAATCAAAATTTTCATGCTCCTTTAATATTCCATATTCCTTTGACTCCTCCAATATGATTTCACATGAGCAATAGTTTAGATCTGGAATTATCTTCTCATCAAGAACATCTTCTATACCCACAACAATCTTCTCTAAATTCTCATTATCTGAGTTATGGTCTTCCTCTTCTATTTCCCCTTTATGATTTTGCATCTTATATGTGCTATTGCAAGCATACACAATAGGAGCTTCTTCCTCAACATAGCCAAAATATTCATCCTCAAACTTTGATTGTATGTGCACTAAAGGAGCATTTTCTCCTTTATCTTCACATGCATTTGTTGCTTCATCAATAGGAATTTCAAGAGACTGTTTTTCCTCCATATCATTGTCCTCTTCTTGAAAATGGTGTATTGTAGCATGAGGTTCTTCACCATGTATATCTTCTTCACAAACAGAGGTTTTTTCATGGTTGCAAGCAAGAAAACATGTATCTTTCCCATCCCTATGTTCAATCTCTTGCAAGGTCTTAAGTAAAGATGGATGCATCATATTGGGTTGAAACTACATATTACCATAAAAACTCTTCAAAAAATTTACTTGCACAGGATCATCAAGTACCTGGTTATTTTGTGCTGGAGTTGTGGAAGAGGAGAAGTATTCATCATCATTGTCATCACTATCATCCTCTCTTATTGGATGCCAAAACATTTTTCTAGATTCGAATCTTTCATGGAGTGGCCAACCTCACTTCTTTCAATGAGGTGCCATCAAAATATTAAGGAATAAGAATGCACCTTGATCTTTTATTTAATCCCCAGTGGAGTTGCCAAAAATTTGTTAGTGAACAGATCTGTCCTTCGAAAATGAATGTAGAAAATGACTCAGAATTCCTAGCAAGAAGAAAAAGTGGTACTAACAGTTGAGTCACTTGTAATGATATTTGCAAGTGCTCTCTGCTTATTTTACAAGGCACAACTACCTTCAAAAGATGTGCAATAAATTCAAAATACTGGGGTATGCTTTTAACTAGAAAGCAAGAAAAGAACACTAACATTTACCCATAACCATGAGAGTAAATGTGATGAATTGATTCATAATGAAATGAATGTGATGAATTGATTAATATTGGAAAGTGATTGCAAAGTCCCAAAGTCTATTGACAATCAAAAGAAAACATCAACAAATGTAAAGATCTAAAAAAATTTCCTTTATTTCCCCAATATCAAAAATATGAGCACAAAGATTCAACACTCCTATATAGTAAACTGTGTTAAAAAGAAAACAAAACTGATCCCTGCTTCCCCTGCCTCCCGAATAGCAGAAAAAGATCCCCCATTACATTGAAAATTAGCAATAAATAAACCCCAAGAGAAACCTTTCGGTTGCCTGCAACTACTTCTTGAAAATAAGTAGTTTCTTGAAATGAAAGATAAAAGTCTTTCCTCCTCCACGTAACGGTCTCTTGGTGACTTTTGTAACTAATTTTTAATAACTAAATTATCTTTAATTTTGAGAAATATTTCAACTTTCGTGACTCGAAACATCATTCTATTGTGCATAGATGGGCGTCTACATGTTCCTCTATGTTCTTATTCATTCACTTTTCTTGAACTTGGATTTTGCAACAACATATAGGCAATAGATTTTATGCCATGTACATCCTGTATCTCGCACTCATTATATAATATTTCCCTTATTCTTAAAATGCTTCTTCTATTTTGGGACATACTGATTTTGTATCCACATCTCACATCGTTACTGATTGGAGTGTTACCTAGCATAATATCATCTTAATAAAGAAGCAACGCCTGATAGAATTTGTGATTAAGTCCTATATGCACATCTATCCAACTTGATACTACCAATTTTACTCATTTATTGTAATTCATGAGACCATTTCTTACTAAGCATCCTGCCAAACTGTAACACATCTTGCACACAAGTTTCTACTACAAGATACACATTCAAATCTCTGCCATCCTCTATTATAGAAGTTTTGGTCTAAGAATCCACATAAAGCTTCACTCACTTCCTATGTTACCATTTTATGTTCAAAACGACTTTATCCAGGGCAACAGTGCATTGAATGGAAACAATCCTTATTTCTCAAATATCCCAAAAGATTATCTTAATACCTGTAAAATCACACATTTTTCTTATAGCTACATCAACAACCTTTCTTGTTTCATCAAACATAGTAGAGAACCCATCCATCATCTTGTCAAAAGAACCCCTAACATCATCATCAATTGACCTTCACCTTGGCCTTGCCTGACCCCAACGATCTTTAATATTGTCTCCAAGTAAATTTAGTCGTTTCAACATATATTGATTCAGATCTCCTGGAGTTCGATTGTTGGTTGCAACTAAGACAGTTCACCTAGCTCGGGTTTATGTAGTAGCGCCCCATCAACTATGTACGGGTTCAGCTTTTTATACTATTCTTGGCCTCCATAAGCTCTTTAGCCAATTGAATGTGTGCTTTGCTTTCTTACATCATGCAATGGGAAGAGATATTAGGAATCATTTTCTATTAGCCATTACCAAGTCCTTCGTACTAGTCCAAACGATGTTGGAAAATTAGACATTTCAAAAACTCCTAAACCTTTAGTTGAGAGTTCGAGAGTTTCAAAAACTCTCAACTTCCTGACTTCTACAATTTGAACATTTAGGCTTGCAGTAATAAATGCTTTGATGCAATTGTTTTTGAAGGATAGTAATGCAACATGAGATCTACTGTACCAATAATGGGAATTCGAGAAACTCTATTGTCTTGATACTGGTTGTGTAAATGATCTTACTAAGTTGATAGCATCATGTCTTGGTTCATGTGATTGAGAAGGTAATCAAGACAAACTCCTTTGTTGAGTCACTATGTGAATATATAAATCTGAATAGGGGGCAACAAAAGTATGAGTCTTCATCTGTAGTTCAATCTCAATTGACTCTTTGATACCAATGTGGCCATTTTGATGGCTATTGTCCCTCAGACTAAATCTATCTCTATAGAATTCTTCATGAATTCTTGCATGAGTACCTTTACTTGAACCAACAATAGTTCTTATTGTCAATTCATCTAATATAGTGCCTCATCTTCATCTTCTTTTTGCCTCTTTACTCCAACCTTGTATAGTGTCTCTTACTCTCGATGGTAGCAATGTTGCTTTGGAATTTATTGCTATCTGAGTAACAAGTGCATAAAGTTGTAGAATGCTAAAGCCGCAAAAGAATTGCCTCGATAAACCAAAACAATTCATCCTGTGGTTTGATCTTTGAACCAGATAAATGCCCACTTACAGTTACATTCTCTAGTGCAATCATTGCAATAACATGTTGCTTCCATGTACTTAACAATAGTGATAAAGACCAACAAGAAGTATAGATTGGTTCCCTTCACATTAAATGGCGTCAAAGCAATCACAAAACCCCACAGAGGTGCTCTGGAAATTTGAAAATTTTCAAGTTAGAAATTTTGGGTGTAACAGAAGGCACCTATTTTATGATTTTTTCCATAGCAAGAATGAAGTGAGCTATTTGATCAAATTCTTTAGTAAACATGTATGGAAAATGTGGTAGCATAGACAAGGCAGTGACCTGTTTGAAAAAATGCCTCAAAGAAATGTGGTCTCATGGTGATGGACATCACCATGAGACCGCATTTCTTTTGAGGCATTTTTTCAAATAGATCATTGTCTTATCTATGTTATTGCTTAGTATTAGATTTTTCCAAGCATCCATAGTTTGTTTGAAAGTGCCTGTTTTATGCTTAGCCATAGCAGCAACGAAGTGAACTATTTCATAAAATGCTTTGGTAGACATGTATGGAAAATGTGGTAACATAGATAAGGTAGTGAGTTGTTTGAAAAAATGCCTCAAAGAAATGTGGTCTCATGGTGATAGATATCACCATGAGACCACATTTCTTTGAGGTATTTTATCAAACAACTCATTTCCTTGTCTATGTTATTGCTTACTATTATTGTCTATTTAGTTACTCTATCATGAAATGGAATGTTTCAAAAAATTATATATATGGTTGATTATCCATAGTATTGAGAAAAATTTAATTCTATTTTACTATTTTGTTTCTTGAACAGATATGTTAATGGTTACCTTATTTTATCAAATACCTCTCATTTTGAGTTAATCAATTACATTTTAATAGCATAGAGTTGGGAGGGAATTATAGATATAAGAGATTGAATGTTGTTTTGGGTGTTGTTAAAGCTTCTCATTTGGGGTTGTTAGGAGATCATACTTGACATACCATTGCACTTTGAGGTTTTGGTAGAAGGACATGTTATGGTTTACAGGTTTTCTCTCTTCTTTCTATGGTTCCTTCCTAGAAGTTCATGTTCATATGGTTTGGGAGGATGGTGGTGACATGTTGTTAGAGATTATGCAATTCTTGGTGTTGCATGAGTGGATCAATTTTATTGTTCTTTGTACTTCATTGTTGATCATTTATCACACCTTGATATAGTTTTGATTGGTAGACTTGATATACTTTGACATTACCTATGTAGTGGGAGTTCTAGGATATGTATTTTCTTCATTAACAAGTTTGATACAGGGAGAGCTTTTGATTGTTGTTTATGGGTTGCATATGTTGTTGGCATGAGTTTATTGATGTTGTTGATACCAAGGAGGTATGGACGGTTGAATGTATTAGCATGTGTTGTGGACATTATTTTTTATCATGTGGGCTTTCACACTTGATAGTATCTTATTTGGACCCTTTGTTATCACTTGGAATTGATGCTTGTGCTCTTGGATTATGTATCTTCACCTTGGAATGTTCCTTTTCTTACATAGGTGGCACGTTGGAGGATGAGAGGATTTCTTGCTTAATATGGTGGTCAATTTATTTTTATTGTAAGTATCTTGATGGAGCGTGAAAGCATGTTGGAGATTCATGTGGTTACATGTATGGCTATGATGATGTATTTCATTCATTGATCCCTTATGCAATGTATACAAAAGCTAGGAGAATGTTGGGATGTGGTTTTGTTCACCATTACATAAAATTTTAGACTATAATTTTGAAATTAAATAATTATTTATTTGTGATGCACCTAGGAGGTGTGGTTAATCACGCGCTATAATGCAAGTGTGTTCTAACGCGAGCACATTATAATGTGAGCTCATTATAACATGAGCACATTATAATTCACTCATGTTATGGCTTGGTGTGATTGAGCCTAAGGCTCAGTCACATAGAGCATGCGCTCGCATTATAACACAAGTGCGTTATAGTCTATTATAAAAAAAAAATCAAATCAAATTCATTTCAATTCATTGTCATATTTTCTTACCCCACGACTATCAAATCCTATGATAGCGCACTTGCATTCTGTAGAGGTCAAATCCTACAATTTCTTCATCGAATCTTTGTAATTTCTTCACCAAGATGCCACCACGTCAACAGGGAGGTCGAAGAAGTAAGAATTGTTTTTTTTTTGTGAATTTGTTGTTAAATAGGTAAATTTAGAGTTTTTTGATGTTCATTTCTTTAATTTACAAGAGTTGAAAATCAACCTAAAAATCCTCTTCAAAATCCTTCTCCTCCTCATGAACAAGCACATGAAAAAAAAATTGATGAACAACCATAACAGCAAACTCCTCCAACAATTCCTCAACATCCTCATGGAACTCAACAAAATTTAATGGGGGAAATTGAAAACAAAAAAAAATAAATCGAGTTAATTACGAGGTTGAACGATCTTGCAAGTTCAACCTTGGAAATAACCTCACTTGTAAATTCACTTCAAGCCATGTTAACACATGTAGATACAATTAGCAAGCAATTGAGTTGTTGGGAGGATAAGAGGTAGGAGTTTAGGTATTTTTATGCAAATAAATTATCACACAAACAAGTAAAAAATGAAAAAAATAAAAATTATGATTTTTGCTCACTATTCACTAACACGTTCAAATCAAACTTTTGACCTTAATAGAAAGAGGTTTCCTATCCATTGGTCCAACCACCAAGAGATTAGGAACAATTTTTGGAAGAGGTGGTGGATGGTTTTTGACCATCCACCATGCAACAATAATGAGGTCCCCTAATATTTTTTGAGGAAACTCTATTATGAGTTTGTCCTCAACAAAATCCACAACTATTTTGATATGTGGGACTTTCAGGGGAGAGGTGGTGAGTTAACACAGGATAGACCAAGTGCGCGTCAAGATCCTCAATAGCAAGGGAGATGAGCACTCTCTAGGCTGGCTTATGAGAGTGTTGTTATCCCTTCCGTCGGGAAGGATAGTGTTGAGGTGGAAACTCTACATTCTATTAGCTCTCTGACCTAGAGTATCATCTAGCATGCTAGTCCTGCAATACATTGTTAGCTAGGGGAGATTTCGAGGGGTAGGGTTCTATCCCATTTTTTTCATGTTTGTAGATCGACATGTACATATGACCCCAAAGACAGTCAAGAGGTTGGTGTGCAGGATACGTCTATAGTTGCCCAGTTGGCGATGATAGATGCCATGTTGAATGAGGCTTTTAGCCTTGGTACTCAATTAAATGTTAGCATGTTCATTGAATTTAATTTATTAAATTTCATTTTTGAAATGCAAGATTAACTAATTCAGTTTAATGATTGTAATAAAATTCTAGGGTCATAGTGTTGATACTGTTTACACCAGCCCTCCGCCTATTTTTTACTCCACTATATCTCCTGTTGAGGTATGTAACTAGTAAACAATTATAGATATTAAATGTGAATAGCACTATTATATGAATGGTATTCTAATATCTCATTTTGGATGTTGAATAGGTTAATATTAGAGGTTTCACAGCAACACCTCCCATTGCCAGTGGAGTACAAACCTTCACGTAGGTAATAGAATAAAGAGTAACAAATGAATTGCACTTAATAGATTTTTTTAGTTTATATTCATATCATTGATTATATTGCATTGCACATCTTTCAAACTCAAATCATTACTTCACATTGTATAACTAATAACTAGATGTTGAAAGATGAAAAAATTTCAATTACAATATAACTTTTTAGAAAGTTAACATAAGAAGTGTTGCAATTACTTCACATAGCATAAGTAATAACTAGGAGCAGCTACCAATTGCATTTTCTTGTAATGGCATTCCACGAGACCACATTTTATTGAGGTATTTTTTCAAAAGTTTCACTACCTTGTCTATGCTATGGATGCTTGGAAAATATCTATGAAAGAATAGTAGTAAGCAATACCAAAGACAAGGCAATGAGTTGTTTGAAAAAATTCAAAAAATAAATGTGGTTTCATGGTGATTTCCATCACCATGAGACCCAATTTATTTGAGGAATTTTTTCAAACAGCAAACCGCCTTGTCTATGCTACCACATTTTCCATACATGACTACCAAAGAATTTTTATCAAATAGTTCACTTCCTTGATGTTATAGCTAAAAGCCTAAAATAGGTGTTTTCCAACAAACTATGGATGCTTGGAAAAAATCTATCAACTTAGCATAATAGTAAGCAATAACATAGACAAAACAATGGGTTGTTTGAAAAAATGCCTCAAAGAAATGTGGTCTCATGGTGATGGAATGACATTCCATCACCATGAGACCACATTTCTTTGAGGCATTTTTTCAAACAACTCACTGCCTTAAGAATAGAAACCAAACCCTTAGCCAAATTCCCCTCCAGATCCTTTTCAAGGTCCTCATCCTCATCGTCAATTTACCAATCCATGGAAGCTTCCACCTCTTATTCCACTTTCATATCCCACATCTTTAAAATCCACATCGCCCCACTATTACCAAGCAAAGTCATCCCATTTCTCTCATAATAACTTCCTCCAAGGACTATTTGCAAAGGTGGTTGCTTCCCCATTCAAAAAAAAAGTGGTGAAATCTTCCCATATCATACATCCACCTTCATCACCCCCACATCAAGATATAACCTAATACCCAAAACCTAAAATGAATCCCCTATAAATTCATCTATCCAAGTTGAAGAGTCTATAAAACCTTCCTCCCTCATGACACCATGCATATCAAATGAACTACATGTCCATCTCCTAATCCAAAGCATGCTAACATAGATTCCCCTCCATATAAAGATCAATGAAACCCTTCTCCTCCATCATATGATCCCCTTCCATCTCATGATCCCATTTCCAATCAAGAACAACATATCCCTTCCATCTTATCTAATGATATCTTTCCATCTCAAGAGCAAGATATCCCTTCATCCCCCTCTCACAATCCCCTCTCCAACACTTCATCTAATGGCATCCTTATGTGTCTAGATCAAAGTACCTCTTCCACTCCATTGTATGATCACTATCAAAATTCGGTTTTAAAGTACACCTTCCACCCCATCAAATGATCCTCTTCCCCTCATGATCAAAACACCCATCCCTCTTCATCTCATGCTACCCCTCTATCTCATAACCAAGACCACACTATACCATCCACCCCATCCCAACATAATAGCATACAGAAGGCAATGAAATGTTTGAAAAAAATGCCTCAAAGAAATGTGGTCTCATGGTGATGGAATGCCATGACAAACAAATTTTTCATGGCATTCCATCATGCCATGAGACCACATTTCTTTGAGGCATTCTTTCAAACAATTCATTGCCTTCTCTATACTACCACATTTTTCACACATGTTTGTACTAGATGATTTTATGAAATAGTTCACTGCATCGCTGCTATGGATAAAAGCCTAAAACAGGTTCTTTTGAACAAGCTATGGATAGGGAAAATAGTAAGCATAATAGTAAGAAATATATAGTTCAATAAGTACTGAAAATTTTGTTGATTATCTCATACATTATAAGCCATGACTTGCATCACTATTCTACTTTTCATGATTAAATAATTTGTTGTTATATTTTCAAATGTTGCAAGAGGAATCACCTCCAGATGTGGATAGGGTAATGGAGCAAGGATTATCTTGTGCAATGGATAGCTCGATGCCTCTTATGGGGGTATGAGGCAGATTAGTAAATTTTAAATTACATTTGTTGTTATAGCTATTAGTTAGTGAAAAATCAAATGATTATTGATTAGTAGTTTAATTTTTATTTGGATGGTTTCTATAGGACTTGGGTAGGCCACAGCATGAGCATGTGAATCTTTCACGTGAGGAGAGAGATCATCTAGTGGCGATAAGTGATTAATTGTTAAATATATCATTTTTTATAATGTACTTTATTTATATTAATGTATTTACTTTTTATTGTGATAGTTGAAGCTTGATGAGGAACTAAACCCTAGGATGAGTATCCCTTGCAATCAAGGTAAATTATTGGAATGCACATCACCATCCACCCAACCACCAAAGGCCACCCATTTGTTTCATTCACCTGGAGGGAAATAACTTTTGAGTGGGGTCCTTTGTTGTATGCTTATATGGAATTTTTGGAATAGTTCCATTTCTATGAGACTTCATTTCTATGAGGCATTTTTTCAAACATCCCACTAGCTTGTCTATGCCACTGCATTAACAAGCTAGTGAACTCACTAGCTTTTCAATGCAGTGGCATAGACAAGCTAGTGCACTATTTAAGAAAATGCCTCATAGAAATGGGGTATCACGAAAAAAATGCCTCATAGAAATTGGGTCTCATAGGTGATAAATGCCTCATAAAAACCCCATTTCTATGAGGCCTTTTTTCAAATATCCCTCTAGCTTGTCTATGCCACCACATTGACAAGCTAGTGAGCTCACTAGCTTGTCAAAACTCACATAGATTTTTTGATGGAATGCCTTAAAGAAATGTGGTCTCATGAAATTCCATGATTGCAAGACACAAAATGGAAGCATGGACAAGGCATGTGAATTGTTTGAGAAATTTTTTTGATAGACATGTATGAAAAATGTGGTAGCTTTGACAAGCTAGTGGGCTCACTAGCTTGTCAAAGCTCACATGAATTTTTCAATGGAATGCCATAAAGAAATGTGGTCTCATGAAATGTCATGATTGCAAGATAGGTACAAAATGGAAGCATGGACAAGGCATGTGAATTATTTGACAATTTTTTTTGGTAGACATGTATGCAAAATGTGGTACCATTAGACAAGCTATTGAGCTCACTAGCTTGTCAATGTAGTAGAATTGACAAGGTAGTGGGTTGTTTGAAAAAAATCCTTATAGAAATGGGACTTTTTCAAATAGCCCACTACCTTATCAAATCTACTGCATTAACAAGCTAGTGAGCTCACTATCTTGTCAAATCTCACATGAATTTTTGGATGGAATGCCTTAGAGAAATGTGGTCTTGTGGAATGCCATGATTTCAAGATAGGTACAAAATGGAAGCATGGGAAAGGCATGTGAATTGTTTGACAAAAATGTACATCACTGTGAGACCCCATTTCTATGAGGCATATTTTCAAACAGCCCACTAGCTTGTCTATGCCACTCCATTGACAAGCTAGTGAGCTCACTAGCTTGTCAAAGCTCACATAAATTTTTTGATGGAATGCCTTAAAGAAATTTGGCCTCATGGAATGTCATGATTTCAAGATGGGTACAAAATGGAAGCATGGAAAAGGCATGTGAATTGTTTGACAAAAAAATTTTGGTAGACATGTATGCAAAATGTGGTACCATGAGACAAGCTAGTGAGCTCACTAGCTTGTCAATGCAGTAGAATTGACAAGGTAGTGGGTTGTTTGAAAAAATGTCTCATAGAAATGGGGGCTCACAATGATTTATATCATCATGAGCCCCCATTTCTATGAGGCATTTTTTCAAACATACCACTACCTTGTCAATAATACCACATTGACAAGCTAGTGAGCTCACTAGCTTGTCAAATCTCACATGAATTTTTGGATGGAATGCCTTAAAGAAATGTGGTCTTGTGGCATGCCATGATTGCAAGATAGGAACAAAATGGAAGCATGGACAAGGCATGCAAAATATTTGACAAAAAAATTGGTAGACATGTATGCAAAATGTGGTACCATAGACAAGCTAGTGACCTCACTAGCTTGTCACTGCAGTAAGTGGGTTGTTTGAAAAACTACCTCATAGAAATGGGGTCTCACGGTGATGTACATCACTGTGAGACCCCATTTCTATTAGGAATTTTTTCAAAAATCCCACTACATCATATGAGACCCCATTTCTATGAGGCATTTTTTCAAACAGCCCACTACATCACCATGAGACCCCATTTCTATGAGGCATTTTTTAAAATAGCCCACTACCTTGTCAATTCTATCGCATTGACAAGCTAGTGAGCTAGTGAGCTCACTAACTTGTAATGGAGACCTTGGAATGTGGTATGAAATCTATCAAAATATGAAATGTGGTCTCATGAAATGCCATGATCTCAAGATAAGCACAAAATGGATTTTTTTTAAAATGTTACAAACTTTCACGAAGATACAATTGGCTCAAAAGTATAAATCCACATTCCACAACTTTTGTCTTGACATCCTACCTTTGGAACAAGGTATCTAGGAATCAATCAAATCATTGAAAGAAAGGGGGATTGTTGGAAAAAAATGTTTTGGTAGACATGTATGGAAAATTTGGTAGCATAGACAAGGCAATCAGTTTTTTGAAAAAATGCCTCAAAGAAATGTGATCTCATGGTGTATCTAGGCATCAATCAAATCATTGAAAGAAAGGGGGATTGTTGGGAAAAATGTTTTGGTAGACATGTATGGAAATTTTGGTAGCATAGACAAGGCAATCAGTTTTTTGAAAAAATGCCTCAAAGAAATGTGATCTCATGGTGTATCTAGGCATCAATCAAATCATTGAAAGAAAGGGGGATTGTTGGGAAAAATGTTTTGGTAGACATGTATGGAAATTTTGGTAGCATAGACAAGGAAATCAATTGTTTGAAGAAATGCCTCAAAGAAATGTGGTCTCATGGTGCATCACCATGAGATCACATTTCTTTGAGGCATTTTTTCAAATAGTTGATTGCCTTGTCTATGCTATTTGATACAATACTTTGGTAGACATGCATGGAAAATTTGGTAGCATAGACAAGGTAATTAGTTGTTTTGGTAGAACTATTTGACAAAATGCCTCAATCAGATATGTCCTCATGGACTATAATGATTGTAGCATATGCACAAAATGAACTTGTTGAAAAAGCTTTATAAAATTTCAAGAAAATTCAATTTCTATGTGTAAAACAAAATTGCACTACATTTTCCAACATCCCCCATGCTTATACCAAAATAGAAGATTTGGAAAAGAGTATGCACATCCATAGAAAAGGATTAAGAAATGATGTATTATATTACATACTTATAACTACTCTAATATCTATATGTGTATACAAAATGTGGAAGCATACACATGGTAGGTCAATTGATTTAACAAAATGCCTCAAAGAGATGTGATTTTAAATGTAATTGGAAACTTTAAAGAATTGTCTAGTTTAAAATGTTCCAAGAGGGGCTAAGGTTATAATGACAAACAAACAATGATGAACATGGAATATGCATAATAACAAAATCAAATCATTGTATTAAGCATTTATGATAAGGGATGATAAAGAAACATAATAGAATGAAGGAAAATGTAAAGAAAATGTGTAAAGACTTCACATAACTAGCAAACGGAAATTTTAATGGAGGAGCTATACCCAATTATGTAGTCTTTGTTTCTTCTTGCATCAAAATCCTCAACAATGTGAGATTTTCACAAGCTTGTATCCTTTTCAACCTTCGATTGTATATCACTCTTGAATATAATTACCAACAACAATACAAATAACCAATGTATAATGTTAAATTCTTTTAATTAAATCACAATTAACATTGCAACACTACAAAAATTGAGACTTGAATTTATATATATCAAATTCGATGTGAAAACTATATTATTTCCTCCTTCCTAAGTTGGAAAACCATAAAAAGGTGGTGGAAATTTCATGCAAAGGTGGTAGAATGTGAAAAATTAGTGCATGTGCACTTCCCAACAACATCAAAAAGCTTCTTTTTGTTAGAACATGCACATAACCAAGAGAATATCAAAGTGGGCCTAGATCATGAGTGTGAATTTTTTTACCATTTTAGAGCAAGCCAAAATGTTCTCACGTTATAACGTGAGTATGTTTTGGATTTCTATACAAAACATCTATATCTCGACTTCAAAATGTGCTCATCCTATGAAAATTTTGATTTTCTAAAGGTTTCCTCTCTCTCTCCTTAGCCATCCATCCCTCCTTAGCCATCTAGGTCTGTCACTTAACCCTAAACCCTCAACCCTTGAACACTATGCCTTAAACCCTAATCCCTCAACCCTATACCTTTAAACCATTAATGCCTCGACCCTTAAACCCTAAACCCTAATCTCTCTCTCTCTAGCCTCTCCCAGCCCCTCTCCCTCTCTCACTCCCTCTATCTCTCTCTTGTCCCTCTATCTCACACTCCCTCTCTCTCCCACTCCCTTTCTCTCCCTCTCTCTCAACTATCTCCATCCTACCCCGCTCTCTCTCTCTATCAAGTTTCTCCCTCAAGCACCCTACCTACATAACTAGATAACTCTCTCTCTCTCTCTCTCTCTCTCTCTCTCTAATCCTTACCTCACATTGGACCCTCAACCTATAACCTCAACCATCCTTAACCCATAACCTAAAGCCTCAACCCTAATCCCTCAAATCTCAACCCTCTACCCTATACATTGGATCTTCAACCCTCATCTATCTTTCTCCTTCCCTCCTCTTCTCTCCTTCTATAAATTCCACTTCTCCCTCCATCTCTCCCTCCCTCCCTCCCTCCCTCTCTACCCTAATCCCTAATCCCTAAACCCTAAACCCTTAATCCCTCAACCTTAAACCCTCAACCCTCACCCCTTAAATTGTCAACCCCTATACCCTCTAACCTATACATTGGACCCTCAACCCTAATCCCTCAACCCTATACCCTCAACCCTCTACCCTCAACACAATACCCTAACTCTCAACCCTATACATTGGATCCTCAACCCTCATCTATATTTCTCCTTCCCTCCTCTTCTCTCCTTCTTTGTATCTCACTTCTCCCTCTATCCCTCCCTTTCTACCCTAATCCCTCAACCCTTAAACCATTAAACCCTCAACCCTCAACCATTAAACCCTTAAACACTCAACCCTCAACCATTAAACCCTTAAACCCTCTACCCTCTACCCTCTACCCTCTACCCTCTACCCTCAACCCAATACCCTCAACCCTATACCCTCAACCCTTAAACTCTCTACTCCTAAACCCTTAACCCTCAACCCTTAATCCCTCAACCATAATTCCTCAACTCTAAACCCCAACCTCCCCAACCCTATACCCTCAACCTCCAACCTTAAACCCTCAACCCTAAAACCCTCAACCCTTAAACCCTTAAGCCGTTAAACTCTCTAACTTAAACTCTCAACTCTCAACCCTTAACCCTCAACCCTCAACCCTCAACCCTCAACCCTCAACCCTCAACCCTCAATCCCTCAACCCTAATCCATCAACCCCCAAACCCTTAAACCCTCAACCCTCAATTTTCAACCCTCTACCCTATACATTGAATCCTCAACCATAATCCCTCAACCCTATACCCTAAAACCTATTTACTCAACCCTATACCATCAACCCTAAAACCTAATCCCTCAACCCTCAACCCTTAAACCCTCAACCTCATCCCTCAACTCTTAAACCCTTAAACCCTCAACCCTTAACCCCCCAACCCTTAAATGTTTAAACCCTCAATCCTCTACCTTATACATTGGACCCTCAACCCTAATCCCTCAACCCTATACTCTCTCTCTCTCTCTCTCTCTCTCTCCTTAAAACCTTAAATCCTCAAACCTTAAACCCTAAATCCTCAACCCCTATGCCCTAAACCCTCATATCTCAACCCTTAAACCCTTAAAACCTCAATCCTTAAACCCTTAAGCCCTCAACCATTAAACCCTTAATCCCTCAACCCTCTACCCTCTCAATCTAACAATACCCTAAACCCTCAACCCTATAGGTCCTCAACCATGTACCCTATACATTGGATCCTCAACCCTAATATCTCTCTCTCCTTCCCTCCTCTTCTCTCTTTCTCTCTATCTCACTTCTCCCTCCATTTATCCCTCCCTCTCTACCTTAATCCCTCAACCCTATACCCTCAACTCTTAAACCCTCAACCCTAAAACTTAAACCCTCAACCCTCTACCCTCAACCCAATACCCTAAACCCTCAACCATAATCCATCAAACCTAAGCCCTCAACCCTTAAACCCTCTACCCTAAGCCCTCAAACCTTAATCTCTCAACCCTAATTCCTCAACCCTAATCCCTCAACCCTCTACCCTTAAACTATAAACCCTCAAACCTTAATCCCTCAACCCTAAACCCTCAACCCTCAACCCTTAAACCTCTTGATGGGTGTTTTTTCATTTCTCAACATAGATAGAACATAAATGCTCTATCTCTCTTGAAATGTAATAATCTACAACTTAGTTTCAGAAAATACCCCAAGGTCTCTCAGATATCAGGTCATGACAGTGCATAAACAACTCGGTTTTGCATGTGTGATTTGTTGGTAATCATAAGGGGCCTTTATGGTTCACAAAGCATGGAATTTTTAGGTTTGTAATGGAGTTTCAGAATTCTAGAAGTAATGAATAGTAGCAAAAAATTTATGACAATAGTCTAAAACTCATCTTCCTCATCAAATTTAACATTGCTATGATGTTGTGATTGTAAGTTTAATTCAGATTTAAAGAAAATTCAAAAGGATTAAAGGGTTAAGAAGTTATCCTAATTCTAAATCTATGAACAACAACAGTAATAACAAGTGTTATGGTAGATAGACTTCCCAAACCAAGTTTTTCTTAACCAAGAATCATGTACAATATAACAAAAAAAGTGCCATCTTCTAAGGTTTACTTTAGATTTTTAGACTATAATGTGAACACACTAAGCATGCACATACACAACTGAAGTTAAGTGCTAATAAATAAATGAGCTCAAATTATCTTTACACAGTATTTTATCATCAATAAAACACCAGAAGCATGAGCTAGAAGTGCATCAAATACTACAACACACAGTCACAATTGAAGTTGTCCACTAACTACAAGCTAAAAATGAAACTTAAATAGTAAATCAGTTGAATTGAAATGAAATATGGAGGTTGAATCATGCACACATAAAGAGAAATACACCAAGAAACCATCAAATTTCAATGCTTTTCTTACATATTGTTGCAGAACGTATTTTACAACAACTCATCTCTCTTTAAAAATGAGAGGATGCCCCTATTTATAGTTTTCCAAAAGCTAAATGAATGACCAAGATTGATTTCCAATGAATGGACCATATTCATTTCAACTTAGGCTTTTCACATCACCCAATATAAGTACAAAATTTTACAATATAAAATTGGCTTCTATTTATCTTTTCTCTATTTTGTCTTTTAGCCAATTTTGTATTGTAGCTAATTTTGTCATTTAGCTACTTTTTAAATATTTGTCCTCTATTATGGCATTTCCAACCTCTTTTTACACTAAATCATAATGGAAAAATTTCCCTATAACAACCAAAAGTTTAGCCCATTCTAAGAATTCAAATTCATTGATATTGTAAGCAAACATTTGGAATCCCTCCATTAGCTTAGTGCACTATTTCACGCACGTATCCTTTTCCAGAATGGTCTACTCTGATCTTGTGAAGAATCATGTAGTAAAATCCATAAAATCCACAGTCAAAATATCATTGGATCCCCATTCCATATTCTTCAAGAACTCATGTTTCATTGATTCGTGATCTAACTCTTGGGCTGGAATTTTAGCTTCATTGAGAAACTCTAGGATTTCATCACATTCTAACAAATTTTTGATGACACAAAAAAAAATAGCATCCAACTCACCTATTGATTTCTCCAAAAATATCTTTTGAAATTCAAAATTTAAAAACCAAGCCTCAATCAGCTAGTGATCTTCCTTTGGTAGGGCTAATTATTGCTCCCAAATTTCTATAGACAATTTTAGAATACACTTCAATTTGGGGCACATTAGATTGTACAAAGTAGGAAATTCTTTGGTAGTCTCCACCTCTTTTGTGATTTCCTCTTTCAAAATCAGAAAATGATTGTGCATTTCAACTCCATGGCGAAAGGCCTTGGTGCCTTTGTCAATCACTCTCTTAAGCCAATCCGATGTGGAATTGGTCCAAGTTCGTATTCTATCCATTTTATGGATTTCTTCTTTTGATAATTTTGTAAGTGTAGGTGATTTCGTCAAATATTTTTCTCCAAATGTGTTCCATTGTTGTATGAAGGCAGTCAATTCCACCACCTACTCTTTCAACTCCTCGTTTGTGGCCTAATCTTTATCCAGCTGCTACAAAATGGTATTAATAGATCTTTGGAATTCATCTATCTTTTGATCTCTGGAGGTAGGGCCTAGGTTGATGGTCGTCACTTGATAATCCCTATCCTGGATGGTATCTACATCCTTAGTTTTTGTTAGAGTTGTCACCTGCAATATACGAGATCCCAATGCATCTATAGTAATGTGATATCTAACCTAAGTTGGCTTCTTTTTCTCCCATGTCTTTACCTAGGCTCGAGCCAATATGGCCTTTAGGTGAGCTTTTGGATTAGGAAGTATAGGAGCGTTAGTCTTTAGTTGTTGCTCCAGCTAAGAGGGGATCTTTGTTTGTTGGCCAAGGGACATAGTGTTGAATTCACTATCCCCATCTTCTAGACCCTTTAAAAGAACCTCCTCCCCATGCCTGGGAGCATCCTCAACATACTTATTTGCTTCATCTTGTTCTTCTTCTTGTATTATTGTCATTTCTTTACCAGGATCAATATTCTCTTCCCCCTGGGTTGGTTCATCTTTCTTTTCATCATCACTTTTCTTCTCTTTATCTCCCTCTTCCTTTAGAGGCACTCATTTATCCTAGGGGCCCTTACCTTTACTGACTTCTGGGAGTTCTTCATCCCTCCCTGTATTAATCTATGTATCGTCTCTGTCTTCCCTGGAGCAACGCTCCTCTTGACTTTCCCCTTTTTCATCATGATCTTCATGTTGTTCATCCTCAGGCTCCTGATTAGAGGTCTCCACATAATAATGTGTGTCAAACCTATTCATTTCTCCATCCTTGTGTGTTTTTTTCCCTTCTTCATCTAAAGCAACTTCATCTAAATCAACGATCCTCAATCCATCCTTGACATGTTCATGATAATCATCATGGTCTGAGTCTTCAAATTCCTCGATGATATCAGTTGTTTTTGCAAGCTACTCCTCACTTCTTCTCTCCATCTCTTCACATATTTGCATTGTTTCCTCCATTTTTGGTGGAGGGATAGGTAGTGAAGCAATGAGTTGAGCCATAAATAATTCAGCCTGAGGAGTTACAATAATTTCTAACAATTGAGTTGGCATGTTTTAAAAATAAGAGAAAAAGGTTTCAAGCAAGGCAATAGCTGTCATAGAGGTGGTGGGCATAGAGGGTGGCAGGGTGGAGAAAGTAGGCAACGAAGGAAAAAGTGAGGAAGACAATAGAGGAGAGGAGGTGGATTATGAGGAGTCAACCATGACCATAGGAGCGGTCAGGGAAGCAAAGGTAAGGTGGAAGGATATGTACATAGTAGGTGGGGATGATACGGGCAATGATGGTGGAGTGGAAGGAGATGGTGTAGCGATGGCAATTGGGAGCATGGAAGTGGTACGTGGAGGCGATTGTGCTTGCTCAGCTTCGTCCTCCTGTGGCAAGGACTCTTCTTCTTGAATAGTGGGCATATTGGGAACAAAGGTTCCCATTCTCTTGGTCTTCTTAGGTGGTCTTTTCCCCTCAATTGTCTTTCTAGTATACACTTTCTTCTTGGGCTACCGCTCTGGTGCATCCTTTTTTTTCTTTGACCTAGTCACTAGTGGATACTTTGGAGCCTCCTCTGTAGAACCCACGTCGGCACCACTATCGGTCTCACTTTCAATGTCATCCATGTTGCTACAATTGAGCCACTTGATAATCCAACCATTTCTTGGTTCTTTGCTCTATCAGATGGCTGACTATGTCCAAATATGTGACCTCTAGTTCAATCCAGTCAATCACTGGCAATGACACTTTGGCAAGAGCATTGTATCCTTCATCCAAAAAAATTTCATCATTGACCACTTGGTCGAGAACTAAAAATAGATCAATAGACTTCACAAATTTTCTTGTCATCCTCATGTAATGCCTTCTACAGACCTCATGGTTTTCATCACAGTTTGCCCAAAAGTCTTCAATATGGGGTTTGTGGGCATATTGTCTTCCAACCTACTTTTTCAATTTTCCTAGAAGGTCCAAGCCTCCTTGCTCTATATGTAATTCCAAGTTGTATTATGTGAGTTACTTTTTAGAATAGTCTGTGCAAGGGGTAGAGGGGTATGAATATACTCCTTGACCAAAAAAAATGAGGTATGGAACCCAACATAGTGTTTCTCATGCAGCAATGAATGGGTCATTTATGTTGGTGTAGGTTTTTATTTTCCTAGTGGGTAAATTTATTTTCCCTTAGTCCTAGGTTTTTCCTACACTTAATTAAGCTTGCTTAGGATAATACAATGAGTTTATTATTTAATAACTAGGAGATAAGTGATAAGGTGTTCCCTTCCTTAAAGGGTGGAACCACTTTCCACTTTTGGTGGTATCTTCCACTTTTGGTGGTCCATACTTTCCACCTTTCATGGGAATCTCCACTTTTGGTGGTCCATCTCCACTTTTTGTGGTTAATTCCTATTGGTTGGATTTTCCACCTACGTCCTCTCCTAAGTTCTATATAAACTCACTACCTAGTTTGTATTTGCATCCATTCATGCATATTTGCATTGTATCTTTTCAGCTTGGAAGCTCTTAATGCAATTTTGTCATATTGACATTGCATAATATCTCAGAGTTCTGGTCTGCATTCTTTATGCTTTTCTAGTTTATGTAGCTTTGATTTTGTCTTATAAAGTTCTTGGGTTATTCAATCTATTTCATATTTCTAACATGGTATCAGAGCTTTTGTTTTGAGAAATCTAAGTTCTTAGATTCCTAATTGAGAGATTGAGTTTCTTGTAAAAATCTTGTAAATTCCCATATGCTATTCTATTGCATTCTTGAACAATCTGGAGAATCATAAAGGATTTGCAAAGATTTAATTACCTCTTTATTTTGCATATGTGTTTTGTCATATTTGGGTGATTGCAACATTTTTTACTATTCCAACGTGTCCAAAAGGCTCAAGAAAGTCATATTTGGCTTTTGTTTCATCCAAGTTGGAGATCATTTGACATAGTTGCAAGTGGGGATTTGAAGAAATTCATTTTTCATTGGAGTCATTTTGCTTTTTGCTTCAAAAAATCCAGCTTCCACTCATTTTTGAGAAAAATTATTTATGCATTATGTAGTCTTTGTCGAAATCTCAATTGGGTATCTTTTATATTTTCAATATCTTGCACAAATCTCGAGAAAATTGCTTTACAAAAATCATTGTGCATCATTTTTCTCCTGGCTAAAGGTTAAAAAAAATATTTTTTTCATCTTTTGCTTGTTGGATCAAAAAACGATTTGTGGGTTTTGTTCTTAGGTTAAAAATAGTTTTGGGTTTCTGTTATTGTCTACAAATAGTGAGTATATTTTTCAGAAATAATTTTTTTTTGCTAGAAAAATTGTTTCTTGTAGGCTAAATTTAGCCAATTGTTTAAAAAAACCATATCTTTCGCTTTAGGTGTTGGATTTCAGCAAATAATATATCATTGGAAAGCTAGAGATGAGCACTTTCCATCTACAAAGGTTTTGAAACTAATTTTTTCCATTTTCTATCAGGTATTGGAAGTTGAAGTTGTTGTTTCATTTTTCTTCAACGAGCCATAACTTTCACCTCAGTGCTCTAAATTTTGGAAACAAATAGGTGTTGGTAAGGTATTGAAGAGAACTACACAGCTATAGAGCTAAAGGAAAACCCTAAACAGAAGACCCGATCCCTAATTTCATTTTTCAATTGACACTTTGGGAAAAGAGGCTTTGTTGTGCTGCTACCATGAGCTAGGTTTTGAGCTCAAAACTTGAAGATTTTCTAAACTTTCATGTCGATTATCCTCTGTTTGATGTTGAATTTCTTCAGGAATTCGATGGTAAGCTATTTTTTCACCCATCTGAGACATTTCTAACTCCATCTTTTAGCATTTTTTGGCCTTTAAGGCACGGCTATGAGAAAATTTCTAATGCATATTTTTGTGTACATCATCTCTGTTGATATATATTACCTTTGGCTGCCATCATTGAATCTTCTAAGGCACATTTCTGAAGGTATTTGGGTGTATTTTCTTCACAGCAAGAGGAGGTAAGCTTTTGCCACTTTTTTAACATTGCACTCTCCTTTCAATTTCTAAAAAAATGGCTAATTCAAGCCTATTTGCGTGTCAAAAATTGCAACTACTTGTTTCTCTATGCAATAATTCTTTATCGGTTTCATCTTTCTCTACGAAAATGCAAAATTATTGCACTCTTAACTTGTTCTTTTACCATTTAACGGGGATTTTGTGTTTCCACTGGTTGCGAGCTCCTTTCCTCTATATGGTTAAAAGAAAGCACGTTGTGCCTTTATTATTTCCAACAAAATATAAGAAAAAACCTCCTCCATTGGAGGCTATAGGCTCCTTTCCTTCTGGGTGTTTCTTTTTTCCTTGTGGCTCCTCTAAATTGTATCTTCAAAAGATGAATCTAACCCTCAGTGATTTCAATCTCCTTTAGAAGCAAAACACGACACTCTTAGGCTACAACTAGAAGAAACAACTAGGTTTCCTTCATTTTCTTGAATGTAGTGAAAACAATGTTTGTTCATTTTCTTTGCATGAAAACAACAAAAAACACTTCATTATGCAAGGCCGTGACCTTTAGACTTCTGGGTACCTCTCAAAATTTTGTACAAAATCAAGGGTTTCATTTTCATGTATTCTACAAATTTTTTATGTGGAACAAGACCTACAGGTTGTGGTTAGAAAACTTTCACACTTGCTTTGCATTTTGACCCCTTGCTCGAAACACTAGTGCTTTTTATAATGCATTATTCACTATTTTTGAGAGATGTGTACTCTTTCATTCCAAATGTTGTCGCACAAAAATAGGTTTGTTTACTACTCTAAAGGAGAAGAAAATCATTTTCACTTTATTCTAGATCTTGCTTTTTCTGAAGCACACACACAGTCCACCTTCATTCTAGATGTTCTTTTCAAAATATTGAAATATATCATGATGCCATTCTATTTGTTGTTGAGGAATACATATTTGGCCTCACAATAAGATATTGCTTGTTTTTCCTAAGAAATCAACATGACTCCATTTTATATAATGTATGCAATGTAGCTTCATTCTCTCTATTATTAGAAATACAGGTTTGTTCCAATAGGAGTTTGATTTTTCAAAACGCGTGTACTGGGTACTCTTTCAATACTCAACTATTGCATTTGTATTTTCTCTTTCAAACATTCTTTCAAAGCTCTATGTTGCTTTTTTTTCACTCTATACTAAGAAAAAGACTCTTTTCTTTTCACTCACACATGCAAAGGCATCAAACACTCAATGATAAACCCTTTTTGTTAACATTTCTCTTTCAAAGTATTTGATTATGTCACAATGTTGAAACAAAGGCTTGAATTTTGTATTCCATTTAGCTTCAATGATGCTACTTTGAATCTAGACTTGAATTATGTATGCATGTTCACGATTACAATTTACGGCAATGAACTACTTGTTGCCCTATCATTATGAACACTTCAAACAACACAATTAGCATAGACAAAACATCACATGGCAGCAATAAGCAATTGTGCGAACCCCAATCCGAATACCTACAAAACAATAAGAACAAACACATTAGATTATCAAATGCAAGCAAGAACAAGGATTCCCCATGAAATCCATTTACAAAGTTCAAATTAGGAAAATAGATGAAGAACACAATGAAAACAACAAAATAGAGATTGAATCCTAATTAAACTAGCAAACTCATGATCCCATGGGGGAATTGGCACCAATTTGATGTGAAAATTGGCCATTTCCCAATTCCTATGATGCAAGATTCATGTGATGAAGAGATTTGATCCACTTTGTTAACGTTGATAAGTGCTCCAATAGCAAAATCTGCATAACCTAGCTAAGATTCAATGATAATAGATGGAATTTTCTAAATATTTGAGCATAGTAACTTTACTCAAGTTGTGGATGCTAGAATGAGGAGATTACCCTCTTATTTATAGAATGCCAAGATGGATGAATGTCAAAAATAGAGAAATGTGGGACTAGCATTCATCTAATGGCAAGATGCCACTTGTCAACCTATGAGTGGATGGAGGATGTGCAAGTTTTGATGATTGTGCCAATAAATGCCTATTTTTGAATTTTGAATTTGTTGAAATGACATGCAAGAGGGAAGGGAAAATGCGTTGAATGCCACTTGGCTCAAGGAAAAGGACATGTAAGAAAGAGTAAATTCCTTGTTGGATGTACATGTAAACTTGGAATTTGAATTCAAACTTGGAGAATATTCCAAAAGATGCCTTGTTCAGGAAAATAGAGATTTAATAAATCAATT
Organism: Sequoia sempervirens; assembly: GCA_007258455.2. Classification (NCBI taxonomy): domain Eukaryota; kingdom Viridiplantae; phylum Streptophyta; class Pinopsida; order Cupressales; family Cupressaceae; genus Sequoia; species Sequoia sempervirens. The sequence goes on from VDFB02271358.1 coordinate 540,349,425, forward strand.
AAATCTATTTTCATGTGCAAGTGGTAAAAGCTAGAGGATGGGACATGATAAGAGATTAAATTAGTCAAAGTTAATTAATTTAATGAAGGGGGTTAAATTATGTGACCTATTTGACTTAAATTTGTGGATTTATTTAAATCAAATATGAGAAGAATGTGATTTAGACCTAGTTAAATAAATATTTTTTATTTATTTAAGCAAAGGGGGTGATGTTAGATTAAATTAGATAAATGTTTGATTTATTTAATTTAATTAGATGAACTTTAGAGATTTAATCAAATAATATAGATTATTTAATTAAACAAAGATAGGAAGATGAAATGACCTAGCTAATTACACAGAGACAATGATTTAATTAAATTGAGGGATTTATTTAATTAAAAGGGGAATTATGATGACTTTAATCAAATAAGGCTATTTGATTAAATGGTTAGATAGAGGGATAATTTAGGATGAGGCGATGTTAGTAGATTAGGATTGAGTGTGCGATATCAATTTGTATATTTTATATGTCTACATTTTTCCCCCTCTGAAGCAACGTACTTGCTATGTTCGTTCAAAGAACAACCCTGCCATGATCAAAAGTCAAAATTTCTCTAATCTTTTTTTATGCCCATTGCTGCCCCAGCGAATGAAGAATTACGCTGGTATACTGCCCCCTTGAGAGATCGAGCGAAGAGGTTTGATTTGAGGGTCGATCTCTCGACAAAGAGGTTCAAGATTAGTTTGACTTAAATATTTGATGTAGACAAATTTGATGATGTAGACAATCATCAGCCATGGGTAGCCTCATACCTATTTTGATATATTACACCCACTTGATCCTGATCTGTACCATAACAGTTACATTTTTTGATGATATAAATGAGATGATTATGATGCTTATATGTAATGGATGATATGATGATGCATGGATGATATGGATGCACATGATATGATGTGATTATGCTTTTATGATTATGCATATGGGTGATAGATGTATGGTTTATGAACTTTTTATAGTAACCAATCTATATTATGCAATGATGAAATGCAATGCATGTGAGATGATCAATTTTTCTTATATGATATGATATGTAATATGCTAATGGTTTTTTGTATGCAAGATAGATGCATTATCAATGATTTATGATTAATTGTCATGGTTCCATGTTAGCGCAAAAGGAAGTAATAAGATGATGACAAGAGACACCAACACGCCAACTTTATTAGAGATGATGATAATGATGGTGGTGATGATGATGATGATGATTTTCTTACTGAAGAGTTGGGATTTTAAAAGGGCCGATTACCTTATTTTTGATAACACACGTAGGCACAATGCATCAGGGTATAAAGAACCAAGATGGTGTTGCACCTAGTGTGATGGACTTTGACTCAACAAATAGATAGGATTATTCTTGTTCACACCTAACATATGGAAACCTTACTAGGATGCACCTACCAAAGCAAGTATTTACCGAGGTTATTTTACAAGAATGTCCAACAAGCACAACAAACAATGATCGTTGCTCCATTCCTTTCTCTCTAACTCATTTTGATTAGACATCATCGAGAGGTCATTGGAATGAGCGCAATAAGATAAATCAAAAGAAAATATCAAATAAACAAACAAGTCAATGTTCTTCATACTTATAGCCAAAGGGATGTATTTTGATAGGATAAGAATCCAAAGTGATATCCAAAATTATGCCAATTGTTAGAATGATATATCCTAAGACATGCATTGTATAGGATGATGATGGTTTGATAAGTTGATTGATAGGTTGTTGATATAAGGTTGACCAACATGTTTGAAAATGATCAAGAGTTTGATTTTGCATTTAACGGTTTGTTGCTTCGATTTTGATTTTGTGTTTGAAGTTTACTTCTTTTGTTGATTGTTGTGGTTGTTTCTATTTTTTTTTTCCAAAGGATGAGGGTAATGATCAATTTATTATGGATCATTGATTATCGCGGGTGAAAGCGAGATGAGACAGATGGATTTTTTCAGATATTTGGATGTTTTTGGAGTTTTGACATGTTTTAAGGTTGTTTTTGGTATTTTCAAGATTTTACAAATGTTTTGATTTTCCAATGTTTTTGGAGTTTTCTGAGATTTTGTGAATTTTTTTGGATTTTGATGTCTCAGGGTCTAATCAAAGATTATCCTTGCCTATGTTTAAGCTCAGAGACAATGTAGTTCGGATAACCATGCTTTTGATTTATTTTGGGATTTTTTGAGTGTTTTTGGATTTTGGATATGTTTTGGATGTTTTTTGGATTTTCTTGGTTTTTTGAATATTTTTCAATTTTTTGAATGATTTTGACGATTTGGATATGGATGTGTGTGATGGTATCAGTGCTATGTTAGGAATTTTGTTGAAAACCAAGCTAAGGTTGATTAATCGGATCGATGGATTGATGATCATAACATTGTTGAGGATACACAACAATGCAAGGATAGTGTTAAGCAACACAAGGATTAGGATGGATATCCCAAGATGATGATGGATTGATTGGATTTGATTTTATCAAGATTGATGAAGCTTGGTTTGGATCAAAATATTTTTTGGATGATTTGATGTGATGTTTGAAGTGCAAATTAGATGCAACTGATATTGGTTGATGTTCAATGAAAGATGAAGCTTGATAAGGAATGTCTTCTTGTCAAAATGTGCAATGGGCTAATGATTTGGAATCTTTCTCACAAATTTTTTGACCGATTTCATTTCACATTTTCCAATGTTCAGATCACCACATAAGTTGGGGGATATAGATCAAGATTTATTCTCGAAGCAAGGTGTACATATCTACCCCCAATGTCTAGCAATGTATGGACTGCCATGGGTGGATGCTCTAATAGGTGTACAGATTGAGGGATATGGATATCTTGTGATAAGATAAGGTGTTTAGATAAAGAATGCTCATTTGGATAATGCTTCATGGCTCAGATAATGTTGGGTAGGATAGGATCAATGAAAATGACCCATGTCAAGATGTTTACCATAAGCATGTGTAAAGTGTGCACAAAACTTTTACCAAGATCAAGATAATTTGGACTATGGATGCAGATGGATAAAGATGGATAGGATAAATGGTTCATGGATGAAATGGATTTATTATGGATGAGATGGATGGAATGTCAGGTTTATTATGGATGGGATGAGATGCTTTCACCTGAAGTGGCACACGTAGATGCTTGATTCTACACATGACGCATGTTTGCTAGGTTTTCATCATGGTACCTGCCCAAAGCACCGCCCATGTATTTTTCACTAGAGGACGATTTTTTTCTTGATTGTTTTCAATCCTTTTTTTGATTTTTTTAAATTTTCATTTATTTTTTTATTTTTATGGTTTTTTATTTTTCTGAAAGATTTTAAGCTCATGCTAAATCACAAGGTGTTGCTGATGTAGATGCCCCTGTCATAATGTGCCATTGATATCCTACTTGAAGAAGTTGCCTTGCTAAGATATGTGCACTTGCATGCAACTTTTGAGATTCTTGATCTGCTTTATTGATACCGGGGTTAACTCTGTCTCTGTGTACACATCGTGAAAGAGTGCCTTCAAAATCCTTATGATGAAGGTTCGTTGCCAATGCATGGTCAATTTGAGAATTGGATATCATGCATAGAGGTGTGGATGGAGTGTTTTTAGAGATAAGAGATGGATTGGTTGACAATTTGGAACCTTTGACTCTCCAAACTTGGGAAGATGAGCAATGATGGGTGGATACGAAAGTGTGCATGGAATTAGGACCAACTGCTTGATACGCTTTGTACATCGCTTGAAAATCCTAATTTTGCTTTTATGGACATCCTTGATGGATACTTTTCCCTTTTTTATTTTTCCCCATAGTTTCTTTTACTGATGGAGTTTGATAGGGATGATCTTTCTTTGTATTTTTTGGTATCCATTTGTTTTTTATTTTTCCATTATGCTTTCCAGCTCCTTTTTCTTTGATAACATTCTTCATACTTTGATTCAATTCTTTCTTTTGACGTTGGTCCCAATTCATGGATGTGGTGATGGGTGGATGAAGATTCATGATGTGGATGGTTGTAGTATTGACACTAGTTTCATCATAAGGACTCTTTGTACTCCCTATGTTGATGCTTGCATTAGATAAAGTTTCCCCCAATATGGTCGTAGTAGTACCTTCATGCTTTGATTCTACTTGTTCCGAGAGCTCTTGTTTAGAATGCATTCTCTGATAAATGACCATTACAGAAGATGTTATTGGAATTTTCTGCTCTACTTACTTCAAAATATCCTGTTCTATCTGACATATTTCCTTGAGTGGATACTGTTGGATATCTTCATACATGATGTCCTCAGTCTAAATTTGGGATATGTCTGATCCTGATGTTGTCAACTCAATAACCTGCTCTTTTTGTGTAATAATTTCAAGAGTAAAAGAATCTGATTTTGAATGAAGATCATCTATGTGTCCATCTATAGAAAGCATCTCATGGCTAGATGGAGGATAATGTGCTATATGGATGTGATCATCATTTGCAACATCTTGTATAGATAGGAGAGTGTCCATTACATCATTGTAGTATCTTGGATGTGATCATGCTTTGGATCAAGTTCTTAACATGGGTCAGTTTCAAAGGATTCTTGGCTATCTTTATTAGGAATGGGAAGTGGCTCAATATCCTCTAGATCATTAAGTGGATTTGGATCAAATGTTGAGTTGAAGATTCCTTCAATATCTAAAAACATGTCTTGGAAAGGAAAATTGCTAGACCTTGGTGAAAGATGTTGATCATGCTTTGGAATAAATTCTTGAGATATGTCTTCTAACTTATTAGGTGATGTAGAGACATTTTCAACATGATCATTGCACGATGGATTGTTGATTACAAGATCAAATAATGTTAACACTCTTTGAAATGGATCATTGTTGGATATTGTTGAAGGATTATTATCATGATCAAAAAGTGACTCTTGATGTATGCTGATTTGATCTTCGGATGAGGTAGAAACATCTTCCATGTGTTCGTTGATGTATAGGTCTTGATCATGTGATCGTTGACTTGGATCAATACATGAAGCCCTTAACATTTTGTTGGGATTTTGAACAACATTTGCTTGTTGGGCTTGGCATTGGGCTTTAGCTTGCACTTGCACTTGAGCCTGGGCTTGTGCTTGTTGGGCTTGTAGTGTGGCTTGGAAAACTTGAGCAACTTGTATAGCTTGTTGAGCAACTAGTTGTGCAAATTGTTATTTTTGGTTTTGTTGGTGTGTCTTCTGATAAGTAGCCTACTAAGCGGCTTGAAATGTAAAGCTATATTGGTTTGATGTGTTTGGTTTTAATGGTGGTGGTGGTGGAGGTGGTTTTGGAATAGTGTTTGTTGTGATGATAAGAGGTGTCATCATATTTATGATTGGTATTTGAGTGGTGGATGGTGTAATTGATGTGACTGGCCCATGAGGGACCATGTTTTGAGATATTATGGGGGTGGTTGATGATATTGTCATTCCCTATGCATTTGTCATCTATTGTTGCGATGTAGACGACAAGTTCTAAAAGTTTGGTGTGATGTTTTGATTAATGTTTGGGATGTTGGTTTCGTTGATACTTGGTAAAGGGGGAAGCCCTATGCCAAGAAGTGGTGTGGGTGATGATGGAAATGGTGGTTTTGGAATCATGTTGGATGTTGTGACAACTCGTTGAGATACGTTTGGAGTGATCGTGAGGGTTTAAGATATGATGGGTGTGATAGGGGTGGTTGGAATGATTGACGTGATAGGAATGGTCAGAATGACCGAGGTGATAGGTCCTTGGGAGACCCTATTTTGATTTGTTGAGATTGATGTTGTCATTTGATTAGATACCATCTATTGGTGTGATGTCGATGGTATATTCAAAGGATTTGATGTGATGGCTTCATTGGTGTTAGGTGGATTGATTTGGATGGAGTGATTGGTGTTAGGTAAAGGGGGAAGCCCTAAACCAAGGAATGATGTTGATATGGGTAATGGTGGTGGATATTTCTCTTGGCGCAATGACTCAACTATTTTGGTAAGTGTAGCAATTTGTTCTATCCAAATTTGATCTTGATTTCTATCTTGACTCCCTTGATATATTTGATTTGGTTTTTTTTCAAGAAAATTTGGGATGCATACTTGTGTTTTTTGAATTGGATCATGGACAAATTGATTTTGGACAATGTTCTGATTTGGGATGATGTTCAGATTTGGCAAGATAGGTTGAAATTGAACATTGTTTGTGTTGGGAATCACATTGCCTTGATTTAGGTAACTTTGATTTTTCATGGTGTTACCTTGACTTGGATTAATACATGGATTTTTTAACATCTTGTTTGGACTTTGAACAAAATTTGTATCATTTGCAAACATATTTATCCCAAATTTTTCCAAGTGTGGATTCATGTTTGGTAATCTTGTACTTGGTATATTCACTTTTGGCATGTATGGATTTGCTGGGATAATGTTGTTTTGTTGAAGACTCATGCATTGATTATTTGGTTGCAATGTTGGACTTGGATTTAAATCTACCATCAGAAAATGTGTTCCAAGATTTAGATTGGGTAGACTCACATTTGTTGTACCATTGAGGTTTGTAGGAGATAATGATCCCATGTATGGATTGTATAAATGTGAGTTTTGAAAATCAATTGGCATTGTAAGGCTTTGATAGTTTGGTTGAATTGGATTACTCATGATGTATGGATCAAGTTTATATTCCATATTCTTCTTGCTTTTTGACCTTGTTAACCTCTAAGGTGTTTAGGACCAATGATGAGATGAAGGATGAAAGGGGTGAATGATATGGGTGTTGAACGTTTAGGGACTTTGGATAAATGCTAGACTTAGGGTTTGATTTTGATTGTTTGAGTTGGATAATGAACTTGTAAACCCTAAGATGTTAGATGCTATCTTTAGGATGTACTTGTTCAAACGGGTGCTAATTTAACTAGAGGTATGAGAAAGGATGCATTCCCATACTCCTAACTAAGCAAGGTGATTTTGATTTTGATGATTATCCAAGTATAGAATGATGTTTCCAAAGCTCTAAAGTTGCTTGTGGGATGGGATGATAAATGTTTGGGATGGATGAGGTGTTTGATTTTGATCCTAAATGAACCTAAGAATGACTTTTTTACTAGACCAAGATAGTGAAGAACATGCCTTACTCTAAGAGTAGTTCAAACCAAAAAGACCAGTGTTTGCTCAAAAGACGATAAAAAGATAAACAAGCACATGTGTGGGGTTCAATTTGAGTTAACGTTGGTTAATGACTTGCTTTTACCACGAACACACTTCTTGCTTAGTTTTCAAACTGAATGTCTATGTCTTAATTCCTTTTCATTCCACATGGTCCATTATATGAAAATCAAGGTTTCAAGAGCATAGTTTCCTATTGTTGACTTTGGAATGAACAAATCAAGATATAGGTTTTACTGTTTAGAAGCCTTCTAGGGATAAGAATCCCTAGGGAAAAGTAGTAACACAAGGACTTTTCAAATGTATTTTTTCCTCCCAAAGGGTTTGAAATTCTGATGATTTGTTGAATGTTGGTTTCGATGTTTTGGATCCAAGCACTATGTTTTCAAACTGACTCACAAGCAATATAACATCCTAGCTCAATTGGTACATTTTTCTTGGTGGGATTGCCTCATGCCCTTCATAGTAGAAGAGATGATTTTACATGCAACCAAGGGAAAAATATAAAGGTATGTTAAGAATGAAGTCTTAACCTCTATATTTTAACCAAGATCAGACATGGCAAGTAACTTCTTGGAATCTAAGTTCCAATGCACCACTTTGATAAACTCATTGGATGGACTGGTTGGTTACTACAAAAAAGGATTTTAGTTAGAAATTTTTTTTCATGGAGATTGATCCATATGGCGAGAGTCCCTTTTCAGATACATCTCGTCGGAGCCAACCACGTGATACTGGCATTTACTCCAATACCCACATATATATCTCGGTTGGAAATACTCTTGGCTTTAGAGTGTTACCGGTCAAGTCATTCCCTTGGGTGAGTACTTTTTCCCCAAGGAAGGCCCTCTAAGATAGACAAAAGTGAGTAAACATATTCATAGTTCGATCAACCTTCATTTAGAAACAAAAGGAGAACACATGCAATAAGTTTACTCACACTCGCAAAGTGTTTTGTTCAATTTTAGTTCCCAAAATTAAGTGTGGGAGTAATATTTTATGCAACTTAATGTCATCAAAAATACTTTTGATTCTCAAGATCGTTGTGAAGCATGAGAGAAGTGTATACGCCTTTTTAGATGAGATTATTTTGCAAAAAAAAATTACAAAGCATAAAAGACACATATTCATTTTAGATTCCCAAAGAAAAAGTGAGTTCTTTTTAAGCACCAAGATGAAATGTTTGAAGTTGCCTTGTTCAATTGTTAATCCTCAAACCAAATCTAGTAAGTTTGTCCTAAAGTTCATTTTAGCCCTTTGTAGTAAGAAATTGAAATATTCATTTTAAAGCCCAAATGAAATTTAGTTAGTCCTAAAAGCTTGAAGATAGAAAAACCTTAAGAATGGGATTATAATTGCTCCCAAAGTGTTTAAAAACACTTGTTACAATCATTAAATCAACAGGCTATGAAACTTGAGAAAGCCACGACATAGTTATGAAATTTGGGAAACCTGTGACAAGGTTATGAAACTTGAAAAACCCACAACAAGGTTATGAAATTTGAGAAAGCTGCGACAGGGTTATGAAACTTGAGAAACCCATGACAAGGTTATAAAACTTGGGAAAGCCGCGACAAGGTTATGAAACTTGAAAATTCTGCAACAAGGTTATGAAACTTGGGAAACCCATGACAAGGTTATGAAACTTGAAAATTCTGCGACATAGGTTATAAAACTTGGGAAAGCCGTGAAATAGGTTATAAAACTTGGGAAAGCCGCGACAAGGTTATGAAACTTGGGAAACCCGCAACATAGGTTATAAAACTTGAGAAACCCGTGACAAGGTTATGAAACTTGAAAATTCCGCAACATAGGTTATAAAACTTGGGAACTCGCGACATAGGTTATAAAACTTCAGAAAGTTGTAACATCTAAGTTTCTAGCTTTTTAGAAAATAAAAAATTTGCATACAGAGTTTAAATGCATCTATTCCAACATTATGCTCTAGCTACAAAATAAAAAACTTCATATCTTTGAAAAATCAGCTCTATTTTGCTTGAAATTTGGATAACAAGAGGATTGAATCCTTCTGAGAAAAACCCAAAATTATTTTAAATTCCAGCACTCTAAAACTTTGAAATTTTTCAAGTTCAAAATCTCTCCTTCTAGCACCAAATGTGCAAACCCCAATCCAAATACCTGCAAAACAATAAGAAAAAACACATTAGATTATCAAATGCAAGCAAGAACAAGGATTCCCCATGAAATCCATTTACAAAGTTCAAATTAGGAAAATAGATGAAGAAAACAATGAAAACAACAAAATAGATTTTGAATCCTAATTAAACTAGCAAACTCATGATCCCATGGGGGAATTGGTACCAATTTGATGTGAAAATTGGCCCTTTCCCAATTCCTATGATGCAAGATTCATGTGATGAAGAGATTTGATCCACTTTGTTGATGTTGATGAATGCTCCAATAGGAAAATCTGCATAACCTAGCTAAGATTCAATAATAATAGATGGAATTTGCTAAATATTTGAGCATAGTAACTTTACTCAAATTGTGGATGCTAGAATGAGGAGATTACCCTCTTATTTATAGAATTCCAAGATGGATGAATGTCAAAAATAGAGCAATGTGGGACTAACATTTATCCAATGGCAAGATGCCACTTGTCAACCTATGAGTGGATGGAGGATGTGCAAGTTTTGATGATTGTGCCAATAAATGCCTATTTTTGAATTTTGAATTTGTTGAAATGACATGCAAGAGGGAAGGGAAAATGCATTGAATGCCACTTGGCTCAAGGAAAAGGACATGTAAGAAAGAGTAAATTCCTTGTTGGATGTACATGTAAACTTGGAATTTGAATTCAAACTTGGAGAATATTCCAAAAGATGCCTTGTTCAGGAAAATAGAGATTTAATAAATCAATTAAATCTATTTTCATGTGCAAGTGGTAAAAGCTAGAGGATGGGACATGATAAGAGATTAAATTAGTCAAAGTTAATTAGTTTAATAAAGGGGGTTAAATGATGTGACCTATTTGACTTAAATTTGTGGATTTATTTAAATCAAATACGAGAAGAATGTGATTTAGACCTAGTTAAATAAATATTTTTTATTTATTTAACCAAAGGGGGTGATGTTAGATTAAATTAGATAAATGTTTGATTTATTTAATTTAATTAGATGAACTTTAGAGATTTAATCAAATAATATAGATTATTTAATTAAACAAAGATAGGAAGATGAAATGACCTAGCTAATTACACAGAGACAATGATTTAATTAAATTGAGGGATTTATTTAATTAAAAGGGGAATTATGATTAATTTAATCAAATAAGGCTATTTGATTAAATGGTTAGATAGAGGGATAATTCAGGATGAGGCGATGTTAGTAGATCAGGATCAAATGTGCGATATCAATCTGTATATTTTCTATGTCTACAGCAGTCAATCTTGATTGCAATAGAAGTCTTTCAATGTGAAAATGATGTATTTTATTATGTTGTGTACTTAATATGGGCATTCCAATGAGCTCTTTCCCACTCATAATTTTCAATTCATTGCACTCAGATTGATTGTTATGAGTGTTCAATGATCTTGAAGCTCTTGCAGTTGATTCATGATTTACCCCTTCAGTGAATGTTTCCTTTTGAGCAATTATTAATGTGCTTCTTTCTCAAACCCCTTTGAATGATAAGGGGTAGCATGTTGAACACAACCCTTGTGGGAGCCACATTTTACACCACATGCCAAAATGTCAAACATGATGAACCAACAATGAAACATGTACATGTACCTGCACAATGAACAATCAAGTTAATTAAAAATAGTGAAATTCAATGTTTTTTCTGATGATTAGATCCCATTTGATGATCCGATTTAGCTTTTTTCTCATATCTGATGTTTATTCAACTGACTCAATACATTATAGGTAATGCACTATATTCTTGTTGATAGAGCACATAGTGATATTCATATTTGGAGCTCTAACAACCTCTTTTCTCAACATGATGCAGGTTCATTCAAGATCAAGAGCAAGCAGGAGCAACAACAATGAAGACCAACTAAAGACCCAAACCAAGCAATGATGGTTATGTTTTTCATTATATGCTTCTTTCCTTTTATTAATCTTCAGCTGTATAGTTCATGGCTTATGATGAATTGGGTCAGATACTCCCACGGTTTGTGTGGGACGCTTGATCTCTCTTTTCTTTCCAATGAATATGAAAACAACATTCTATCCAATCCTATTCAATTATGTATATATCTCTCTTGCAAAAGTATATGCAACATTTTAAAATGGATAAATCAATACAAAATCAATGAAATCAATATTCTTTATATCTCATGGAATCTATTGTTAAAAACTGAAAGGTAAATTGAATGCTCCCTTTTATTGAAAACACATTGCATAATGAAACTGAATCTTCTCTTTTTAAAACTCCAATACATGCAATGGTTTAAGTAAACTATAAATGAATTGAAAAAATTTCACCTTAAATTGAACATAAGTTAATCAGCTCTATCAATTTGAGCTATGGTGAAAAATTGGTAACATTCTTGGTGATTTCTACTGAATGCATTCCTGCTAAGCATGCCAGATCAGTTCCCTTGATAATCCATTGGGCATGGAGTCCATTTTTCTATCCTTTTTTGAATCAAAACACTTTTGTAACTCAATTTTTTCGAATTTATATAGTAGCAAACAAAACTTAAAGAAACTAGCATAACTCTATTTTACACATAGCTACAAAACCATGTAGCATCTGCACTTTATTGAATGCAAAACTGAATTGAAATGAAACTATAATGCAATGAGCACTTATTGAAAGAAAACCTCTACTCTAATATATACATCTAAAAACTTTTGATCTTCAGTAACACTATTTGAGGTGAATCCCATTGATAGGGATTGGCAACACCTCTCCATCTAGCTTTGAAAGTTGGAATGCATTATGTTGTTTGCATTCTGTGATAATATATGGGCCATCCCACATGGCATAAAACTTTGTATTTTTACCTAGTCTTCTCTCGAGTTCATCCCATTTAAATACCAGATCTCCCTCTCTAAAATTCCTTGGGACAACTTTTCTATCAAATGTCCTTTTCATCTGTGCTTGATGAACTTCCAAATTCCTTAATGCACCTTTTCTTGTTTCTTCTAGCTCTATTAGTTGTACAAGGCTAATTTCCATAGGTTCTTTATCAAGCAAATCCAATTCTTTGATCATACTTAATGTAGGCAGCTCAACTGAGATAGGAATTTTAGCCTCTTTACCATATTTTAGAACATAAGGTGAATTACCTATTTCTCTCTTAAGTGTTATCCTATCAGCCCAAAGGGCTAGTTTCATCTTTTCATGCTAGGTTCTCTAATTATCTTGGATTGTCTTCTTTATGATTTTAATTAAGTTCTTGGTAGTGGAATCTACTTGTCCATTACCCTGAGGATAATAGTTTGATGAAGTATTCAGATATATATTATGCTTTACTGACCAGTCTAAAACTTTTAGACCTATGAATGCTAAAGCATTATCAGAAATGATAGAATCTGGTGTACCAAGCCTGGAAACCAAGTCTTGATAAAAATGCAAGACAAATTTCTCATTTGAATCTTGTTACCAATTTTTCACCTCAGCTCAAATCAGCAGAGCTGGTTAACTTAAGTTCATTTTAAGGTGAAAATATTTCAATTCAGTTTTGCATTTGCTTAAACCATTGCATGTATTGGAGTTTAAAAGAATTATTCAGTTAAAATATGCAATGTGTTTCTATTTTCCATTCAGTGTTTATAGCATAAAAGATTACATGAGATATAAAGAATAGTACTTTCATTATGTATTGATTCATCCATTCTACAATGTTACATACATTTTAGAAAAAGAGGAATACATAATTGAACAACATTACATAGAATGTTGTTTTCATATCCATTGGAAAGAAAAGAGAGATAAAGTGTCCCACACAAGCCATGGGAATAGCTGAGTCAACATAACACAAGGAATTTTTTATGCAACTAAAGATAAAGGAACGAAAGAAGTACATAAGAAGAGACATAGCCATCATTGCTTGAGGTCTCTTCAAGTTGATCGTCATTGTTGCTTACCCCTCCTTGCTCCTGGTCTCCAAGTGAACCTATAGATGATTGAGAAATTTTTGTTAGAGCTCCGGATATGAATCCTCCTAGATGATATATCAACAACAATATAGTACATTGCTTATGGCACATTGAACCAGTTGAGCAAGCATCAAAAGTGTGCAAGGGAAAATGGAAAATGAAACATCACCAGTTCACTAAGCTTCACTATTTTTTTTTTAACTAACATGTTTGTTCACTGTGTAGCTATAGGAGAAATCATCATGTTGAACTATTTTGAAGTCATAAAGCATGTGGTGTAAAAATGGGATCCCACAAGGGTTGAGCCCAGCATGTTGCCCCTTGACTGCAAGAGGCATTTTGAGAAAGGAAGTACATTCACAATGTTCAAAATCAAACATCCAACTAAAGGAGAAGTTCACAAAGAAATACAAGAGAATTTGATTCATTTCCCATGCATGACTATCAAATTCAGAAATGCAAGTGAAGATGAAGATCACAGATGAGCAAGGAATATTTATTGAATGCTCAAAAATATGTAAAACATAAATTGATTACACTACTTTTCATTAGATATTCATGTTTGCATACAAATGTCATGTACAAGTGTTGCTACAATATTCTATTGTTGCTATGTTTCATAGTCATGTTGTTCACATTGATAGAGCAGCAAGTGTTTCTTTTCCATAAATTGTGATAGATAACAAGCATACACAATTCAAGTCTACAAATAAAAAGTAGTAACTGAAGCAATTGGAAAAGCTTCAAGGCATCATCATCAAGTGTTACTTATTTCAAAATATTATATGCATTAAGTCCATCAAGATTCATATCAACTGTAGCTACCCAAGTGAAGATAAAAATGCATGAAGAGTGCAAAGAGGCTTTAGTTATGTCAAGAAATGGAAGTACAAGATAGCTGCAAATGTACTATTAAAGTCATAGCATGAAATGAAAAGGGCCATTATTAACTGTTGGTGCAATGCATTCTGAAGGAGATAATTTTTACACATGAAACAACATTGTGAAAGTAAAATGGAGCACATAATTCAAGTTTTGTTTCAACATTATGATGCCACAGTCATGTGAAATAATGAATAAGAAAATGAAAATGAGGAATACCCAATAAGCGCCCTTGAAAAGGAAACCCCTATTGGAGCAACACTATATTTTTGGAAACAAAGAGTAAATGAAACTACAAGTGCATACATTATAGAAAGTGAAGAACAATTTTGTCTTCTTGCATATTCAGATATGGAGAAATGCCCAATTTGTATCTCAAAGGGAAGATTCATGATAAAAACAAGTTACAGTTGCATACATGGAGAAAATGAAACCATTTTTGTTTTTCCAGAATAATGAGAAAATGCTATGACAGAGTTAGGGTTTCAAAAGGTAAGTGAACAATAATGTTTTTCCATTTAAAAAATGCAAAACCCAAAAAAATCTAAAGCCTTGGCCTTGTTTGGAGAAGCCTTTCTTTGGCTTTCTTTCAGAAAAAAAATGGAAGAACTATGTTTTCTTTTGCATATTCTAAGGTGGAGGAGAAATCTAAGATGCATCAAATGTTTTGAAAACCCGGTTCTTATCCTCATGGTTGTAGCCTGGGAGGAGTTGTTTCCTTCACAAAACACAAAACCCATTTGGGGTTTATACTAGAAAATAATAATGAAGGGGAGATGGAAGCATTTGAGTCTGTGTATGCAAAGAGAGCCTTATAAAATGTAAGCAACATGGTGAATGGTCACGACCATTAAGGGGTTTCAAAACCCAGAAAATAGTAAAGCAAAGTGAAAAGAGACATTCTCTTTACAATTTTTCTCCATTATTGTATAATGGGTTGACCCAAAATCAAACCATTTTTGTAGAAATAAAGAAATGCACAAGGTATAGTTGCGCCTTTATAAAAGAAATCACCCAAAATTTCATTCATTCCTCCCACCGCAAAAGAAAAACTCCATTATTTTGTTCAAAAGAAGCTCGAATCGGGCTTATTTAAGAGGTAAATGCACAAGCTTGTAAAGCATAGAAACTTACCCAAGTTTGTTTGGAAAGAAACTCATCAAATCCTGTGGGTATGCCTTGCAAATAATCAATATGAAGGTGTCCATGGCAGCCCAAATGGAGAAGATATCAATAGAGAAACAAGCACAAAAAATGAGTTACAAAAGCTACAGAGGTTGCGGCCTAGAAGCATGATGAAAGAACAACTTACCATCGAATTCCTAAAGGGATTCAACACCTGACAAAGAAGAATCGACATGAAAATGCCAAAAATGGGCTCAAACTCTATTTTCCATGGCAGTTCGAGCAAAGGTTTCTCTTCCAAAGTTGGTTTATACAAATGATGAGAAAAATTAGTGATTAATTTTGGTTTTGTGCAAGGGTTTCCCAATGCCCTAATTTGAATGTGGTATTTTTATTACATTCATTTGAAAATCAAATTCCAAACTAATATTTCGACCATTCCCTTGCATTTTATGTCAACCTTAGGAGTTGTGACTTTTATTTAATTCATGCCCCTATCAAAAAATCAAGTCAATGCCTTTTGATGCATGATTTTCTCTAAGTCTTGAATGCCTTATTTCTCCTTGAACCTTTGAATAGGCATATGTGATATATGCTTAAAAAAATTATGATTTTTATAGACAAATCAAATGTAATAGGAGCCCTTTACATATTATTTTGGTTTTTGCAAAGTATCAAATTGCAAAAAATAAAAATAATTAGATTCAAAATTGCATCAAATCAAATGTAATAGGAGGGTTTCTATATTGAATTTTTGAAACTACAAATGATGTAAAACATCATTAAGGTAATGTTTCTATAAATTACCTTAATGTTTGTTATTGTTTTAGAATGTAGTTCATAGACTTGAGTTCTCATTAAAACCTTCTATTTCTGAATTTGAGTTCTTGGGCGAATCTAGAAAGGAGTGAGGAAACTGAACTTTCTAACTTCAATTTTGAGCAATTTGGGCCTGATTTTGTGGATTTTTTGGATCAACCTATTGGAGATAGAAATTTTCCACATTTCTCATGTAGTTTGGAGCAGTTTTGGACACTATTTTTTAGGGTTTTCTGAGGAGCTTGAAAATGTCCATTAGAATTGCTAATTCAGATATGCAGTTGAGCTGATTTTTTCTATTTTTCATTGTCGGAGACACTTGGGAGATATAAGTTTGGAGAAAAAATTGATTTTCTCATTTCAAGTTGTTATTTCTTGCTACCCTACTCATTCAGAGAGTCTTGTAAACATTTCTTGTACTCATGTTTTGATGCTTGATACTCCATTTCAATAAAATAGTAGGATTTTCCTTCTCATTTTCTTGTCTCAGATTTACAGTACCAATTTGATGTTAATTGTGATTCAAATATAGAATCCTCTTCATGTATTGTTATTGTGTTTTTGTGTACAAGGGTCTCATATAATTCAGGTTTTATTATGTGTTTCCTTTAGTGAACTTGCATGCAAATCACTATTGGATTATATGTTTCTAGGATGGGATTGTGAGAGTTGTAGTCTTTGAGAGATTGTTGAGAGTAAAAGTGATCAAAGTCTTTAAATTTTTGGTGAATCATCTTTAGGTTCTAGGATCTCAATTTTAGTTTTCCTTCTAACCATTTCCTCTAAAAGTCTTTTAGATTAGGTGATTTACTAGGGTAACTAGCCCACTCTAGAGATTCACTCTAACTTATAGGTTACCCACAATCTGAGAGTTTTTCCATGTTGCAATAGGGTAGTAAAGCTTATCTTTGCTAAGGGTGCAATCCTCATTGCCAACAATTTTTACCATGCCTGGTGGGACACTCTAGAAGCTTGTTTTCAGAGTTGTTTTCAAATTGTAAGCTACTATTTGGTATATGCAATAGTATTTTTTAGCCTTTGGAGGTTTCAAAATATACCTGGTGACTCTGATCTCTAGTTTCTTTTGTAGATTTAGTGCGAATAGAGTATGAGAAAGATTCAAACTAGATCAAGTCCTGCTCCATTTTAATACTTACAACTCTCTCCGCCAAGAAGAAGGGGTAGGACATCAAGGATGATTTTTGACTCAACAAAGAGGGTGAAATCTACACCTTCAGATCTTAGTCCTATATTTTCTATGAAGAAGAATCCAACTCCTGTATCGCAAGCACCGCCAATGGCAAGGCAGTTTGCTTTCGCACCGTTTAATGGAGGTAGCCCGTTTTGCTGGCCCAACACAATGAAATTTTGATTGTTGCACTTAAGGGGTTTCCATATTTCACTAGCGAAGATCAAACCACTCCCATTGAATATATTTGAGATGTGGCAACCCTATGCTTAGTACACAATGTGACAGAAGAAAATGTGGCATTGAGACTTTTGGCTACATCGTTGAAAGGGAAAGCCCTTCAATGGTTTAGAGGCCTTCTGATTAATTCTATTGCAACATGGGACCAACTCGGCAATGGCTTGCACCAATAGTTCATAGATAAATCAGATCACCTAGCAGTGTTGGAATAGCTAAGCATGATCAAAAGGGCTCCCCATGAACACATGGAAAATTTCAATTATTAGTTCCAGAAAACTTGGGATAGAATCCCTTTGATAGTTAAACCCTCACCCGAGCATGCTTTCCTATTCTTTCTTAAACTTCTAAATAGTGAAATTTTAGTCATGTTGCAATCCATGGGAGGGTTTACACTACCTAATTCCTTTTATATTGCAATAAGGGAAGAAAACCACCTCATACAAGCTGGGAAAATAGCCCCAAGGCCACCTATTCCTATCTTCCTTGAAACACAGCCACTTATTTCCATGAATTTACCACCTATAGCTATTGTACCACTAGTTCCAGCAATAGGCTACTAGGCTGCTGCCCAAGAAAATGCCATCCTAGACCTGACCAAAGAGATTCAAGAACTAAAGGGTATGTTGTAATCTTTCAGCAAAACCGTTAGTAATGAATTTGTGAACCTTAAAAAGCAAGTTGGCCAAGAACATAGGCCTTACCAAGACCCTTGTCAGAAAAACCAGCCAAATAAGCCACCCTTCCAAAATTATTTCCAAGGTCAAAAGAGGAATTTTAATGCTAAGCCTTTCCAACCCTACAACCAAAATGTGACTAGTTCTTCAAGGGAATTTGTACCGCAAAACAACATGGCACAAGAATGTGATTGCTATTATCCATGCAACCAACCACACAGTCAAGTTGCATGCATGAATGAGATGAAGAACCAAGCTCTTATGTTGCAAAACAATTATGTTGGTTCAAAGAATTTATTAAATGAGAACGTGGAGCAGCAAGGTAACTCTAATATTTCCTTGATGAATTGGTAGAGCACTGAATTTTGTGGAGTAAATCACTTTCAAAGCCAAAACCAGCAAAATTCACCTATTTCAACTAACACAAGGTCAAAAAAGAGAGTTGTAGAATTGAAACAACAAGTTATAAATGTTCAACAATAAGCTACAAGGGATAAAGTTCATGTTGTTTCACCTCAAGCTATCCCTGCAACACAGCCAAAGGTGTTGATTCTACAGAGAGGGCAACAAAAGGTAAATGATGTTGTTGCTTCTACAGGACAACAAAAGGTGAGCCTTGTTTCCTTTAATGTGGTTGAACACCTTAAAAAGGCTACAGTTAGCATGCCTATTATGGATGCTTTACACATTCTAAGTTAAAAGAGTTTATTACAAGATGCTTTAGCTAAGCTTTCAATTTTAGATGTTGCTAACCTTGAGAAGAATAGGATCGTGCTTGCAAACATCCCAGAAATCAAAAGTGGGCAGAAAACTAAAGAAGTGAAGCTCCACCATTCTATTTGAGCCTTATTATCAAAGATAAGCTTGTTCACAATTGTATGATAGACTCTAGTGTTAGTAGTTCAGTCATGCCTAAGAGTCTAGCTGATAAGCTAGGTTTGGTCTATGAACCTTTGTCAAAAGGAGTGGTTCAACTAAATGGTTCTATTGTTCAAATAGAGGGAATTATTAAAAAATTAGCTCTTACATTGCATGCTTGTCCTAACTTTTTTGTTTCTCAAGACATCCATGTCATTGATTTACCCCCTCATTTTGTTATTTTCCTATCCAGAGATTTCATTGCTAAGCTGGGAAAATTTTTGTCTTATGATTGGTCCCATCTATTTTTTAGAACCAGGTATGGCACAAAAGTAACCATTATGTCTAAGCAATTAGCTAAAGGCCACATTGATCCATATATTCCTAGCCCTATAAATGCTAACTTGTACGTCACTAATGGGTTTGAGAGTCAATCCATGACTTTAGACCCCAACACACCCAATGAAGAGGTAAACCTGGATGAGTGGGCTGCCAAAAATCATGATCTTGACCCTTTCAACCACACTAATGAGGTAGGGTTAGGAATCTTTGTGATTCATGAACCTGATGTAGTAATTCCCAATATGGTCAAGGACCAAAATCAACACTTAGATGATGGCACAAGGTTTCTGAGAGATGAAGAAGTTGTCAAAGAATGAAAGGAACTACTTTTCGATGATCAAGTTTTGAATCTAGAAGAGGACCTCAAAGATGATGAGGAATTTGTTAAGGAATGGATGGACTTTCTCTTTGAGAATCAACCTTTGGATCAAGATTTGGATCAAGAGGAAGACCTCAAAGAATACAAGGAAGTCGACCAAGAATGGACAGAAGTACAGTTTGATGATCAAGCTTTGGATTAGGAAGAGGGCTTCATAGATGAACTTTATCAGGAGCCTAAAAGACTCATTTGAGGCTGCCATGGGAAAATAAATAGTTCCTTTTCATTCAACATCCCAGAGGAAGGTAAAGAGAATCTATTTTTGGAGAATTTCAAGTTTTCTACTGAAAATTTCAAGGATATGGAAGAAATTAGTGTTGAACCACAATTCCTAGCTAATTGGTTGGATGAAATTCTGAATTTTGAAAATGAGATTCAAAGAAGTATGTCCATGTTGGGATCAATGCCATGTGATGAACAAAAATTCAATGAAATACATTTGGACAAACTCCTTTTCCACAGAAGCAAAGCTCAAAAATTTCATTGTTAGAGACTTTTTGTTCAAGTGGGACAAAAACAAAAGAAAACCTGGAAGGCATTCCAAATTTGATGCAATTTGGGATGGGCCATATGTGATAACAGAGTGAAAAGAACACAATTCATTTCTACTTTCTATGTTGAATGGGGAGGTGTTGCCTATCCCAGTTAATGGGATGAACACCTCAAAAATATCTTCTGAGGTTAAGTTCTACTTTTGTACTATAGTAGAATAGTTTTATGCTAATAAATGCTTAAGGCACATTTCTTTTCAATAGTTTACTTTTCCATAAGTACTATTACACATTGTTTTATGGCCACCAGGGCCCCTTTGTTTTTCTTTAGGTTTGGTTTGGTTTTATTTTCTGTTGTTGTCGAAGTGTTGCAAGTTTTTAGAATTTCTAAGTTTTGGAGGGGCAGATTTGACTCCACGCATAATGGATTTGTTTAAGGCAACTGGTATGATGCTTAGCAGGAAAGCATTCAATAGAACTTACCAAGAATGTTACCAATTTTTCACCTTAGCTCAAATTGGCAGAGCTCGTTAACTTAAGTTCATTTTAAGGTGAAAAGATTTCAATTCATTTCTACATTTGCTTAAACCATTGCATGTATTGGAGTTTAAAAGAATTGTTTAGTTAAAATATGCAACGTGTTTTAGTTTTCCATTTAGTGTTTATAGCATAAAATATTACATGAGATATAAAGAATAGTACTTTCATTCAGTATTGATTCATCCATTCTATAATGTTATATACATTTTTGTAAAAGATGAATATAGAATTGAACAACATTACATAGAATGTTGTTTTCATATCCATTGGAAAAAAAAAGAGACGTAAAGTATCCCACACAAGCTGTGGGAATAATTGAGTCAACATAACACAAGGAATGTACTATGCAATTAAAGATAAAGGAAGGAAAGAAGCACATAAGAAGAGACATAGCCATCATTGCACGAGGTGTCTTCAAGTTGATCTTCATTGGTGCTTACCCCTCCTTGCTCCTGGTCTCCAAGTGAACCTGCAGATGATTGAGAAAGTTTTTTTAGAGCTTCGGTTATGAATCCTCCTATATGATATGTCAACAACAATATAGTACATTGTTTATGGCACATTGAACTAGTTGAGCAAGCATCAGAAGTGTGCAAGGGAACATGGAAAAGAGACCATGTGTGTTCACTGTGTAGGTATAGGAGAAATCATGTTGCTGATCTATTTTGAATTCATAAAGCATGTGGTGTAAAAACGGGCTCCCACAAGGGTTGAGCCCAGCATGTTGCCCCTTGACTGCAAGAGGGGTTTTCAGAAAGGAAGTACATTCATAATTTTCAAAATGAAACATCCAACTAAAGGAGTAGTTCACAAAGCAATACAAGAGAATTTGATTCATTTCCCATGCATGACGATCAAATTCAGAAATTCAAGTAAAGATGAAGATCACAAATGAGCAAGGAATATTTCTAGGATGCTCAAAAATATGTAGAACAAAAATTGATTACACTATTTTTCATTAGATATTTTTATTTGCATAAAAATATGTCATGTACAAATGCTATTACAATATTACATTGTCGCTATGTTTCATAATCATGTTGTTCACATTGATAGAGCAGCAAGTGTTTCTTTGCCATAAATTGTGATAGTGAATAGGAATACACAATTCAAGTCTACAAATTAAAAGTAGAAACTGAAGCAATTGGAAAAGCTTCAAGGCATCATCATCAAGTGTTACTTATTTCAAAATCGAACTATACATTAAGGATCAAGATTCATATCAGTTGTAGCTACCCACTTGTGAAGATAAAAATGCATAAAGAGGCTTTAGTTCTATCAAGCAATGGAAGTACAAGATAGTTGCAAATGAACTATTGAAGTCATAGCATGAAATGAAAAGGGCCATTATTAACTATTGGTGTAATGCATTCTAAAGGAGACAATGTTTACACATGGAACAGCATTGTGAAAGTAAAATGGAGCACATAATTCAAGTTTTTTTTAAGCATTATGATGCCACAGTCATGTGAAATGATGAATAGGAAAATACAAATGAGGAATACCCAGTAAGTGCCCTTGAAAAGAAAGCCCCTATTGGAGCAACACTGTATTTCTAGAAACAAAGAGTAAATGAAACTACAAGTGCATACATTACAAAAAGTGAAGAACAATGTTGTCTTCTTGCATATTCAGAAATGGAGAAATGCCTAGTTTGTATCTCGAAGGGTATATTCATGATAAAGCAAGTTACAGTTGCATACATGGAGAAAATCAAACCATTTTTATTTTTCCAAAATAATGAGAAAATTATGCCATGAAAGAGTTAGGGTTTCAAAACAAAAGTGAACAATAATGTTTTTCCATTCAAAAAATACAAAACCTAGAAAAGTCTAAAGCATCGACCTTGTTTGGAGAAGCCTTTCTTTGGCTTTCATTCAGAAAAAATGGAAGAACTATGTTGTCTTTTGCATATTCTTCAAGGTGAAGGAGAAATATAAGATGCATCGAATGTTTTGAAAACCCACTTCTTGTCCTCATGGTCGTAGTCTAGGAGAAGTTGTTTCTTTCACAAAACACAAACCCATTTGGGGTTTATACCAGAAAATAAAAATGCGGAGGACATGGAAGGGTTCAAACCTATGTATGCAAAGAGAGCCATATAAAATGTAAGCAACATGGTGAATGGACATGGCCATTAAGGGGTTTCGAAACCCAAAAAATAGTAAAGCAAAGTGAAAAGAGTCATTCTCTTTACAAGTTTCCTCCATTATTCTATCATGGGTCGAGCCCAAAATCAAACCATTTTTGTGGAAATAAAGAAATGCACAAGGTATGGACATAGCCTGTATAAAATAAAGCACCTAGAATTTCATTCATTCCTCCCACAACAAAATAAAAACTCCATTATTTTGTTCAAAATAAGCTCGAATCAAGCTTATTTAAGATGGAAATGCACAATATTTTAAAGAATAGAAACTTACCCAAGTTTGTGTGGAGAGAAACTCATCAAAACCCACAAGTATGTCTTGCAAATACTCAAGATGGAGGCATCCATGGCATCTCAAGTGGAGAAGAAATCAACAGAGAAACAAGCACAGAAAATGAGTTAGAAAAGTTGCATAGGCCATGACCTAGAAGCCTTAAAACCTTAAAATGGAGTGGCAATGTCATAGAATGATGAAAGAACAACTTACCATCGAATTCTTGAAGGGATTCAACACCAAGAAAAGAGGAATCAACATGAAAATGCAAAAAATGGGCTCAAACCCTAGTTTCCATGGTGGTTCGAGCAAATCCTTCTCTTCCAAAGTTGGCTGATACAAATGATGAGAGAAATTAGGGATTAGTTTTGGTTTTGTGCTAGGGTTTCCCAATTCCCTAATTTGAATGTGTGCTTTTTATCACATTCATTTAAAAATTAAATTCCAAACTAATATGTCGACCACACCCTTGCATTTTATGTCAACCTTGGGAGTTGTGACTTCGATTTAATCCATGCCCCTATCCAAAAATCAAGTCAATGCCTTTTGATGCACATCATTTTTCCTAAGTCGTGAATGCCTTATTTCTCCTTGAACCTTTGAATAGGCGTATGTGATAGGTGCTTACAAAAATTTATTATTTTTTATAGAAAAATCAAATGTAATAGGAGCTCTTTACATATTACTTTGGTTTTTTCAAAGTATCAAATTACAAAAAATTAGAATAATTAGAGTCAAAATTGCATCAAATCAAATGTAATAGGAGGGTTTCTATATTGAATTTTTGAAACTACAAATGATGTAAAACAACATTAAGGTAATGTTTCTATAAATTACCCTAATGTTTGTTATTTTTTTTAGAATGTAGTTCGTAGACTTGAGTTCTCATTAAAACCTTCTATTTTTGAGTTTGAGTTCTTGGGCGAATCTAGAAAGGAGTGAGTAAACTGAACTTTCTAATTTCAATTTTGAGCAATTTGGGCCTAATTTTGTGGATTTTTTGGATCAACCTCTTGGAGATAGAAATTTTCCACTTTTCTCATGTAGTTTGGAGCTTTTTTGGACACTATTTTTTTAGGCTTTTCTGAGGAGCTCAAAAATGGATCAGAATTACTAATTCAAAGATGTAGTTGAGCTAATTTTTGTTATTTTTCACTATCGGAGACACTTGGGAGATATAAGTTTTAGTTCAGATTGTTGTTTCTTGCTATCCTACTCATTTAGAGAGTCTTGTAAACATTTCTTGTACTCAGATTTTGATGCTTGATACTCCTTCATTTCAATAAAATAGCAGGATTTTCCTTCTCATTTTCTTGTCTCAAATTGACAGTACCAATTTGATGTTAACTGTGATTCAAATACAAAATCCTTTTCATGTCTTGTTATTGTGAGTTTGTGTAAAAGGGTCTCATATAATTCAAGTTGTATTATGTGTTCTGTTTAGTGAATCTTCATGCAAATCATTGTTGGATTATATGTTTCTAGGGTGGGATTGTGAGAGTTGTATTTTTTGAGAGATTGTTGAGAGTAAAAGTGATCAAAGTCTTTAAATTTTTGATGAATCATCTTTAGGTTCTAGGATCTCAATTTTAGTTTTCCTTTTAACCCTTTCCTCTGAAAGTCTTTTAGATTAGGTGATTTACTAAGGGAACCATCTTGCTCTGTAGATTCACTCTCACTTATAGATTACCCACAATCTGAGAGTGTTTCCATGTTGCAACAGGGTAGTAAAGCTTATCTTTGCTAAGGGTGCAATCCTCGTTGTAAACACATGCTTCAATGTAACTAATTTAGTCCACTTTGTGAAGTAATTTGTAGTTGTTAGTATCCATTTATGCCCAACACTTTCAGGTGGGTTTATGGGACCAATGAAGTCAAGTCCCCAGTTTCCAAAAGGCTGCTCCAATTATATTGGATGTAGAGACAGAGCTATAAGCTTCTTATTTCCTACAAACACTGCACATTTGCTACATTTTCTTACGCAAGCATAGGAATCTTTAAATAATTTAGGCCAATAATACCTAACTCTCATTATCTTCAGGTTTTTGGTTCTTGGTGCAAAGAGGCCTCCAGAGGGCCCATCATGAAATTCTTTCATAACTTTTTCAATCTATTCTGGTTCAACACATCTAAGAAAAACATTATGAAAATCCCTTTTATACAAAATTTCATCTATTACAACATATGGGATGGCTTGAAGCCTATAATACCTTCATTTGGACTTGTCCAAACCTTCTAGATAGTCAGCTGTGTGCAAGTAATGGACCATTTGTTGAACTGGAACAACAACTTGTTCTTCATTATTGAGCACTATTTCAACTTGTTGATCAACTGTTTTGTTGTTTTCTACATTTCTAGCAAGCTATTCACAGAGGCCTTTTCCTCTAACAATCTTGGTGATTTTAATTTCATTGTCATAATCCATTACTTTTGTGATCCAAACTACTCTTTTATCATTAATGTCCTTGCTGAGCAGAAAATTTTTGACTGTTGAATTGTCAACCAACAGTTGTATTTTATTATTTGACAATATATACCTAAACTTCTTAAGGCTTCTTACTACAACTAGTACATGCTTCTCTACAAATGAATACTTTACTTCATAATCATGCAAAACTTGACTAAAGAAAGCCACGGGCTGCTCTAATCCTTTTCATTTTGCTAACAAAGCATGGCTGAAATTGTATCAACACTTCAAATGCATATAATATGAAATCCTTATCAAAATTTGGGTTAATAAGAGTTGGGGTTGCTACAAGTGCCTCTTTAATTTGTTCAAAATTGTTCTTACCTTCCTTTGTCCAGCAAAGTGGAATATTCTCTTTCAGCATTATTGTAAGTAGTTGCAATAAGGTTGCAATGTTAGGAATGAACCTCCTAACGAAATTAATCTAGCCTAGAAAACTGTACAAACCTTTCTTATGTGCAGGCAGGGGTAAAGCTAGAATTATTGTGATTCTTTTTGGGTCAATGGTGATACCATGCTTTGAAATAATATGACCCAAAATCTTCCCCTCATGGACTAAAAAAATGCTCTTCTTAGGGTTTAATGAAACCCCAAATTCTCTGCATCTTTCAAAGATCTTGCTTAAATGAGAAAAGTGTTGTTAGCTTTCATTGAAAATACAGTAATATCATCTAAGTACACAAGAACAAACCTATTAATAAGGCCTTGAAAGGGCATTTCCATTTCCCTTTGAAACGTTGCCCCTGCATTAGAAAATCCAAAGGGCATATTTTTGTAATCCATAGTACCCCATTTGGTGGTAGAGTTTGTTTTGAATTGGTCTTCTTCTTTAACCAAAATCGGGTTATACCCTGAATAACCATCCAACAATGAGAACCATTTTGATCCTTAAACAACCTGCAATATCTGCTCCATTGAAGGCAGTGGATAGTGATGTTTGAGTGAAGCTCTATTTAGATCATGAAAATCTACACACAGCCTTATCTCTTTCTTCTTCTTCCTAACATGCACCAAGTTAAGAAACCCAAGAGGTGTGCTTTATCGAAAAGATAATACTACCTTTAATCGTCTCTTTCAATTCTATTTTCCTAAGGTGTTCCAACTTGGGATTTAGAGGCCTCTACTTCTGTCTCACTAGTTTCATGTTGGGTTCTAGCTCAATTGTGTGTTGAGCTAACCTAGGGTTAAAACCCTTCATATCTCCATACTCCCAAGCGAAAACATCACTAAATTCTTGGAAAAGCAAGATAAAATCTTGTTCTTCTTATTTGGTATAGACTTTTCCAAGCTTGAGAAGCTTGTCTCTAAATATTTCAATTGGCTCATAGTTCTCCTATTTCACTGTGATGCTAGTCCTGAAAAACATGTGTGACCAGTCTGATGATAAATACCCACCTAACTTTGATGTAAAATCTCTAGAAAGGAAAATAGCAAAGAACAGTGGTAGATCAATGACATATATATCTTGTGGAATTGAAAATTTCGAACAAGCATGCAAGGTAAGAGGTAAAATTTTAATAACTCCAATAGACTTAATGGTTGTACCATCTAATTGGACTACCCCTTTTGAAAATGGCTCATATTCTAGTCCTAACTAATCTACCAATTTTTTGGGCATAAAAAATTTGCTTGCTCCTAAGTCAATATGCTATTGTGTACTATGTTATCGCCAATAATTAGACTTACATAAAATGGAGGTGGATTTACCTCTTGAGCTGCTTGTTCACTCTTGACTGTTGGATAGAACTCTAGGCTGCTCCTTTATAGATTCATTAGAAATTGATATCTTAGCTAAAGCTTCCTGTAATAAATCATTTTGTCTAGGAATTTGCAATGCATCTAGCATGGATATGCTAACTATAGCTTTCCTCATATGATCTAAAATATTGAATGCTGGAAAACTCACCTTTTGCTACACTTTTGGAACAACAGCCTTTGTTTGTGACTGTGAGGGATGAGATTAAACTTTTCGCTACTCTTTAGCTACTATAGACTACTGTCTTGGAAAAATCTAAACATTTTGGGTTGTAGAAGGAAAAACTTGCCCTTGTTGGGCTGTAGAAGTTCGGTTTTCTAGTGAACAGCTTGATATTGGTCTTTATTAGCTTTTTGTTCCTTAGAAATAGGTTTTTGTCTTAGGTTGACAGCTCTGTTTTTTGACCTTGTATTGGTTGCAATGAGGTAGATGACTAATTTTTCCCTTTTGCATGATTAACTCCACAAAATTCACTACCTTGTTAGTTCATCATGGCAACATCAAGATCATTCTACTATGCTTGATTGTCTTGTTGATCATTGTTCTCCTTTGTTGTTTTCTCAGAAGCAACAAAACTGCTCTGCACCATAAGAGTCTAATTAATCACCCCATTCACACAAGTAGCCTAATTATGAGGTTGATTATAGGGATAGCACCACACATAATCTTGTGCCAAATTGTTCTGCACAGGTACAAGCTCTTTAGAAAAGCTGGCAACATTTTGATTATATGTTTGATTAGGCCTAGTATTAAAATTTCTTCTTTGTCCTTGTTAGTCAACCTAATAAGGTGGTCTATTTTCCTAAAAAGGTGCTTGATAAGGTCTTTAATTTTGGCCTTATTGGTTTTTGAGGCTCACTAAGTCATTGCTAATAGTTTGCAGCAATTTAGCCATTTGTTGTTGGGTACCCCTAAGCTCTTGCAAGTTTGAATTTGCTGGAACAACACTATTTTGTACAGTTGCTTGAAATCCTAAAGCTAGAACAGCATGTAACGAGGCTACAGGAGGTATTTGAATGGGCATCAATGACTTAATCTCAAGTAAAATAGGCATAGGAGGCCTAGGTGCAATTTTACTAGCCTGTATAAGGTTATTCTTAGCTCTAATAGCTATATCAAAGGTTGCTAGAAGGGTTACTCCACCCATAGATTGGATCATAATAGCATCACTATTTATTGCTCTAAGATAATACAAGAAAGCATGATCTGGTGAAGGTCTTACTATTACAGTTAGGATTTTATCCCAAGTTCTTTGAAACCAGAAGTTAAATTTTCATTTATTCTTGTGGTGCTCTCTTGATAGTTGGCATTTTCTCAACTAGAGATAGATAATCAGATTTGTCAGAAAATTGTTTTCTCAACTTATCTCCCAAATCATCCCATGATGCAATGGAATTCACTAGTAAGCCTCTGAACCACTAGAGTGATTTTCCTTTGAATGACGCTGATAAAATCCTCAACGCCATGTTCTCTTGTGTAACATGATGGACTCCAGAAAGTGAAGCCACATCCCTTATGTGTTCAATTGGTGTAGTTTAATCCTCACCAGTGAAAATAGGCAAACTTCTAAGTACTGTAACTACCAATATATCATCATGTTGAGCCAAATTCAATGGGTTTCCCCTATTAAATGGTACAAACACATGTGCTCTAGGCATCAGAGCTGCTTGAACTCTCAAATTTGGTACTTGTAGTATTAGCACAGGACATACTACTAGAAAGACTGGTACAAAACTTGCAAATCCAAGACTAGGAGGTGTAGAATGGGATCTCGATGTTGAATGTTATCTTGATCTCCTTAACCTTCTTTTTGTTCTTCCTTTCCTCTTCGGTGATGAAATTTGTAGATATTCAAATGGATCAACACTTCCTCTTGTCTAAACTCTGCTCATGTGCTACTGAATCTGAAATTAAAACCAAGTAAAACATAGTCACCAAATAAACATTATAACCTCTGATAGGTAAAACATTGTTGTAATTCTGAAATCAGCAGCTTGAAAGCTTTAAATTCTTTCTCTAAAG
This sequence comes from Sequoia sempervirens, assembly GCA_007258455.2. Lineage (NCBI taxonomy): Eukaryota > Viridiplantae > Streptophyta > Pinopsida > Cupressales > Cupressaceae > Sequoia > Sequoia sempervirens. Next base: position 540,378,889 of record VDFB02271358.1, read on the forward strand.
TGATCTTTAGAGTCCCATCAGGCGTGCCAAAAACTGTTATCATGAAGGATTGCACCCGAATGCAAAGTTGTAAAGCTCAGTAATCCCATGTAACATGGAAACACTTTCGAGCCTGTGGGTTTCTCACAATGAAGGTGAATCTCTAGATTATGGGTTGGTTCCCCTTTTGATCTCCTAGAATCTAATGACTTGTGTGGGAAAATGGATAAGGATTAATCTATGAAACTAAAAGAAACTCTAATGGTAAATTGTTTCAAGGAGGTGACGCACCGAAGAAAACTAAATGAAGACTTATTCACAACTAAAATTCTTAGAAAATATATCAACACAACTCAACTCAAGCACCTTAATCACATAAATGTTTCACTAAAAGGCTCTTCTTAATCTTACCTTATTAAGGAAAACTAGGTTTTCATAAATTAAGAGAAAAGATAAACTTTAAAAGCACAATCAAAGACTTGTGATAAATTTCAAATGTGTATATGCATCTTGTTTTTCCTTCTCCTCATTCCCCTTGGGAAGATAATATAACAGTACACAATGAATTCATTGCCACCAACCTAGTCTTCATTCATCTCCCAACACCTCCCCTATTTGTGACAATGCTTTTGTGAATGATCACGACAAACACATTTTTGAGGAGGATGTGTTGGTATCAATAAAACCAATGATTGAGAGTTATAGCATTATGAGAGTTATAGCATTATTTCTCTCCTTCCTAATGTTCCTAACAATTGGAAGGGTCTATTTGAACAAGAAGATCCAATCGTTGACACACATGAAAATCTTAGTTGTCCTCCCCTTGACGTATCCCCTCTTTGTGATGAAGCTACTTTACAACATTTAACCATGGCATGTGATGCACCTCTTGATTTTCACTTTCCTAATAGCTCTCCTACTAGGGTAGATGTTATGGCACAAGACAATGAGATTATGGACAACAGTCAAATTTTTCCCTCTCCTAATATCTCTCCTATTAGTGAAGATGATATTATGGTGTTACAAGATCCAATTAATGAGAATCATGAGAATCTTATGTGGGAAAACATCATAGAACAAGACAATTCAACCATGGATAGCTCCCTTACTTACAATGATGACATTTTGGAAGAATCAATCCTTGAGAGTCAAGAACATTTTCATTGTTGTTCTCCTAACAACTCTCCTCCTAAGGTGACTATTATGGTGCAAGAAAATGATATTTCTTCCTTAGGGTTAAATCAAACCAAGACCATCGAGGTTATGAATGTGCAAGTATCCATTAGATCCCCTTCAATCAATGAACCGCATACAAACCCCATGGGACATCCTAAGAATCCTCTAATTCTTTACCCACCATCACACAAGAAACAAACTCAACACCAACCTGAACTCATCCTTTACCCACCTAAGAATAATGTTTCATGCCAACTAAGTTACAATGACATTTCTCACATATATAGCAAAGTATATACAATCAAATCCAATCAAGCAGAAACTTTGTTTCCTTATCCAAATAAATAACATTAGTTGTTGCTCCTTGCCATGTAATAGTTGTAGGATAATAGAATACTCACTATTGCATGTTTCACATCCATCGCAAGGGGAAGCATACAATCATCCATTCCAGGCTCACCTTTGTCCTACATTAAGTGGGGGCAAGAGGTTTGACAACCTTATCCCCGTATGTCACCTGTTGTTGTCTCTTTTGGCTAATCGTTAACTTTTTCTTGAATGTATAAGAGCAAGCTTGGGATGTGGATGACATGTCTTAAAGATTGACTTGAGAGTGACATACTCTCTTTCTTCATGTTGTAGCTTATCAAAACCATATGACTTGCCATAGGGCTTTTTGAATAAGCTCTCATACCCTCTTCTACTTTAAAGAAATTGCTCACAATAATGGTGTTAGCAACTGCTTTAAAGTGGGGGCATACATAGACAAAATCATTTTGAAAATTTCATGGTGTGATTTACTTTTTTCTTGCGACTTTTCCTCTCCTTGGTGGTGTCATTGGGTTTGATGCCTTCCAAGAGTGTATGATCAACTGAAGTGGCTTGATACGAATGAGGCATCCCATGGATAATGATCTAACACCCTGACTTGTCCTCTCTTGGATACATTAGGCACAATGCTCCCTAAGAAGAAGACCTTACATGAACAAAGAAAAATCCCATTTAACAAAATGTTTACATGACATTCAAAACATTTACAAAAGCATTACATTATGGTGCCTTATCAATGTTATTAGGAGCATAACTTTGATATGGTTAGTATAATTGGAAGCTGACACACTAGCATGACTTTCTCATTATACGGTGGGAAGCTAACACACTGTCATGACTATCTCACTAAACCACTTCATTAGGACAACTAACCCCACAAATGACCTTATCTTCTGTGGCCCTAGAGTGAGTGCATCTTTTCCACCTTGTTTTCCTTTCTTGCTATTGTATGATTATGTATCTTGTTGTTTTGACTTAGGATCTTGGATCTTGGCAGCTTGACTTCCTTCTTCACCTTTGTCATCCTTTTTCATCTGCATCTATACACTCGGATCTCTATTGAATGTCTACTTTAGTGTGAGCTTGAAGCAAGTTCATCCTCTCACTAAAGTGGGGGCTAAATGTACCATAGAAAAATGGATCATTAACATTTTCATGGTTATTTAGGTCTTTTTCCTATGATTTTTGACTTATCTTGCTTTGATTTAATGTTGCAATGTAACTTATGCATTCACATTAGGTCCTAAATATTCAAATTATGATGTCTTGTGAAGGTGTTGTGAAGTTTTGTAACCCATTTCTACACTTTTATAGACTCTTCTCATTATGATTCATCTAAAAATCACCTTTTTATCACTTATCAAGTCCTATTTTAAAGTCTTGTAACAAGATTTCACACTTTTCTAGGCTTTTTATCACTATTTACACCTTTCTTATACTTTATTTGGTCCCTTTATGCACTCATAAGTCATAATTAAGTGTATTTTTTAATGTAAACCCGAGAAACAACATTAAATGCAACTTAATTCCTGACACCCACTTACAAGCCTAAGGTGGGACCCATTCACCATGGGTGGTGAATGAGTCCCTCTTGGCTCCAAATTCAAAAAAATTCAAAAATTTAGGGTTTTTATTCAAAAAGACCTTATGTTAGCTTATGATGAGGTATTATTGGGTTATTAGGGGATAAGTGTGTATAAATAAGTGTTTTTCTATCCATTTTACTCCTAATTCATCAAGTTCACTAATTCACTCATTCAAGCATTCAAGCATTTTGCATCATTCAATCAAGCAATCATCAAGCATCTTGGAAGAACCATTGACATATCTTCATATTTCTTCAACAAGGATTTGACTTTATATGTAGATTTTTCAAGAAAATAGGTGTTGAAAAGTGGTCAAGAAGTCATCAAAGTGTTTCAAGTCAACTAAACCCTAATTCAAGCTTGGAGACAACCTACAACTCGTTTTCTACATATTTGACTTTGTCAACCCAACAAAAAGCCAAGTGTAGATCTAGACCTACAGGATTGACCTTTGAATTTGCAAAATTTTGGAGGACTGATTCACCATTAGTGGTGAATGAGTCCCACCTGAAGGCTGAAAAAGTTGATTTTTTTAGAATCTAGTTCCTGACAGTCAGAAAGCAGTTTCAGGTCTTTTTACTAGTAGCAAGACTGATTTGCCATCAATGGCGAATGAGTCCCACTGGTGAGCAACAGTGATTTCTGTCAATTTCTAGAACCTTCTAGAATCATCACTCAGCTTCTAGGTGCACTCTGTTTAACTTCATTCATTTTTGTTTGTATTAGTTCATGTTTTTAGTTCATTTCTGCATACCTCACTATGTTTTCAAACATTGCATATTTCATTAGTTTTGCATTATTAATCAATCAATTTCATCACTTAGATGCATTTATATCATTTCATTTAGTCATAAATAAATCATCCATCCCTTTATTTGAGTGAACCACCTAGATTTTTGGTGTAGGATCTATCTCTTTCCATTAGGTGAAAGACCCTAATTGAGCAAAAGAGACATAGCATTCCTAACCATTAAAATATTTGGTTCAAAAAAATTTCACCTTAAATTGAAAATAATATAATCAGCTCTATCAATCTGAGTTGTGGTGAAATATTGGTAACATGTATGTCTATATCTCCAGATTTGCTCTTTTATGTTTAATCTTTGTCTACACCAAATGAAGTTTGGACAACATTGGAAAAACTCCTTGGTACACAAGATGAATTAAGAGGTCGTCAATTTGAGAATGAGCTAATAGGTTTAAGTTCTTCAAGTTTTGATACAATATGTAATAATTCTTCACCAAACTAAAGGCCATAAGATTGCAATTGAAACAGTGTGGAATTGAGAAAGATGATAAACAATTGATCTTAAGTATTCTCTCTAAACTTGGTCTAGATTATTCAGACTTTGTTTCTACATTATATTCCACTAAAAGTGCCTTAGGAGCTTCCTACACAATTCCTTCTCATCATGTGTTTGCTAATGAACTCACAAAAGAACTAGACAAGTTGGTTTAAATGGGCACTATCAAATCTTCTAAGTCTCATGCTTTGGTTGCAAGTCAATGCGTTAAAGACCAGAAAGATAATGGAAAGAAAATTAAGAAACAAAATAATCAAGGAGAAAATGCTTCAAATAAATCTTCATCTACTTCTAATGTAGACACTAAACCTTTTTCAAATCAAGGCAAATCTAAGGAAGGAGAAGGTAAAATGTGCTTATTGCAAGAAACTTGGTCATGATGAACACAAATGTATGAAGAAACAAATTGATCACCTTACACATATTGTTGAGAAAAGCAATAAAGAGGTAAGTGAATCTCCATCTTCATCAAACCAAGAATCTACAAAGAAAAAGGAAAAATACCATGCTAGTTATGCTTCTACATCAGAAAAACATAAAGGAAAATCTCTTTGTGCTTGTACGAGTATTGGATCAAGGAGATGACTTCTAGATTCAAGAGCTTCTCATCATATGGCTTCTTCATAGTCTATTTTCTCTTCTTTTGAGTCTTGTGTTATGCCACCTATTTTGATGGGCAACACTACATATATGAATGTAATTAGGAAGGGATCTGTTGATATAGGGTATGGTACTTTCAATGATGTATCGTACATACCTCATTTTCCTAATAATCTTCTTACCATCTATCAAGCTACTCATAGTGCAGCAAGAAAGACTATGGAATTTACTCCTGATTTAGTTCTTATTAGAGATTTGGAGAGCAGAGAGATAATTGCTACTGGGGTGGTTGATCATGCATCTTAGTTGTATTCCTTTTCAGATTTTGTTCTTGATGATGGCTTTGATCCTTTGGATGATGATCACACTTCTAGTTTGGATTTTGATTTTGAGGAGAATTTTGGTTATTTGAACTTGGGTATTCTCACAAGTGATCCAGTTCTTGAACCTTGTATTCCATATCCTCCATCTACTATTCCTACTTCAAATTCCAGTGTTGCTTCTTCAAAAGTTTCCAGTGATTCTTTGCAGCAGGACATTCAAATGTGTCTTTCAGATTCACCTTGGGATGATCTCTTGATAGGTATTTCAAACTTGTTTATGGAGACACATATTGCATATTTGAGAGACACTATTGATGATATTCATCCTCTCTTTGATGAAGTTGATTCCTCTTCAGTTGTTGTGAGGGAAAACCTTGACCCTCTTGTTCATTCTCTACATGATCATTCATCACAGTTTGATATGAGTGTGGATACTTTGGATTAATATTTAGAGGATACTTATTTAGAGGAGATATTTGAGTCTTTGGATGGTGTTCTACATCAGTCTCTATGAGATTCTAAGTTTTCATTTACAATAGTGTGGCCTAAAATGCCTGATTTGATTGTGGGAGCCTTCAGCATTGACATGGAGATACTTGAGCTGAGCTTAGAGACTCCATACAACTTGAGTTTTCTTCCTACATATTCTTTTCAGGAGTGGGGAGATAGCTTCCATACACCTTTGGATTTGTTGCTTCCTAAGGTGAGGAACGTTGTTTGACGATCATGGACCATCTTCTACATCCAATTTCAAGCATCTACCATTGGATCTCTTTGGGGAGCCTTCTTTGTGGACTTCCACTTCATTTCTCTCTCTATTATAGGGGGTGTACTTCCTTTTTGTGGGATGGGTCTTCTTCTTCTTTTGAGGGGAATTTTATGTACATGGGTACCTAACATGGCTTCATTTGTCGTGATCCATCATCTTTTGCATCTAGCTATGCTTAAGGGGGTGTTGGTGTAGGTTTTTATTTTCCTAGTGGTTTAATTTATTTTCCCTTAGTCCTAGGTTTTTCCTACACTTAATTAAGCTTTCTTAGGATAATACAATGAGTTTATTATTTAATAACTAGGAGATAAGTGATGAGGTGTTCCCTTCCTTAAAGGGTGGAACCACTTTTGATTTTTGGTGGCAACCTCCACTTTTGGTGGTCCATACTTTCCACCTTTCATGGGCATCTCCACTTTTGGTGGTCCATCTTCACTTTTTGTGGTTAATTCCTATTGTTTGGATTTTCCACCTACCTCCTCTCCTAAGTTCTATATAAACTCACTACCTAGCTTGTATTTGCATCCATTCATATATATTTGCATTGTATCTTTTCAGCTTAGAAGCTCTTAATGCAATTTTTCATATTGACATTGCATAATCTCTCAGAGTTATGGTGTGCATTCTTTATGCTTTTCCAGTTTATGTAGCTTTGATTTTCTCTTATAAAGTTTTGTTGGAAATAGGATTCCATTTAATTTCAATCCTAAACATTATTTCATATATCTCCTAAGTCCTTGGAAAGTGTTCCCCAACACTAGGATTAGAAATAGATTAATTTTGAATGAAATGAACATGTTAATTGACATTTGTAATTAATTCTAAATGATAGGGACATGTGAGGGAATCCAAGAAGAGTTCCTAAACAATAGGAGCACATGGGGCACCCACATGGAAGGTGATACCCATCTTGAGTTAATTTAATTGTTTGGAGAAAAATATAACACTTCAGTAATGCATGTAAAGATCCTAGAAGTTAGGGATTGATGTTTACATGCATGGAGTTCAGTTTAGTTTAGTTTAGATCAGTTCAGTTTAGTTCAGTTTAGTTCAGTTTAGTTCAATTCAATCTCAGTTCAGTTTAGTTTAGTTCAGTTATGGTTTAGTTATCTTTAGTTGCATGCAGTTAGTTTTAGTTGCATGGGGTGATCCCACAAAGCTGGTTTACAATTTCTGGGAGATTCTAATTTTTGTTGAAATCACATATTTTTAGAAAATATAATTATTTAAGCGTTAAAATTTTTCATTTAAATCATTCCAATTGAATAGGGTTTGATCAAATTACCTTAGATCAACCCCCCTTGGATAGAACCTCACTAGTTTTAAACCATACCTATAATAGAGTCTCCTTTACACCTATCAAAATGCTAATAAAAAAACACTTTTGATTTACCTTCTAGGGGATCAAATGAATTCATTTAAAATTTATTTTTTGTAAGTTTGTAGTCCTTATTATAAGCTTCCCAAAAAGTATAATTTTAAATAAATTTAATTTTATTATTATATTTATCTTTTATTTCTTGTGAATGTAGGTTTTTCACCGAAAATCAAGCTCTTTGTTCTCCACATCTAGAAAATTAGAAGATTATCAAAAAAAATAAAAAAAAATGAGTGCACCAAATATTGAAGTCCTTGATCCAACAAAAAAAAATTGAATTTCGATACATATAAAAAAATTTACTCATTACATGGTTGCGCTATGTCTGAATTGTAATTGATTTAACTTTGAAACTTGATTAAAGAAAAAATATTCAATAAAAAACCATCTAACCAAGTGGAAGCACTAGATATCAGAGTTACAAATCTAAATTTGAAAAAATTATAATTTTATCCTTCATGGAAAAAGAGTTATGTGTTATACGATGAGTGTCACTTTTTAAAAATATTGTTTTCTAAATAAAAACTAGTTTTCGAGGGAGATGGAAAAACAAGTGAAATTTGATTCAAAAAAAATTGAAAAAAAAAATATTTAGAATCTACAAACGAAATGTCACGAAACTCTAGTTTGCATCATCTTTAAATTCCTCACGATTTAGCTAAATAAAATTATTTGTGGGACCACTTTCAGTGAAGATTTAGTTAAAATAAATTATTTCAGTGTCCAGTTTGGCCAAAATTATAAACCACTATTGTGGGACCACCCCATGTTAGTTGACTTTAGTTGACTTGAATTGCATGCTAATGACTTGAGTTGCATGAAAAATAATAGGTGACTACTTTCAGTTAACAGGGGATGATCAATCATGCATGATATTTGCATGAATGGTGGAGAGATATGTTTCAATTAATAAAGATTGACTTGGAACCACCTTGGGTGCCCAAGTTGGCATCTTGGAGTTAACACTTTTGCATGATAATATATTTAATAAGGCTAAGTTAAGTGGGCCCATTCTTGGGTGCCAACTTTGAGGAGAAGCTTACAAGATATCTTCGGAATTAGCGTTGAGTTATGACTTCAGTTTGGGATGCCCAAATTGATGAAGGACTTGGTTTGACATTTTTTTCATGGGATAACGCTACTTACAAAGAATAGGAGTAGGTTTTGTGAGATAAGCTTTGTGCTTTGTAATTGTAAACTATTTGGAGTTTACAAGGATCATTATTTATATACCTATTAATTGCAGCAAGTTGAAGAGAGTTTATTAGATTTTATTGTAGATTGTGAAGAAGATTTGTTGAAGGAAAAAGAAGCATCTCAAGCAAGGATTGATAAAGAATTATTGTAATCTTATTCTAAGATTAAATAATACAAGCACTATTGATTCTTGGTGGAGTTTTTTCCCAAAAGGGTTTCTCCATGGTATATGTTGTGTAGCTTCTATCTTCTGGTCTTATTCTTCTACAATCTTCTATCTACTTCTACAAATGGTAAAATGAATCTAAACAGGTAATCATCCACAAAGAATACTTAATTAGATCAGAAATATCATAGTTTTACAAAGTATTAAGCTACATAATTACCTTCATTTTCAATCTTTGGTATCAGAGCTAAGGTTGGGTAGAGTTTGGGACGCCTTTCTCTTAAAAGTTTGAAGGTTTTTTGGCTATAGCGGGAGCTTTTACTATTGTGTTATTGCTGATTTTGGAAAATAAGTTTGTTACAATGAGTTATAATTCTCGTTTAGATATTGAAAGATTCAATGCATATAATTATGAAATGTGGAAACTAAAAATGGAGGATCTCCTTGAAGAGAGAGATCAGTGGTTAGTTGTTAATAATTAGACAAAGTCACCTACAACGATGTCAGATGAGGATTGGGCTAAGCTTGATGAGAAGGAAAGAGGAACCATAAGATTATGTCTTACTAATGTTGTTCTCTTGAATGTTTCAGATGAAACTACTGCATATAAAATGTGGAAGAGAATAGGTGATATCTATCAAACCAAAATTCTTACTAATAAGCTGTATTTGAAAAGATAGTTGTATTCTTAAAAAATGAAAGATGGTGATTTTGTTGCAAATCATTTAAATGATTTTAATTTGATTCTAAGTTAGATAGAAATTTGTATTCTTAAAAAATGAAAGATGGTGATTTTGTTGCAAATCATTTAAATAATTTTAATTTGATTCTAAGTTAGATAGAATCTATTGATGTAAAGTTAGAAGATGAAGATAAATGCATTTTTTTACTTTGTTCTTTACCATAGTCTTGGGAAAATCTAATTTTTGCTATCACTGGTAGTGGTGCAGATCCAAAGATGGACAATATAATTCCTACTCTCTTATCAAAGGAGATGAGGAGGAAGTCTAAAACTAGCTCCCAAGATGCCTTGTTTGTAAGAGGTATGCCTAAGGAAAAGGAATCTAAGGCAGACAAGAAAGGAAAGGGTAAGTCCAAAAGATAGTCTAAAACCCCTAGTAAGAGTAAGGTAAAGTGCTGGAATTGTGGAAAACCTGGACATATAAAGAAGGATTGTAAGAGAAAGAAAAGGAGTTCTAATGCTTCTACAAAGAAATCCATGAATGATAGTATTGATGCATTAGTCATTTCTTCTAATATTGTTGTTGATAACTCTTGGCTTATTGATTCAGGTTGCTCCTATCATATGACTCCTAACAAGGAGTGGTTCACTAAGTATACTGCATATGATGGAGGGAATATCTTCTTTGGAGATAATAGCACAATAAAGGTTGTTGGAAGAAGAGAGGTAAAATTGTGTTTCAGTGATGGTAGGGTTAAGACCCTTAATGATGTTTTACATATTCCAAGACTTGCTAGAAATCAACTTTTTGTCTCTAAGTTCGATGATTCTAGAATGCATGTGACATTTGAAAAAGGTGGTTGCAGATTGGTGAAATGGAATATGGCGATTGCTAAAGGATCTCGGATTGGAACTTTGTTTAAGCTGGATACCTCCAATGTAAATAATTTAGCCAATGTAACTGAAGCTAAAAATACATGTATTTTGTGGCACAATAGATTGGGCCACATTGGTGAAAAAGGTCTTAGTACCATTCTTAATAAGAAATTGGTTGATGGTATTCCTGATTATAATATTGGTAAAAATGATTTTTTTGAGCATTGTATGTTTGTAAAGAAATCTAGATCTTCATTTCCTAGTGGAACAAATAAAGCTAAAATATTATTAGAGATTATTCATTGAGATGTAATGGGCTCTGTGGATATTGACTCTATTGGAAAATCTAGATATTATGTTACATTTATTGATGATGTCTCAAGATACACTTGGATCTATTTTATGCATTAAAAATCTGATGTGTTTAATAACTTTAAGGAATTTAAAGCTTTGGTTGAGAAACAATCAGATCATAAGATAAAAGTGTTGAGGTCAGATAATGGTGGTGAATATTGTTCTAGGGAATTTGATGATTATTGTAAGTATGCAGGAATTGTGAGACAAAAAACTACTCCATATACACCTCAACAAAATGGAGTAGCAGAAAGGATGAACCAAACCTTAATGGAAAGAGCTAGGAGTGTGTTAAGTAGTGCTAAGCTAGATTCATCCCTTTGGGATGAGGCTGTAAGTACTTGTTATTTAATTAATACATCCCCTAGTTCATCTATGGAAGATAAAGCTCCTTATGAAATGTGGTTAGGTACGAAGCCTAGTGTTGCACATTTAAGGATCTTTGGTTGTGAGGATTTTGTTCATGTGCCTAATGAAAAGCAATCTAAGTTGGATCCAAAAGCACAAAAATGCATATTCATAGGTTATGGTGAAAATGTAAAAGGTTACAAGCTTTGGAATCCTCTAACTTGAAAAATTACTTTGTCTAGAGATGTGATTTTCAGGGAATATAGAGCTTACTCAGGAGAAGAACAACCAAAGGAGATGGATACTTCTCGAATAGTGAATTTTGAGATAAATATTGAGAAGCATGAATATGCACATGTTGAAAAAAAATTGGATGGATTGGATGAGGAGAGTTCACAGAGTTCTTCTAAGATAGATGCTCATGATGAGAAAATTGAGAAACAAGTAGAAACCCCTTTGAGAAGATCCACAAGACAATAGAATCCCATTGATAGGTATAGCCCACCTAATTTATGTTGTATATTTTCTTTGATGAGTACTAATGATGAACCCAGTTCTTACAAGGAAACGTTGTCTTCAGATGAGAACAAGCTTTGGTCACAAGCTATGCATGAGGAAATGGAATCCTTAGAAACTTGTGACACATGCGATCTTGAGAGTTTTCCCAAAGGAAGAAAGGCCATTGGTTATAAATGGATATTTAAAATGAAAATTGGAGTAGATGGTAATCTTGAAAGGTACGAGACTAGATTAGTATCCAAGGGCTACTCCCAGAGAGAGGGAGTTGACTTTAATGAAATCTTTTCTCTTGTTGCTAAATTAACTTTCTATTAGATTATTTTTATCTATTGTTGTTGCTTATGATTTTAAGATAGAGCAAATGGATGTAAAAACTACTTTTTTGCATAGGAATCTTGATGAGGAGATTTATATGAAGCAACCTGATGATTTTGTTGTAAAAGGAAAATAAGAATTGATTTGCAAGTTAAAGAGATCTTTATATGGATTGAAACAGTCACCAAGAATGTGGTACCAGAAGTTTGACTCTTTTGCATTGAAAATTGGTTATGTTAGGAGTGAGGAATATCATTTTTTTTACATAAAAGTTATTGATGATCAACTTTTAATTATTATCTTGTATGTTGATGACATGTTTTTTATTGGTAACAGCAAGGTAATGATCAAAGAATTGAAAGCACAACTCTTGAGCACATTTGAGATGAAAGATCTAGGGGCTACAAAATATATCCTTGGTATGGAGATCAGTAGAGATAGAGGTAACAAAAAGCTTTGCTTAAGTCAAAGCAATTATTTTGATACTATTTTGAAACAATTTAACATGCAGGAGAGTTAAAAAATTAATATTCCTTTACCAGTTGGCACGAAGTTAAGTTTAGAAATGAGTCCTAAATCTAATTTTGATTATGATGAAATGTGAAATTCCATATGCTAGTGCAATTGGTAGTTTAATGTTTGCAATGGTCTGTACAAGACCATATATAGCCCAAGCAATGGGATTTATAAGTAGGTTTATGTCTAACCCTAGTAAAGAACATTGGACTTAGTTAAGAGTGTGTTTAGATATTTACGAGGTAATTCTAATTACTATTTGGTTTATCCTGGTGCTAATGACATTGATATTATGCATAGATTATTGGACATACAGGGTTTTGTTGACTCGGATTGGGCAGGAGATCTAGACAGTCGGAGGTCGACAAGTGGCTATGTGTTTATTTTGTTTGGAGTTGTTGTTAGTTGGATGAGTAAGAGGTAGCCCATAGTTTCCTTGTCCACCATAGAAGTAGAGTACATGGCTGCTACACATGCTTCTAAAGAGGAAGTTTGGTTACAGAGACTTGGGAAAGGTATTGGTTTTAATTGCAAGAAAATTAGACTTGAATGTGATTGTCAGAGTGTTATTTGTTTAGCCAAAAATCCTATATATCATGCTTGTACTAAGCATGTTGATGTTCAGTATCAATTTGTGCAAGAAATGGTTGAGAGTGGAAAGGTATTGATTGATAAAATTGGTGCTTTGATCAATGCTATAGATTATCTTACAAAACCAATTCCTACAAATAAGTTCTCTTGGTGTAGGAAGGCCATTGGCCTTGAGTCCTGTACTTGATTTATAATAATTATTCCTTGTTTAGAATAATTGCAATGTATAATGTCAAGTGGGAGAATGTTGGAAATAGGATGTCATTTAATTGTAATCCTATTCATTATTTAATGTATCTCCTAAGTCCTTGGAAAGTATTCCCCAACACTATGATTAAAAAGAGATTAATTTTGAATGAAATGAATATGTTCAATGATAGGAACATGTGAGGGCATCCAAGAAGAGTTCCTAAATAATAGGAGCACATGGGGTGCCCACATTGAAGGTGGTACCCACCTTGAGTTAAGTTAACTAATTGGAGAAAAAGATAACACTTCAATAATGCATGTAACGATCCTAGAAGTTAGGGATTGATGTTTATATGCATGGAGTTCAGTTCAATTTAGTTCAGATCAGTTTAGTTTAGTTCAGTTCAATATCAATTCAATTCAATTCAGTTCAGTTAAGTTCAGTTATCTTCAGTTGCTTGTATTTAGTTTGAGTTGTATGTTAGTTGACTTTAGTTGACTTGAATTACATGCTAATGACTTGAGTTGCATGAAAGATAATAGGTGACTACTTTCAGTTAACAAGGGATGATCAATCATGCATGATATTTGCATGAATGGTGGAGAGATATGTTTCAATTAACAAAGATTGACTTGGACCCACCTTGGGCGCCCAAGTTGGCATCTTGGAGTTAACACTTTTGCATGATAAGATATTTTATAAGGCTGAGTTAAGTGGGCCCATTCTTGGGCCACCAACTTTGAGGAGAAGCTTACAAGATATCTTCATAATCAACATTGAGTTATGACTTCAATTTGGGACGACCAAATTGATGGACTTGGTTTGACATTGTTTTTCATAGGAGAACACTACTTGCAAAGAATAGGCATAGGTTTTGTGAGATAAGCTTTGTGCTTTGTAATTGTAAGCTCATTATTTCCTATTAATTGCAGCAAGTTGAAGAGATTTTATCATATTTTATTGTAGGTTGTGAAGAAGATTTGTTGAAGGAAAAAGAAGCATCTCAAGCAAGGATTGATAAAGAATTATTGTAATCTTATTCTGAGATTAAATAATACAAGCATTATTGATTCTTGGTGGGGTTTTTCTCGAAAGGGTTTCTCCACGATATATGTTGTGTAACTTAGATATCTTCTAGTCTTATTCTTCTACAATCTTTTGTCTACTTCTACAAATGGTAAAATGAATCTAAACAGATAATCATCCATAAAGAAGCTGTAACAAAGAATACTTAATTAGATTAGAAATATCATAGTTTTACAAAGTATTAAGCTACATAATTACCTCCATTTTTAACAAGTTATTGGGTTATTCAATCTATTTCATATTTCTAACAATTTTTAGATGTCGGGTCAATTCCAATAAAATCATTCTATCACTAGGGTACCTTGGAAAACGATACGGGAACCTTTAGAATCCCTCGGCCCTTATGTAAGTAAACATGGGGAACTACATAAACCAGTACCCAAAGTTCTTGACCAATGCTTCACACTGTGAGACATCCTTTTATGGTAATCCTTTGATAGAGGTTGAACAATGTGCATTATGAAGGGATCATTGACCCGATAGTAATCCTTCTTGTAATTCCTATATTTTAATCATGGGTAACAAGGGGTTTTCCCTTTCTTTGTTCCTAGTTCACCAACACAATTCAACCCTTTGTAGGGAAAAGTAACTTCCATAAGATATACAATGTAGGAGGTCATATAGAATTCCTTAGTCTTCTTCACTGCAACAAATTAATTGTGCACATTATCATTGATTATCTTATCCCAATGAAATTTCATTTTCGCCTGAGGATCTCCTCCATGAAGTACCACATCCATTCCTTGAAGATTGAGGAAGTAGGGAGCCCCATCACCCTGCTTAGAAGTGTCATGAGGTCATTGACTTCCACCATGAAGTCACTTTGATATACCTTTTGAGGTACTTTATTGGCACTGTCCCTCTTTTCGATTAGCCATGTCTAATTTATAGTTCTTTTACAGTCGGTGGTGTTGACTTTCCACACATTTAGAACATATTATTTCTCAGTCTTTTCTATCTTATCAAATAGAGGAATCCCAAATGTTCTTCCAATTGACATAGGAGTCAAATCATCTAGCACCCATCCATCCACAATTACTATTCTCCTAGTTTATGGGTGGTAACACTCTCTGCATATAAAGATTAGTTCTAGGTTGACCAGAGCTGGAGGGAAACCTACCTCTTTTGCAATCCCACTTTTCTTTACCTTCCAAGCCTCTTCATTCTTTGGGTTGACCAAGACTCATTGTCTGAATTCATTTATGCTTATGTGACTGTATAAGAGTGAAATTGCACCCTTGCATTTTCCCTTACATTCTTGCATCCACTTTAGTGTCCACTCCCTTAGCATCTTGAGTAGGCCCATATTAGCCCTTGCACTATCCTTTCTCCCTCTCAAGATGCTCCAGCACCCATTTTTAGCAGCTACCCTTGCATGTCAGCTTTCCATCAAACTTGGTACTTTTCTCATTTTTTTCATTGTGAAGCTTGATGTGTCCAAACACTAGCGCATCGCGCAAATGTCCACACACCGTGCTAGAGTCTTGCGACATTTCAAGGCTCAAGTGACTATTTCCATGCATGATTTCCACTTGTCAACAAGTTTTGTCAGTGGTAATGGCTGGTAATGCCCGAAAATGGCTGAAGAAGCTTCTCTTCTGTCTTTTTAGATCATCCCTTCAACTCATTTTGGATCTCTAAGAACTTCCACAGCTAGCTCCATTCTGTGAGTTTTTAGCTTCATTCCATTACTTGCTTGCAGCTTCTTGTAGCAGCTCCAAGCTCTCTCAAGCTTCCATTACAACACTCTTTGTAGCCCTTGGCCCTTGCATGTGATATCTCCATTTCCTTATGCTTTTGAGCATCTTGAGATTTCATATCTCCTTAGCATTTGCATACTTACTTGGTGATACGGGTTCTCCTCCTTGAGCAGGGCTTTCTTTTATCACCTCTTTCCTGATATGGGTTCTCCTCCTCAAGCAAGGTTTTCTTTATCACGTGCTTATTTTTGGTGCGGGTTCTACTCCTAAGCAAGTTTTTCTTTCACCACATGCTTTGTTCATCACACTTTTATCTTCTTGGCTATCTGTGGAGGTGGGAACACCAAAATGGAGGTTTGACTGAGGAAAACTCCTATATAGCCCCAACATTCTCTCCAGATATCACACTTGCAGGTTTTGAAGACATTCATTTAGTGGAGGCTTCATCACTCATACAGTTGTAAGTATTTCTTTCCTCTCTTCTCCTTATCTTTGTCTCAATTCTATTGCTTTCTGCTATTTCATTATATTTTATGGTTTTTAGCATTCGGGGTAGAAGTGGTCATTTAGGAACTTTATGTGATAAACTCAATCTTTGGTTTGTATGAGATGTCAACATGCCTCTAAGAAACCAACATGTTGCATTGTCATCCACTTTCTACGCTGATGTCCTATGGCTAAGAGCCTGTCATTTTTCCTAGAGAACCTTTGTGACCTACTCTTTCAAAATTTGAAACTTCCACGCTATTCCATTGAGGTGATATAGGGAAGTTCACCCCGTGAGACTCTCTAAGTGAAGAGAACTCATGAGTAGCGAATCCCCCTATATCACATTTTGGTGAACCCAATGTGAAGAACATTATTCTTCAAAAAAGGATTGTAATGGATCTAATATCTTCTTTTATTGGTTTTGTATCTAATTTTGTTAAAGATGTTAATGACATTCCATTTAGTACATGTGATGGTTACTTGGCTTTACCCATGTCACTTGGTATCTTTGATCCTTCTCATGAGATTCCTCTTTCTTCAGAGAAAATATTATTGCAAGAAGACAAAATCATTGATACCTTTCTCAACGTAACTCTGCCCTCTCTCCATTCCAATGCACTCTCTTCTAGAGATGATGCATTTGTGAATGATGAGGTTCCTTCCCATTGCAATGCTCTCTCTTCTAGAGATGACGCATTTGTGAATGATGAATCTCATCATTGTTCTAATACGCTCTCTTTTAGAGATGATGCATTAGTACAGGATGAACCCCCTTCCACATCAGATTCTTCCTAGATCGATGTTGAGAGTGTTTCTTCAAATAACTATTCCACATTTGGTCTTGTTTGGATTGATGTTGAGAATATGTATCGAAGTAATTATTCTACTAGTTGTCATCATTCGGTAAATGTGATCTGTCTTTGCTACCCCTCAAAGGCCTGAGAGACCTGTTGTTTACGTAACTCTAGCTAGTCCTTCTCCTAAAAGGGTTTGTGCTATCGATGGTATTCAGTTTGATGGTAACACTCCTAATTTTCTTGAGGCTCCCTCTAATAGAGAGGTAGCCTATACTTATGAGAATAAAACAAATAAACAACCAAGCCTTCCTCAAGCACCTAAGCCTACAGCTAAAGCACCTAGTGATAGCAATCTTGTCGAGCGACCTTGCATTACTCCGGATAAGATCTCACTATGGGATTTGCTTCAGTCTACCCTGGTTTATCAGAGTATGCTTCAAGAAGCCTTTCAAAATATCCTCTTTCCTTCTTCCGCTAGGCCGACGGATGCTGATGCGTTAATGACCTATCCACATGAGCTCCTGCCTTCAGAAGTACAAAAGCAAGCAGACCCTTTAATGATCATAGTTAATATTAATAAGATAGGCATTAGACATACTCTCATTGATGTTGGTTCAACACTCGATGTGTGTAGTATTGATCTACTTCCTGAGATTAATATTGACCCATCCTCTCTTAATACTTCTCTTTTCCTCCATGGGTTTGATAATGTATGTCAGCAATCCCTAGGCACGATAGTCTTTCCTTTGATATTGGGACATGTTACTATTCCTACCCTTGTATATGTGATGGTAGAAAAGTTACCATGTAACCTTCTTCTTGGTAGACCATGTATTCACGCTATGGATGCAGTCCCATCTACCTTGCATAGATATATTGAGTTTATTTATAACAATCAATTAGTCATAGTTAAGGCTGACCTTGAGGCTATGCACTTATGTGAAATGGAAACTGTTGGTCAAGCTTCAATTGTGCCTACTCTTATTCCTTCAGTATCTTCTTGTATGACAATGTTTACCCCAGCAGTACCTCCTACAAAGGATACTCTCGAGGTAAACATCCCTAAAGAAGATCCTTCTGAAGCAAGGAGTCCTAAGTGTGCTCCTTCTACGTCTTCTCAAAGGAATGCATGTCTTGGTGGAAT
This sequence comes from Sequoia sempervirens, assembly GCA_007258455.2. Classification (NCBI taxonomy): domain Eukaryota; kingdom Viridiplantae; phylum Streptophyta; class Pinopsida; order Cupressales; family Cupressaceae; genus Sequoia; species Sequoia sempervirens. Next base: position 540,397,304 of record VDFB02271358.1, read on the forward strand.
TTGGGGTCCTTTAGACTTTACGGACTCCTTCGTTGGGGAATATAAATTCAACCCGATTTGCTTAGACCTTTTGATGACATCATCCACACCCACTATCAAAGATTATTATTCTTTTTTATCACAAAGTTGGGTGAGAAATAATTGTAATGTCCTTAGTGTTGATCCTCCTTCTGAGGAAGAGGATTATGCTTTAGTTAAAGAGGATAGTGTTGGCAGTCCTATTAATAAGAATGATGGTAATCCCATAGAGGAGTGTGATCCCCATTGTTGGGACAATGCTCTTTATGAGGATCCCCCTTATTTTCAAGACTTGCAAACACATTATGGCCCCAACTTTAAGCTCATCTCTAAATGTGGCTATGAGCGTAAAGGTTGTGGGCGCAATGAGCAAGGCATTTAGGTCCCTATAGAATTTGTGCCTCGTAAGAATAACTTAGGGCTTGGTTGCTTGGATGAACAATATAAAAGGGAACCATGGTTGTATGGTGACATGAATTCCACCCAACTTTTTTCTCGTGGATTGACTTATCCTCCTTTGTCTTCCACCTTTGTATCTTCTTCCTCTTCTTGCAAGAGGTCAAACTTTTCTCCACAAGAGAAAGGTTTGCTTCCTACTCCTCATTCTTTATCTAAGAAAGAGCATATCTTGTTGTGGCTTTTAAAAGTCCACTTGATTACTCTTCCTTCTCCTACACACAAGAAAGTTCATAAGCATAAACATTCTTTTTGTGCATAACATCAAGTGCTTGGAATTTCCACTAGCGAGCATAAAGACTTGAAGGACAAAATTCAACAACTTTGTGATTCAGCTACCATCAAACTCCCATTTTGCACCTGCCTTTACTTCGCATGAAAAGTGATATTGAGGTTTACCTCTATCCTATTTGAAGTATCTTGTATGGTTCTCCTCCCCCATACGTTGGGGCAGTGATAACTCATTTAGGAGATGTGTGTCCTTCTTAAGGGCCCTTCTCTTCCCTATGTCTTTCAATTGAAGTGTCCCTTGAATGGACCCCTCTTCCTTTTGAAGGGTTCCTGAGGAACCTCTTTGAAAGCCTTTTTCTCCAATGAATTCTTCACATCTAGCTTGTGGGCAGCCTGACTAGACCTCTCCTTTCAAATAGTGTTTCCCTTGAGTGGACCCCTCTCTTTTCACACCGAGTTCCCGAGGGACACCTTTGAAAGTTTTTATGGTCTGGATGACTAGCCACTTTAGACATGTTCTATCTGTGGGTAGATATGTCGCCACTTCCTGACTCTGTGGATTCTACTTCCTCGAGGTTTCTTTCATGTGAGAGTTCCTTAAGGATGCCTTCCTGCAGGCATGTGGGTTTGTAAGGTGCTTTTTTGGCCTCTCCCATGCGAGAGATCTTGGGGGTTTCCTTCCTTGCAAGTCTGCAGGCTTGTGAGGCATTTTTTAGTGATATGGGTTTCCTCCTTGAGCGAGGTTTTCTTTTATCACCTTCTTTTATGGTGCGGATTCTACTCCTGAGCGGGTTTTTCTTTCACTGTGTGCTTTTCGGTGATACAGGTTTCCTCCTTGAGCGGGGTTTACTTTTATCACCTTCTTTGTGGTGCAGGTTCTACTCCTGAGCAGGTTTTGCTTTCACCACACGCTTTATCTCTCTCTCTTCTCTCTCATATATACTGGATCAAAGATTTGCACCGTCTTCATCCTGAGTATATGCTCCTCTTCTTCATGTATTATTTGGGGATGACGCATAGTTTAGAGACAACCTTTTACATTGATGTCTCTCCACTTTTCTAACTCAAATCCTTTAGCTTTTTTATGTTCTAGCGTTGTTGTTTGGTGTAGGTTTTTGTCTAATGTATTGGTTTTGTAGATCGTCAGCCTGGGGGCATGCTTCCATGGTTCGAAGAGTTATCTGCTTCCTCTATAGTATCCTTTTGGCATATTATGTTAATTATGTTTAGTAGATTTCCTTTAATATGCATATTAATGTAGATTCATATGCCCGCTAAAGTGGGGGAAAAATATATAAGATCAAAATTGCACCCTTGCATTTTACCTTACATTCTTGCATCCACTTTAGTGTCCACTCCCTTAGCATCTTGAGTAGGCCCATCTTAGCCCTTGCACTAGCCTTTCTCCCTCTCAAGATGCTCCAGCACCCCTTTTCAGCAACTGCCCTTGCGTGTCAACTTTCCATCAAACTTGGCTCTTTTCTCATTTTCGTCATTGTGAAGCTTGACGTGTCCAAACACTAGCATGTAGCATGGACGTCTGTGCACTACGCTAGTGTCCTACAATGTTTCAAGGCTCAAGCGACCATTTCCATGCATGATTTCCACTTTTCAACAAGTTTTATCAGTGGTAACAGATGGTAACGCCCAAAAACAGTTGAAGAAGCTTCTCTTCTCTCTTTTTAGATCATCCCTTCAACTCATTTTGGATCTCTAAGAAATTCTTCCACAGCTAGCTCCATTCTGCCAGTTTTTAGCTTCATTCCATTACTTTCTTACAACTTGTTGTAGTAGCTCCAAGCTCTCTTAAGCTTTCATTACAACACTCTTTGCAGCCCTTGGCCCTTGCATGTGATATCTCCCTTGCCTTATGCTTGTGAGCATCTTGAGATTTCATATCTCCTTAGCATTTGCATACTTACTTGGTGATACGGGTTCTCCTCCTTGAGCGGGGCTTGCTTTTATCACCTCTTTTGTGATACAGGTTCTCCTCCTCAAGCAGGATTTTCTTTTATCACACGCTTATTTGTGGTGTGGGTTCTACTCTTGAGTGGGTTTTGCTTTCACCACACGCTTTGTTCATCACACTCCTTATCTTCTTGGTTTTTTGTGGAGGTGGGAAAACCAAAATGGGGGTTTGACTGAGGCAAACCCCTATACAGCCCCAACATTCTCTCCAAATATCATGCTTGCAAGTTTTGAAGACATTCATTCAGTGGAGGCTTCATCACTCATATGGTTGTAAGTATTTCTTTCCTCCCTTCTCCTTATCTTTGTCTCAGTTCTATTTCTTTCTGCTATTTCACTGTATTATGTGGTTTTTAGCATTCAAGGTAGATGTGGTCATTTACGCACTTTCTATGATAAACTCGGTCTCTGGTCTGTACGAGACATCAATGCGCCTCTAAGACGCCAATGTGTCATGATTTCATCCACTTTCTATGATGACGTCCTATGGTTGAAAGCCTGTCAGTTTTCCTAGAGAATCTTTGTGACCTTCTCTTTCAAAATCTAAAACTTCCACGCTATTTCATTGAGGTGATATAAGGTAGTTTTCCCCATGAGACTCTTTGAGTGAAGAGAACTCGTGAGTAGCAAATCCCCCTCTATCACAGTGACCCAACTATGTATCTATCACCTTATCCTATTGCAAGACAATCTTTGAGTCGCACTCGACCCCATGGAACTTGTACTTCATCTTAGCCTTTTCCTTTTCTCCCTTTGTAGCTTTTGCACTCTTCTTGCCCTTGTCAATATTCTCAGTTGATTCCATAAAACCTGCACAAAGAACGCATAGTAAATGCCACAATAAATCGTGCTAAAATTTCATTAAAGGCATCCACATACCTCAAAGAGATCATTGCACATATTAAATTCCATCATTTTCTGCTTATTTTTAAGATTTGCAACTTTGTTGGTCGAACAATGTGGGTTTTTGTCCTACAGATGCATCTAGTGTTAAGGCCATTAGAAATTTCTTAGAGAGCACAACAACCTACAAACAGAATTTCACAAGGACATTTTCATATTGATCAAAACTTTAAGTTATTTTGATGTAAGCTCATTAGGTCACGTGCAAAATTTTCATTAAATCGTTGGGGATCACTTTCCTTAGTCAAATTCGTCTCCTAAGCTCATGCAAAAAACCTTGGTATAGAATCTGCCACTTGGAAAACCATTAAAGTTTTTCGGCTAACAACGGCCTTGGGGTTATGGAGTTCCAAAAACTCCTTTCTACCCCTCAATCTCCACAACGATTTTATACTTGGAAAATTTTAGACAAATTTATTTTGATGTACACATAAAATAGGATGGGGAGTTGTGTTGGATCATTTTGCTTGAAAATTCAGTTACTTTCTTGATTGCAGAAACTCAATGTGCAAAGGTCATCCACATAGATGTGGTCAACTACTAGGCGATTAGGAGATGGCTTTGGGATCACATAAATCTACAAGTGTCCTCCCGTAGAGCAAAACCCACATGGGATTTGGGCTTCAATACTCTAAATTTGATTTGTGGAATAACTCATTTGGCACATGGGGAAACAAAGCTGAAGCTAATTTTGTGTTTTGGATGACTATTCAGGAAATGCATAAAAGGACGATGCAGAAGTTGTTGGATGAAAGGAAGTTAAGGTTTTTTCATTAGGAAGCGGCTTTAGATGAGCAGCGTCCTACAAGCAGAAATCCATGAGAGAAATCTCGCACCGAGTCCCTGACTTAAAGTTTTTCACTTAGCATTTAAAGGGTCATTGCAACAACATGGATGTTGACGTCATGGGAATCGATATTGAGTGCATGTGGGAAACACAAGGGTGGAAGCCACCAGGAAGATTCCCATGTATGATTTTCCATTAGAAACAACTTAGGTTGGACAGCTTTTCACCTACACCGTTTTGCAAGGAACAACCAGCAAAGCTCAAGGACTTAGTGATTTTGAGGTTTAGGTTTTGCTTGATGTTTGCATAAATGGATAGCACTATTGGCTGAAAGGCAACTAAGGTGTTGTTGTTGTGGATGACTTGTATCGATCAGCTTCTCGCCAGTGGTGACTCGTAGGGAAGAACCTAAATGGGTATGGGACTTAGTCATTTTTTTTATATGCTCATAGCAATAGATGAAAGGGAAGGTGCTATTAGCCAAGAAGCTAATGGGGTTTTTCCATTGAAAATGGTCTAGGCTTTGTGTCTTCTCACCAATAGAAACTCACGTGAAAGAATCTACAAGGGTTTTGGATTCTATGTGTTCATCATTTTAAAGCCCTAACAGTTTTGATGATCTTGGTCGTAGGAGCAAGAGGAGCGGGCATCATCAGCATTCAAGCCATTAGAAATGACATTTTGAATAATCTTCCTTACATGAATAAAAACTTGTGATCAATTTTCACACTCAAAGACCTTAGGTTTTTGGTTTAGCTTCTTGTTAGCGAACTAGGGTTGGGGATTTTGACTAAAACAATGTTTATTTAGCTATAAGTTACATCAAATGTGAAACATGGTGTCGCTAGTTTTCAATTTAGCCGTATTCAGTCAAAAACCCTCTAAAGACCCTTTAAACATTTTCCTTCAAAACCCTAATCACTTGACAAATGTGAAATAACATAGAAATGGGGAACGAGGGGAGTGATTTCTTCTTGTTGTTTTGTGGGGGGGAAGTTCATGATCATGCTCCAATCGCCAAACCCGCTAACATAGGAAACAAGTTGCTCGGCTCTCCAAGTTTCAAATATGCCAAGGTGAAAATGATAGGTCAAGGCCCTCCTATTTATAAACCAGAGTGCCATTAATGCAGGTAATAAATCTAGATTTTTGAAAATCGTTTGCAAGTATGGGGTAGAAAAATGAAAGGTGGAAACCGGTGAGTAAAAGTCCCTTGTGGAAAAATGAAAGGTGGGTCTTGTTAGAAATGGTGTCGTGGAGATGGCATCCTGCACACGGCAACCCACAGACAGAGACCCACAGTCCAATCTTCGCAGATGGAAAAAGGAAGCATGACCTCCGCATCAGGGGGACCTACATCATAATTTTTGCAAACTCCCCTAACTTCAAGAAACTTTGGTAATTCACTTAGGCATGGTGGTACTTTACAGTTTGAAGCCAATTTTGGTTAATTGGGTCCAAAAACAAGGGCACAAAGTGAGGAAAATGTGAATTGGCATAGATAAAGGGAAAATGAAAATAGGGAGTCCTTGATCCTAGTGGGGTGTGTGTGCAAGCAGCAAAACAAAACCATCAACCATCAACCCCTATACCCTCTACCCTATACCCTCAATCCTCTACCCTCAACCGAATACCCTAAACCCTCAACCCTATACCCTCAATTATCAACCCTCTACTCTATAAATTTGATCCTCAACCCTCATCTATCTTTCTCCTTCACTCCTCTTCTCTTCTTCTCTCTATCTCACTTCTCCCTCCATCTCTACCTCCCTCCATCCCTCCCTCTCTACCCTAATCCCTCAACCCCATACCCTCAACCCTTAAACCCTTAAACCCTCAACCCTCAACCCTCAACCCTTAACCCTAATCCCTCAACCCTATACCCTCAAGCCTATACCCTCAACCCTTAAACTCCCTACCCTAAACTCTCAACCCTACACCCTTAATCCCTCAACCCTCAACACTTAAACCCTAATTCCTCAACCCTTAATCCCTTAAGCCCTCTACCCTATACATTAAACCATGAACCCTCAATTATCAACCCTCTACCCTATCCATTGGATCTTCAAGCATAATCCCTCAACTCTATACCCTAAAACCTATATACTCAACCCTATACCCTATACCCTGAACCCTAATCCCTCAACCCTAAACCCTTAAACCCTCAACCTCATCCCTTAACTGTAGCCCTTGAAACCCTCAGCCCTTAACCCTCAGCCCTTAAATGCTTAACCCTCAACCCTCTACCCTATACATTAAACCCTCAACCCTATACATTGGACCCTCAGCCCTAATCCCTCAACCATATACCCCTCAACCCCATCCCTCTCTATCTATCTATCAATCTCACCTCTCTCTCCCTCCCTCTCTCCTACCATCTCTAATTGCTTCTATCTACCCTCTCCCTCTTTCTACATATATATATATATATCTCTCTCTCTCTCTCTCTCTCTCTCTCTCTCTCTCTCTCTCCCTCTCCCTCTCTCTCCCTATCTCTCAAGTCTCTTCCTCCCATTCCCTCTCTCTTAGGTCTCTCTCTCTCTCTGGTTCTCCCTCCCACACCCTCCTCCCTCTCTCTCACTCCCTCTCTCTCCACTCCCCTCTCTCACACTCCCTCTCCTCCCTATCTCTCAAGTCTCTCCCTCTCACCCCCTCATACTCTCAAGTCTCAGCCTCTGGCACCCTACCTACATAACTCTTTCTCTCCCTCTCTCACTCCCCTTCTCTCTCTCCCACTCTCTCTCTCTCTCTCTCTCTCTCTATATATATATATATATATATATATATATATCCCTCCCACCCTACCTAGTTAAGTCCCTCTCACTCCAACCCCTTCTCTCCCACTAACTTGCTCTTAAGTCTCTCCCTTCCACCCCCTCTCCCTCTCTTAGGTCTCTCTCTCACTGCCACTCTACCTCCCTCTCTCTCTTAGGTCTCTCTCTCCCTCTAAAGACATACACACATACATACATACACACATACAAATATATATACATACATTTAATAGACTAGCATTTAACTTAAAGTGGGTATAGCACAAACGCAAAAAAAATTATCAAAACTATGAAATAACGTGAGCATGTCATTTCTTGCTTTGGGAATCCTCAAGCCTTAGGTTTGGTATTTGCTTAGGAATACCAACCCAAAGGCTTGGAGTGTCTTCCCAATGTCCAAAGACATGTTTTTGCAAATTCTATAATATTTCACATAATCACATTTGTGCTAACCATCATATTTGCATGTGTTTCAAGGTCAAACAAATCGAACACTTGGGTAATGTTAGGCTCTCTCTTAGCTATCTAACGATGTAATTTTTTTACATTTTGACAATGTTAAGCCTTTGATCTATAATTTCTTTTGTTTACAATGTATGTTTTTTGGCAAAAACCAGCATTTGGTATTTTTTTCTTTATAAATTAACCGTTCATCAAAATTTCAAATAAATTACATTTTTAGAAACTAGACTCCATTATCCACATATTAAAAACAATGATTTTCAAATAATTTTCAAAATTTATAGGGGTAGCATAGCCATAATTCTATTTTTCAAGAAGTGTCCACTTTGAAAATTAGTAAGAAAATCAAATATTCATTAAAAAATTATCATAAAAATCAAGCATAAACTAGATGTTGTTGGCTAATTTCTCAGCGAAGCGATTTTAAAAATACCAAAAAAAAGTTATCCTTTTGAGGGAGACACAAAAGTCGCTATGTTATTTTTTTTAACAAAAACAACACCAATTTTTGTGGCTACCTCTTTTTAACCCCTTAATCTCTACCATTTAAAAAAAAAATAGTAGTTTAGAAAGTATACTTGGAGCACTACTATCCTTATTTTTGATGTGTCTAAAATTTTTGAGTGTAATTATTCTCAATTTCGCGTCCAAGGTCAGTATTTTCTATTTTCAAAAAAAAAAAGCGGCCACTTAAGACCCCTTTTTGGCCCCCCATCTTTTTGCACTTACCCTTATCTCTCATGGGGTTATGTAGGAAATGGATTAAGAATGTGAGTATTGATGCATTATTTCCTAACACACTATGCATCATGTTGGTGTAGGACTAAGTTAGTTTAAGAGCTTTACATTTAAATGTAGATTTATTGATGACTAAAATGTGGTATAACTTCCCTAGTTTATATATCAGTTATTCATAAATACTATATGTTTTTGTATGTACATATATATGTGCTAAAATAATTACAAGGAAATCATATACCTAACATATCAAGTTAGATCATATTACATGAAATATAATAACATCATTGAAAAGAATGATACTTATCTTTCAAATATGTTAATATATTTTATTATATACACATCATTAGAAATGGGTTTCTTCATTATTAATCTATAATAAATCTTTCAAATACATTAAATCATAGAATATATCAAGTAGTACATTGTTACCTAAAATAAAATACTTTGATGTTTGGTGATATTAAAAGTTGTTCAATCCTATATACATTTATTATTAGATTCCATTCTACTCTTCAGAGATGTATTTAATCTTCTCTTATAAAAGGGAATAGATTTTCATTTTATTTTATTTTTCTTAATGAAAATCAATTGAAAGGAATACATAGGCATGTGTATCTTGACTTGTTTAAGTGAATGGATGATGTGGTTAATAAAACTACACAATAATTTAGTTTTTTATTGAAATGTTAGGAAAGTGTATTTTAAGTCATTTCTTAAATTAATTACTCAAACATATGTTCATGTTAGTTAAATGTTGGGGCTAGGAACAAAATTCTCGCATCTCACTAAAAACATTGGAGGAGTGGTCATCATGAGAATTCCATTCCCTTATGACATTAACTACTTTAATGAACTATTTCTTCATAGTTTTTTACATTATCACGTAGAGTGTGTCATATGGGAATGAATGCCATCCAACTATTCTTCATATATTAATTACCCTTGCCCTAATGATTGCATTTTGTTGACATGTCTTTCCATATGTGTTTGATATTATGCGGCATTGCATGTGGTGGTCAAATATGTTCATGCATTGCACATTACCATGGTGTAGTTCTTTAGGTTGCAAAAGAAATTGTAAACCACTTTTTGTGCATGTACTTCCCATGCCAAATTTTGGTATCATATTTACTACTAAAGTGTAGGTTGATATTTGGGGGTATGTGCAGGTTAATGGTGGGCCAAAAAGTGGTAATGAGGAAAAAACACGTCTTTCATCAACCGAAAAAATGCGAAAAGAACATGTTGACTTTTTTTAGGCTCGGGTGTCACCATACCTAACACCAAACCTATATTTTACAAATCAGATATCCAATTTGGATCGGATATCCAATTTGTAAAAAGCATATATTAAAAACTTTTGTCACTTTTTTGAAGTCATTCGGCTGAGAAGAACCCGCAGGCGCACAGTGCATCCATTCTTCACGTAATGGATATCCAATATAGGCTAAATTCGATTTGGAAAGGTAAGTTTTTTTTTTATTATTCAATTTTGATTTAGATTTGAATAATTTCATATGGTTTTTTATTGATTTTTTAAAAAAATAGGGTTTTTGATTTAGTTTTTGTGAAAAAATTGAGTTTAGAATAGATTTTGATAAAAAAATGAATGTTTTTTGTGGATTTTTTTCACAATAGGGTTTTTGATTGAATTTTTATGAAAAAATTGAATTTAGAATGGATTTTGATCAAAAAAATGAATGTTTTTTGTGGATTTTTTTCAAAATAGGGTTTTTGATTGAATTTTTATGAAATAATTGAGTTCAAAATAGATTTTGATAAAAAATGAATGTTTTTAATGGATTTTAATTTAAAAATAGTGTTTCATTTATATTGTCTAATTTTTGATTAATTATTTTTTAACTTTAATCAGGCATTATGGCTGTTGAGAATGAAAATGCACAAATTCCACCAGTTGAAAATGAAAATCCACCAGCTGAGAATCAAAATATAGAAATGCCAAATGCTCCACCACCTCTGCAGCCATCAATTGAACAATTAATTCATGAAAAATTGGAGCAATTGAGGGGCATTTGTGATGTTTATAGGAAAATCCTTCGATTATCCCGTATGTCAACCACATTGACAAGAATAATTACAAATGTAGAAACCCTCTCCACCCAACATAATGCATTTCATTCATGGTGAGAAACCATGAGGAAATATTATGCATGTGGAATGTCTTATGATGATGTGAAAGATCTCCAAATAAAAAAATCCCAAATAGCCTCTTTATTTATTAACCCCAGCACTGGTTTGCCAATTAATGTTAACAAGCCAAAACTTTCTATAAAATGGTGCACGCATAGGGGCATAGTAGATAACTTTTGGGATCATTGGTGTATGGTTTTTGATAAACCACCCAACAATAATCTTGATGTACCTTTTTACTTTATTAAAAAATTATATGCTAAGTTTTTGTTAGGGCATCATGTCAATTATTTTGACATTAAACCCTTCCAGGGCATTGGTAGAGGTATGCCTCAGGATAGGCCAGGGGCAGCTAGAGTAGTTAGGCACCCACATGTTCCCCGTCCTCCCCTTCCTCCGCCACCTCCAGTACAACATCCAAATATTACAGAGGATGCAGCCACATAAACTATTCAGGCCATTCACTCTTTGAGTGGTTTTTTGGTTTCCCATGCTTCTTTAGTAGCTCAGCCATAGTCTGGTGATCTTGGTGATGGATCTAGTGCTGCTACATCATCCTCCTGGGGTCCACATATTTATGTGCCACATATTTGCAATATGTGCCAGCAAATATGTTTGGGTCCTATTATACAGCCCCCTGAGCATCCATTAGACACTTCTGATTATGACATCCAGGATGTGGAGATTATAGCATATCACACGCAGGGGAGCGGAGCACACCCTACAGAGTCCTCTCCTACTAGAGAGGTGGACATTGGAGTAGTTACACAGGTAACATTTAAGGTGTAAATTCATAACTTGCATTTTTTTAAATGAATATTAATAAGAGATAGTATCAAGTACTAGTATTTATTTACATGGTCTATTTAATAGTTAATGTCTGAGGAGGAGCTCACACAAGTGACTAATAGCACCCTTAGGGCCATTTCATTTGGCCTCAACACGCACACAGTATGTATTTTCTCACTCACTCATTTACATTTTTTTACTGTATATTTGCTTGTCATTTGAATTGTTAATAATGAAATTATATATTAACTTATATGTTTATCTTACTCTCTGCTTGTAGCAAACACCTAGTGAGAGCGAGGTGTGATGCTCTCCAGACTATGGAGGTAGAGTGTTGGATAAGGGAAAGGTAATTGAACTCAAATTTGATTGAATTAAAATTTATAAGATCTTTTATTGATTATGCATACATTGACATAGATTCGTAGTTTCATATGTACTTGTCATTTTTATGTACAGGCAGTTGTGAGCTATACATCATTGTTGATAAGTGCCACAACACCCAAAGGAGTAGGTATTCGAACACCCGAAGGAGGAGGTGTTGAAACACCTCAAGGAGGAGGTGTTGAGACACATAAAGGAGATACAGAAAAAGATCAATCTAAAGAGGTATGTGTTTATTTTATTTTGTGCTTGGTAAATATGTTCTTATTACTGACAATTCTATGCTAACTTGGATCAATTTCATGTTTTTGTTCACATATATAGATTGACGTTACAAAAGTTGGTTTAGTTAGTTCTTTGAGAGGGGTATATTCTAGGACTCCTGACCCTTCAAAGAGGCGTATATTTCAGGTAATCAAGATTTCAATTTTAGAGTTCAATTATAATTCAATGTGTATTGATTTTTATGTTAATTATTCAATTTTAAATTATATAGTATAACTAATCTAAATTGTGGTTTGATTTTTTCTTGTGCAGTTACCTTCAAAGCCAACGAGTGCTTCAAAGAGGCTCCATTTTGATGATCCACCAATAGTTTAGGATGAGATAGACATTTTGGCATGTAAATTTTGAATAGATACAGAGATGGCATATGCCACATATTGTAAAACTTTGTTTGAGTTGGCGTTGATGCCATTTTTGTATATGGACATACACTTGATTATTGGATAATTTGATATATATAAAAGTTGACAATCAAAATTTAGTTTCCTCCTCATGTGCATGATTAAACTCTTTGAAGCAATGGTTAAATATCAATGTACAATAGCATAAAAAGAATGGTTAAATATTATGTAGTTTATATTCATATTGCTGATTACATTGCATTGCACATCTTTCAAACTCAAAGCATTATTTCACATTGCATAAGTAACAACTAGATACTCATATGATTAACCCTACACCATCTGAGTTTCTTCTTTGTCAACTTTCCCATGCCTTAGTAAATTTGGTGGTCCATTTGTAACCATCAATTTTTTTATATAACATAAATTCGCCTTTTTCAAAAAATTAATATGGCTAGACTCCCATATGAATACTAATAATATATCATATGACCATTCTTCATATACTTACTGGCACTTTGTGTCTTCTTAGATGAGCAAAAAGTTGTTTCCCAACTACCTCTACCTTCATCAATGTTCCATATTTTAATCATTCCATCCCAAGATGTTGTGACCATTTGTTGACTAGAAGATTCAATTATTTGCAGGCATGAAATGACATCATCATGCACTTTAACCTAGAAATTTAGGAAAAGAATACTATTAAAATTTGTGAGCTCTGTGAAAAATAGATGTTTATCTTACTGCAACACCATCTAAATATGGATTCTTTTAGAAAATAAAAAGCAAGACATAACTTTTAAACAAATAATTTAATCACAATGTATTTTTTAGAAAGAAAATTTGTATAAACCGCTTCTCCATAATGGCTAGTATAGAAAATAATTGCATTGGTAGAACAAAACTCCAAAACATTTTTGATTTCCCTGATTAATTGAATCTTAAGTAGAATCCCCACAATAATTATGTTTTACATAAACCGATAGGAAAACAACATTGCTTGGAAAGTGCATCTCTAATATTTTATGTTCCTTGTACAATAATGTAAATACATTTGAAGAAGTTATATGAAAATATAGCTTCTTAAATTCTTCTTTAATTTGAAGGTTAGTTTTGATAGTGAGTAATTTATTTCATAGATGGATTTTAGCATTTGCTTGATTGTTGTGCATTGTACTTTCTTCTATAAATAAAATGAGACATGCTAATGCACATTTTCACTATAATTTCTCTATTTTCTTCCTCAACATATCTCTCTCTTGGGATTTGATACAACCCTGTCAGGGCTTCTCCTAATCACATTTAGCCCAAATCAAAAAGAAAATTTCATGCATTGCTTCTCCCTACACTAGCAGACCCTGGCTAGAGGTTTTATTTGATATTGTCAACAAACATACATCTGGTTGTCTAAATGAATGGGGGAGTTACAGCCTTCCCAATCAAGAGGTCATGACTTGTCAGAATTGATTAAAGAAATTCAAGACTTATGCCATAGGATGAGAACATTTGACCATAGGCTCAATGATAAATGCAATGATCCTTAACTAAATTATTCAGACAAATTTCTTAGATTTGGAATAATTCAATGAAAATAACACAAAACATTTAAACAAGATATTTAGATCTAAAACATTCACATATGATAAATAGATCTACACATATAAGTTGGTTGGAATAGAGTATTTAATTCAAATAACTCACTTCATGATTACAATTTTTTTGCCTCAATTGTTTGCTCATAACCAAGATTACAATGATCAAAAAAAAATTTAGAAAAATATTGGGATGCTGAAATCCACTATGCTTGGCGTACAGATGCAACCTTTCTATGAGATTTCCCTCACAAATCCAAACAATTTTCATCCTCCAAACTCTAGGAAACCAATGGGGTTTCATTGAAAAATCTCCATAACCTAAGGGTTTTTGTCCTTAGATTCAACAAGTGAACACAAGTGTCCGACTTTGTAATTTTGGATTTGTTGAGATGATGTCCAAAGATTATCCAAACTAATGAAGTTTTATTCCTTATATAGAGGTTGAAGGCCTAACATGGGTCCAAAGCTTTTTGCCATTTTCTCACATTCAAATTTGGACTCATTAATTGCATTTTTGGTTAGTCATGGTCATGGGTGGAGTCCAATCAAATGGTGAGGTTTTGTAAAAGTGCATGGTTGAGTGTGGAGATCTATGGAAATGATTGCTTTAAGTTCAAGCAAATAATTATCCCAAGGTCCAGCATCAAGGGTTCAGGCGATGGGATTCTTGGGTGTTAGGACAGAAGACAATGGGGATCTAGGGGTTTGAGGATTAGGATACCCCATTGGCTCTTTTACAAACGTAAGACATCATCAAAAGGCCCAAAGATCCAAAGAGGAATGTATGGTTTGAGAAGTGGTGGTCAAGGTATTAGGGTGTTATGCGAATGGAAAGGAAAAATTTCAAAGGCCCACAAGAGAAGGAAGTGGGAGGTGGAGGCACAAGGAATGAAAGAAATGCATGATAGTATTAGAGAGTCTGAAATCCCACCCAAAGTAGGAAAGTGACCCATCTTTCAAACTCAAAGCATTATTTTGTATCATTGTTACATTGATCTTGAGAGTGGTAGCTTAATATAGGTGTTTGAAGTGATTGAGAGGTTGGTTTTAGGGTCATTTTTAGGGTAGTTAAGGTGTTTGAAGTGATTTAGAGGTTGCTTTTAGAGAAGAGAGATGTTGAAGAGTACATCAAGTTAGTGAGAACCGAAGTGTAATGTGTTTTAGTTTGTGGTACTCCTTTGTTTCTCTGCAGATGTGTGATAAATTATTAGTTCAATGATGTTGAACAATTTTAGAAAAAAGAAAGTTGTGTCACAGTCCGCATTCAATCCAACAAGCAAAAATCAAAGCTCAGCCTCTTCGAATGAAAATCCTTGTTTGCAAAACAAATGAATAAGAATGAGGTAGTTAAGGTGTTTGAAGTTATTTAGAGGTCACTTTTAGGGTGGAAGGATTAAAACTCCATATTAAATGCACAAAAAAGAATGAAATTACTTCAAACCAATTTTTTGAAGTTAACTATGTTGCCCACTAGTTTCCCTTAAGAGTCCAAAGTGCTAAAAGACAGCAATCTTTGAAGGTTTATTTCTCATAGACCGTGATGCTTACAAACTCTCCGTCTGAGGCTATGGGATCATGTTGGGACCATCTGCAAAACCCTCTCTCATTTTTTGCTATCTCGGAGGCGTTTTCCTGTGGTGATGACTTTTCAGTGGAGGGAAAAGTTGCCAGATGCAAGCAATGTAAAGTTGCAAGGTGGTGCAACTTTCACTCTGCAGCTCGTACGATATCAAAATGCATTCA
>VDFB02271358.1:540413031-540508987 GCA_007258455.2 Sequoia sempervirens
GATCCTCTGAGCAAACGGTGCTTGGCAGCTATATGGTGAGTATCTTGGGGGCAGATTCTTCCCTCCCCTTGCATTGTGATTATTATGATGTTCGGAAATTAACTTCAGCTAGATACTATACTAGGTTTGTAGTAAAGTTTTGCCCTCAGCAAAATAAAATGCCTCTTAAGAGACCTCCCAACCTTTTAGAACAAAGGCTTTGGGATGGTTGTTATCTCTAACACTACCAGCCAGTGCTGGATTCCTAATTTCTTTTAAATTCCTTATAATGGGGCTGAATAGCCCTCGGCTTCTGGGCTTAAACTCCACTTTGAGCTTCTATTCCTCTGGGTGAGTACTTTTCCCACAAGAGTAGGTCAGTCTCTACAGACACAAAGGCAAAATCAAGGAATGTAAAAGGAAAGTCTGGTATTCTTTTCACCCAGTTAAGGGGAGAGCATAGACCTATTGCCACAAACACAGTAGACACTGTTCTTTTTAAAACCCAAATCACAATGATCTAAACTATGTGAAGATGTTGCTTCACAAAAAGCATGGGATTCATTTTAACCACAAAATCAGTATGTGGTGACTATCCTAGATTGCTTTATTTTAAATCCATGTCTATCCTAGGGTTGCTTCCTTTTAAAACCAACTGTGACTATCCTAGATTGGTTCTTTTTAAGCCAGAAAAAGGTTTTGTTTGTGGAAGTTGTCAGACTCAAAAACCTATTTAGTTACAACCTATATGTGCCAAAAGATCCCCTGTATGCACAACAAAAAAAGGTTAATGCGCCAAAATAGATCATAAATGCACTACAGAAAGTCCCAAATGCGCTACAAAAACTCCCAAATGTGCTAAAACAAAATGCAGCTAAATTTCTTTTTTTTGTTTTTCAAAAAAATTTAACAAACTAAGTCGGGTATATGCGCCATTTTGTCCCGTAAATGTGCTGAAACAGTTCCTGGATGTGCCTAAATAGTTCCTGGATGCGCCGAAGTACCTGTAAAAGTGCTGAAAGAAACCACAGATGCACTTTAAAAACCTGCGGATGTGCTTTGGAAAACAAAAATTTTTGCTGAAAATCTAAATTCCAAAATGTGAAATCCTGTCAGAAAACCTGTAGATAAATATTAAAAATGGGGCAAAGCCCCACGGTGGGCACCAATAATGTGTGGCCAATTTTATGCGTGTTAAATATGTAAAAACAAATGAATCAAACACACCAATAAGACATTATATCAAAAATAGAATATGAAAATAATAGAGATTGCAAACTCAGTATCTTGTTATCGATGTCGTCCTATCATCCTCTATCTCCAATGTTTTCATTGATTCCAGCTGGCTCTTAGATTGTATGCTAGGCTCAACAAACGGTCTTCCTAGAGAACGAGATTGAATATGAAATGCATGTAATGCTAAGGCATGATTATTCTAATGCTAAACATGATTTCCAAAATGAAAGATTATGATGATGCTATGAATAATCAAGAACTATAATGATAATGCTAGAATGCTAGAATGCTAGAATGCAATTAATCCCTAATTCATTTGTTGTGTGTTGTAACCATTGCTTGGATTGACAGTGCTATTTGTAGAGTTTTTCAAAAGCTTTTGATTGGCTGATATGATCAACGATTGTGAAAATTCCTGGCAGATTGAACGGTTGAGGATGGATAAGACTGAAGAAAAACAGAAAAAAACAAAAAGCAAGATTTGTTTTCTTTTCTGTGAAAGAGGTAAGATAAGATAATAAAGATGAATTGTAAAAAATCATCTTTTTGTGAGATTATGGAAATATTTTGAAGAAGATAAATAATGAATTATTAAATTCCATTATTTATTTATGGGTGATACAGAGGTTTTTTTCTTAAAATAGAATATTTACCCTAGATTTGAAGAATAATGGAAAATTTCATAATTAAATAGAATATTTAATTATGATTTTGAAAAGATATGGAAGATATTCAATTAAATAAAGATATTTAATTAAACTTTTAAGAAATGGTATGTAAATGAAATTAATTAAATAAGATATTTAATTAACTAGAAGAAAGATTTGAAAAGAAATATTTAAATTTAATCAAATAAAAAAGGCTTAATTAAATTCAAAAAGTGATAATTAATTAAAATAAATAAGGTGTATTTATTTAATTAATCAAGTGGGCATTTGAATGTGAAATAATTAAATAAGATTGATTTATTTAATTATGATAGAAGAATAAGTTGAATGAACAATTAATTAAATTAATTAAATTTAATCATATGTAGAAGACTTTAGAGAAATTAATTAAATAATAAATATTTAATTAAATGTGAGGATTAATCAGATATGACTAATTTTATGTATCTACATATACATATAATTTAAATTGTGATTTAGATGTTAATTTTTTAAATCTATTATGATTGCACATGTACATATATTGATAGTCTTATGTATTCTTGTCTTTTTATACAACAACCTATTGGTTTTACATCCATGATGACTTCTACTGAAACATTTGAAGAAGTATCACAAGAGGTATATGTTTTTTTATATTATTGATATTATGATTAGATGTACATGTGCATTTATATTCTTATATTCTTGTCTTTTTTTATATAGGAAACTATCATATTTGGTTCATCCATGATGAGCCCTTCTACAACAGCAAAACAAGCATCATAGGAGGTATGCATTTATTTTATATTGTAGATATATATGTTTAGATAGAAGTGGATATATTTTTAGTTTATGTTTTATTTGTCAACAATTATATATTAATTTGTAATAATTTTATTTTACCTACTATTGTCCTTTGCTCAATTTAGCAATGTGATGAATCGTCTACCATTGTGTTACACTAGGACTCCTAATCATCCTTGGGGATAATCATTTGTAGAACATCTTTTAGGAAAAATACCAAGAAATGAGGTAATCAAAATTCCATTTCATATAAAATATAGTTCAATATAGTGATTTTGATGTTAATTTGATAATTCTAAATTATAATATATAACTTTATACTTAGTAGTCTTGTCAATCATTGACATAATAATCTAAGACATTAGATTTCCATAGTCCATAATCTATGAAAGTGCTATATTTCTGGATTTAACTGTGTATGATTTATTTGCATCAACATTTTGGATCAAACTCTATGATCCATCATCAGGATGAGAAGAGAGATGTTGGAGAAAAATGGTGAATTGCAGACCAAGACTGGTTAAAAAGAGATGGGGAGGAAATTGGAGATGCACAAGATTCAAGGGATTAAAATAAACAAAAGGAGAAAATGAAAGGATGATGAGAAAAAAGAAGAAAAAAGAGGTGAATAAAAGTAAACAAAATCATCAAACCTCAAAAATAAATGCATGAATAAGGGTGAAAACAGAAGCTTAAACGAAACTAAGCAAATAAGTGAAGAAAAATAAGAATAAGAATAAACAAATAGTTTCATTTAAGCTTTTGTTTTCACCCTTATTCATGCATTTATTTACTTTTATTCACCTCTTTTTTCTTATTTTTCTCAGCATCCTTTCCTTTTCTCCTTTTGTTTATTTTAATTCCTTGAATCTTGTGCATCTCCAATTCCCTCCCCATCTCTTCTTAACTAGTCTTGGTCTGTAATTCACCATTTTTCACCTACAACTCTCTTCTCATCCTAATGATGGATCATGGAGTGTGATCTCAAACATTGATGCAAATAAATCATACACAGTTAAAACCATAAATAGTACACTTTCATAATTAATCTAATTTTTGGTTTGAATTGTTATTGTGTAGCCAACTTTAGAGCCACCAAGTACTTCGAGGAGGCTTGATTTTGATGATACACCACAAGTTTAGGATTTTCTAGAGACATATAGGGTCACTTGTGGATATTTAGGGATTTCAATACATATCTATTCGACATGTATATTATATATAGATCTTGAGATGGCATATGCCACATTTTGTAAAACTTGTTTTGAGTTGGTATATATGCCAAATTTGTATATGCACATACACAATTATTCTACAATTTGATATATAAAAATTGATATTCAATCTAATTTGGTCCTTGTGTGCATGTCTTTCTACTTTGAAACTTAAAATTAGAATGTATAATCAATTTAGAATGGTTAAGTTACATATTATAGATTAATGGAATTGCACTTTAATAGAACTTATGAATTACAATTGGTAATCCATCTATGTTAGTGTTAAATTTGGTTGCCTTGGGAAACTTCACCAAATTTTATGACCATTTTTCTAATGTTATCAATCATAACATAGATACTTAGTAATCATGGATAACTTCATAAAAAATGGATGTTGGAAATGTGATTACTCACACGAGTAGCATAATGGTAGTCGGAAAGTGGGAATAATTAGTGGACAGTCCTAATAAACCTAGGACAATCGTAATCAACCTAGGATAGTCCTAATCAACCTAGGATAGTCCTAATCAGCATCCTAATGGTCCTAGGTTAGTCCTCATGAACCTAGGACAATCCTAATAAATGTAGGATAGTCCTAACAAACCTAGGAAAGTACAAAAAAACTAGACCATAGAATAATTTAAATTGAAGTTATTTCAAGAAGTGAAGGAAGTTTCAAAAGAAAATAAGGAAAGTCATGGACCAATGTCGAAAGATATTTAGGACAGCCATATGTTCCTAGGTGTGCCAACATGAACCAATGTAGGAATGTGTGAGTGATTTTGATGTGAAAATATATACATGTGACATTCATGAACATACACAAGTAGGTGCCTACACATAATATTTGTTAGTGTTGGTGTGAATAATTGTCTTGTACCTAGCTTATTCATTCACTAGGTAAATTAGGGGACATATTCACATGGTTAAGTTTACTTAGGTAAAAGATTCTTTCTAGAAGGCTTAGTTGGCTTATCTAGAACTTATCTTATCTAGCTAGGATGCATCATTTCCTAGGTGATTAGGTTGTTGGTTGTCTCATGTCATAAGATCATGACATTTGTCAACATCATATTCATACCTATCTCTCAACCTTGCCCATATAAGCAAGGCATCTCATGTACATTTGAATTCAAGCTTATTCAAGCAATCAATCAATCTTGCATTGTGAAGCAAGCTTTCTTGCCATTCTCTCTCTTGTGGAAGTGGTTTTGGTCGCAACTGATCTTGGGGGTGTTGAGGAGTCACCATCAACTCCTACATGGTATCAGAGCTCTCCAGGTGTTGCAGATTCCTTCCCAGATCTGAGGGTGATATTTTGGCTTGAAGAATTTTGCTGGGTGCAGATTGGGGTTTCAAGGACCTCGTGGTTGAGTTCAAAAGCTTCCGCAGATGAATTTTGACTGTAAATTCGCCTATATTGAGTAAAGTTGTTTTTTGAGGCAAATTTTTTTTTTTTGCTGTAGCAACCTTATCTGCGGTACGATTATTTTATTTTCGCAAAAAAATATTTTGAAAATATTTTCTGCGGTATTTTGTATTATAAAAATTTGGGGCAAATTTATTAATTAGTCGGGCAATATTGTGCAAATATTTTTTGTGGGGTTTTATTTTTTGCGGGCCCTTTGGAATATTCCGCGGGCATAGTCCTCTTACCTTCTTTCCGCAGAGTCTTATCGCATTGGTCAAAGCTTTCACCGCCGTCGACACAACTATCGGTGGTCATCGACAGAGGCTCTATTGGCGGGTACAACCTGTCATATCGGCGATCTGTCATCACTGGTTGCATCGACGTCCCCACACATTCTATCAGAGGCATATCCTCCGTGGATCCCTCTTGCGTACCCTATCAAATCTCCGGCCTGGTCATAGATCTCGGCATTGGCGTCATCTGTACTAGGCGTCGGGTACCACACTACCGATCAGTCATATTCATAGAAGAATTCTATTTGGTGGCTGTCATTTCTTTGTAAAAGGAGCAGACTATAGTGCTACCGGTCGCTCAGAAATCTGTCCGCAGACGGCATCTCTCCGTTGTCACAACACTTTGATCGGTAAACCTCTATACATTGGGGCTACCTCATTTATATCGGCTGTTAAGCTGTACGTGTACCTGTACAATGGTATGAATGCTTTTTAGCTGCAATGGATAAAGTTTGTTAATATATTGTCCTAAGGTTTGGCCGATGGTATTTGACAAAGTTTGTTTTAAATATTAAAATCTTTGTATAAAGTCTAAAAGGCCGACAAAGTTTCAAAGACTTTCATTTTATATTTCAAATTTTTTTAGACCTTTTTAAAATGTCCGCCAGCCTTTTGCTCCAAATTAGCCTTTAGGAGCCGAAATAATTTGCTCCTCATTAGCCTTAGGCGTTGGTGCTTGCCCCTAGTGCCCTAAAATAGCCCTTTTTTTCATTTTTTCATAACTTTTGCATACGGAGGCGAAATTTCAGAAACGAAATATCGACGGAAAGGTGAAGACCTGAATTTTTCAGTGGTGCAGATATTTTGCAGAGATTTTGCAGTTTTGTGCCTCTTTTTCCAGGTTGAAGCCCGATCATCGTTTTTTGCTTCCGAGCTCATATCTTTGTGCTCCGATCTCCGATTTTCACCAAACTTGTGGCGTTTGGAAGGTATTCAGGAGTACTTCAGATCTACTCATGCATTTTTTGCAAATTGGTTTCCAGATTTTCATATTTTCAGTTTGTAGCTGATTTGATAGTTTGGGATTCCTTGTTGTAAATTTGCAAAAAAAGTGCAAATCTTGTTAGGAAAAAGGGGTTGATTTCTTGTATTGTGAGGGAAATTTGTTGTTCTCCTCTTGTAATATCTCATTGTATCATGGATTTGACAAAAGTTGTACTTCTAACTCCATATAACTATCATGAGTGGAAATCTCAAATGGAGTTATTATTGTTAAAATCAAAGTTGCAACGCATCACATTTGGTCAAGATCCAGAACCTATAGGAGCAAAAGAGAAAAGAAAATGGCTTGATAGAAGGGATGAAGCTCTTGGTACTTTGAATTTGTCCATTTCTCCAGATCTTAGATATCATGTTGCATCTTGCACTCATCCTAATGAAGCTTGGAATACTTTAGAGAGTCTCTTTGGTAAGCCAGATAAGATGAGGAAATTTAAGTTGGAGAATGAACTCATGGGTCTTAATCCTTCAGATTTTGACAATATCCAAGACTTTTTCTCTAAGCTCAATTCTCTTAGATTGCAGTTATCTAATTGTGGGGTCACTAAAGAGGATGAACAGTTGATACTTTCTATTCTTGCTAAGCTTGGTCCTGATTATTCAGTGTTTGTTTCTACTTTCTATGCTACAATGGATGCTCTTGGCAATGCATACAAAATGCCTTCTCTTGATGAATTTGCAGCTCAACTCACAAGGGAACAAGCAAAGTTGGTACACATGGGCACATTGAAGTCTTCTAGATCTCATGCTCTTGTTGCAAAGGAGACAAAAGATTCAAGTGGCAAAGGTAAGAAGCAGAACAAGGCACCCAAGTCTAATGAGCAAGGTAAAGATTCTCCTTCACATAGCACTCCTGAGTCCACATCCTCTTCTAAAGAGGAATCATCTAAAAAGAAGAAGTCAAAATGTGCATATTGTAAAAGATTAGGACATGATGAGCATAGATGTTATAATAAGAAGATTGATGAACTGACACACCTTCTTCAAAAGAATAACATTAAGCTGCCCTCATCAGTGTCTGGTACTTCTTCTTCAACATCTCAATCGGCAGCTCCATCATCATCATCTCAGTCACAGGACATAGGATCTACTTCTGGGCTACACAAGATGGAAGGACAAGCACTCTTGGCCTCACAAGTCCTTGATCTCATAGATGGCTTCTTGATTCAAGGGCATCTCATCATATGACATCTTCTATGGACATGTTCTCTTCTTTTGAGCCTTGTAATTCACCTCATATATTGATGGGTAACAATACATATATGAAGGTAAGTGGGAAGGGTTCTATTGATATGGGGGAAGGGAGCTTTAATGATGTACTTTGTGTTCCTTCCTTTGTCCACTAATCTCCTTTCTATTTATCAAATTACTCATGGGGGTCAAGGTAAAACAGTTGAGTTCACTCCTATAGAGTGTACATAAGGGACTTGGAGACTAGGATATTGTTGCTATCGGGATGGTTGATCACTCATCTCGTGTATATTCCTTTTCACATTTTGCTTCAGAAGATGATAATGTTCATTTGACTGCATCACACACTTCATTGAGTGTGAACCATGATAGTGAGGAGAAGTTTGGTCATCTACACCTTGGTATTCTAGAGACCAGTGTTGAGCTTCCTACTCCTCCACCTCCTGCTGCTTTAGCCATTGTTTCTTCTCTTCAGCAGGATGATCATAGTTTTTCAGATCTTGCTTTGTGGGATGAGTATTTGACAGGCATTTCTAACTTGTTCATGGAGTCTCATACTGCAGATTTGGAGGACACTCTTGAGGGGATTTCTCTCCTCTTTGATGACAGTTTCAGTACAACTATTATCCCATCTACTTTGTCTTTGGAGATTGACATTCATGAGTCTCCTCCATCACTTGATTTGTCATGTTTCTTGGTTCAATTTGACCATGATTCTGTTGTGGCTCATTCAAGCTTGGAGGATCTTCATCAGTTTTCAGAGGCATACATGAGCATTCATGCTTCCTCCTTTCAGTTGGACATGGAGTGGCTTCTACATCAGCTTATGGATTTGTTTCTTCCTAAGGGAAGATGTGTTGCTTGCAGACATTGGGTCATCTTTTGTTTTCAGCATTCTTCATCAGATTGGAGCTTCTTCATCATGGGGGGGATATCTTATCTCTCTACTTTCCTCTTATGGGGGTATTTGATTGTATATACATGATGCATGTTGTCCTTGGGGGGTATCATTGAGTCCTCCATACATCATGTTTGTTTGTTTTGTTTTCTCTCTTTTGGAGAGGAGTTTTGTCCCACAGGGTTTTCTCCTTTTCTCCACTTGTGAGAGATTGCATCATTTGCATTGTAAATGGGTACCTAACATGGCCTAGTAGCCGGGACCCATAGTCATAGTCTTTGCACAGTTTGCATAATAATCTTCTCCCTAAGTTGCACTTAAGGGGGGGTGTTGGTGTGAATAATTGTCTTGTACCTAGCTTATTCATTCACTAGGTAATTAGGGGACATATTCACATGGTTAAGTTTACTTAGGTAAAATATTCTTTCTAGAAGGCTTAGTTGGCTTATCTAGAACTTATCTTATCTAGCTAGGATGCATCATTTCCTAGGTGATTAGGTTGTTGGTTGTCTCATGTCATAAGATCATGACATTTGTCAACATCATATTCATACCTATCTCTCAACCTTGCCCATATAAGCAAGGCATCTCATGTACATTTGTATTCAAGCTTCATTCAAGCAATCAATCAATCTTGCATTGTGAAGCAAGCTTTCTTGCCATTCTCTCTCTTGTGGAAGTGGTTTTGGTCGCAACTGATCTTGGGTGTTGAGGAGTCACCATCAACTCCTACGCTTAGTCTATGCATCTTTTCATCATAATCATCATTATTTACATTTGTTCAACACAATTAATCATGATTACACATACATGTGATATTTTTCAACATACACATGACATTCATAATCATCATATTTTGCATACATTCCACCATCAATATAACCAATAATGTTCGTATATCATATTTTCCATATCCTCATGTATAAATACATCTTATATCATCTTTTAACCATCATAATCATCAATACAACTAATATTTCCCATATAATTTTGTCAATCTCCTCATGTACACATACATCAATGCATCTTGCTATCAAGTTATCCTAGATACACAACTAATATGTGCCCCTAATATCCTCGCTCCGTAATGTACATCTCAAATCATTGCTACTCTCAAAGACACATGTTTTATAATATTATATAAAAATTAAAAAATAGAAAGAACACTGACTAAAAGTAATTGAACAATGAAAGCAACATGAACTCCAATGTTAGATGTATTTCCAATGAAACCTCACCTCAGGCTACTCAAAGTTTGTGTTGAGCAATGTCTACATAGAAATATTAGGAAAGTATGGATTATAAACAACATGAACAATAAAGTCAATTAATCATTCTTTGAAATAAAATGCAAGATTATAAATCAAGAGATAGAGGTATATGAAGAATATATGTTAGATGCACAAGACAACTAAGAGGGGGGATGAATCAGTTGTACATTAAAACATTCAATCCCTCATTAACTTTCAAACCCTTATCAAATTGTAAACCCTCATTAAGCATTATCAAAATGTAAATATGTGAAACAACAATGCAAACACAACCATACATAAGAGAACACAAAATTTACATGGAAAACCCTAAGAACAAAAAAACTGCATTGAGGATTAGCTCACATAAATATGAATAAAAACATTGAATCAAAATAGGCTCACTATCGGAGGGCTCAGTGTTGGGTGGATCACTAGGTCAAGAAGAAAGAAGAAAGAACTATTATAGAGAGATTTACTATCTCAGATAAATAGTAAAATCCACCACTGCAACTCTATGCCATCCACAACCTTTGGCTCACTACCTCTAGCAACTTCAAGCACACTAAAAATGTAGACACCTTCTGCTCACTGCATCTAGAGTCATAAACATTAAATCTCACACTCAGATCACCACACTTGATCACATTCACATAATTCTTTCTTGCCACACCACATCTCCAACAACTCACCTTGAATTTATACCATCTGTGACCTAAACAATCTCAATTAGGTTGGCCTTAATGAAACATATGCACCTCAAACATGTAACACCAAAATAGGTCAACACCAAACACTTTAGTGGTGGAAAGAAGTGAAGGCAGACCATGCCAAGGGTTAACTAGGACCCAAATCTAAATCACCAGATACTCAACACATCCACAATCCATGAGGTACCTTTGTGAATAGTGCTAGCATGTCAGGTCGGCCAAACGTGAACTAACACTAGAAGTGACCACACACGCACTTCTCCAAAACTAAAAATAACATGTGGACCAAACAACAAAACTTCATAGCATCCATAAAACATCCCAGAATATTCCAACATCAACATACTACACTGCAACACTACCACAACCACCTAAAATAAATATTATTTCATCTTGCATATTAGGATGCACTACCATTGAACTCCAACATAAGAAATGAACTTGTAAAGCAACTCAACACCAAAAACTCCAAGGGAAAGTAGATACAAACAATATAAGAACATTCCCAAATCTGTAATACAAAAAACAACAATGTATAGAAATACGGAGCAATCTCATTTCTCTGAGAAAACCTTCTATATAAACATAACTTCTACTACTGCACGATCTAGAACATTGAAATTTGGATATAGACCCACTAAACAACTTTGATCATCATTTCCAAACCATATAAGCATATCTTCAACTATGAATAAATGCACAACACAAAACTGAACACACCTCTATGACACTACACACCCTTTTATTCATTTTTTCTCAAAAGCACTTGGAAACCAAGTGAACCAACTATATCAGCAACACAAAAAGAAATTTACAACACCTTCTTATCATGAATACATCATCTATAATACTATCAATCTCCACACTAGAGGTTGACATCAATGTGACATCAAACCACAACATATCCACACTTAGCACCAGTATTGGCAACACTAATGGCAGTACCACTAACTCCAAAATTAACAATATCCAACCATCTCCATATTGTTGACATCAATGACCAATTTTTGACATCAATGAAAACACCAGAAACATACTTTCAACAATCTCCCCCTTTGTCATTGATGGCAACACCAACTCTGAAAAAACATCAACAACAAAAAACAACTTTGGATTAATCACACTCTCCATTACTGGGGTACACTTCACACTCTCCCTACTTCACTCTCTTTACCTTTATTCTTTAGACACCATTCTCCCCCCTTAAGGATTTCTTCAACCATTACTCTCCCCTTGTGCTTTTTAGATCATACTCTCTTCCCCTTTGACATCAATGGAAAATGGAAAAATATTTCCCTTTTGACAACACTTGCATAGAATTTTCCTTTTTTGCTCTCCCCCTTCGGCATCTACATACATCACTTTGACACTACTTACACACTTCTCTTTAGGAAACACCAACAAACAACTAATTTCTCTCCACTACTCTTAAATTTCAATTCTCTCCCTCTTAGGGGAACAAGATATGCTCCCCTGACTACAATTAAAAAAATACTACCTGATCCCCCTAAGTGGTAGCCTTCAACATCATTATAGGACAAAGAATGTATCTTGAAGTGCTTACCTAGACAGATGCACTACTTATGCATCTAGTTGAAAGAAGAAGGGGCAATAACCCCTAACTTCTATTAGAGATACTCAAAATTACCTTTAGAAAGAGCCTTGGTGAAAATATCTGCAACTTGATCCTTTGTAGGAACATAGTCCAACTTCACCTCATTCTTTGTAACCTTCTCTCTTAGAAAGTGATACTAGATAGAGATATTTTTTGTTCATGAATGCATTACTGAGTTCTTTGAAATATTGATAGCACTTGTAATATCACACAAGATAGAAATGGGGTGATCATATGATACTCAGATATCCTTCAATATTTTCTTCATCCACAACACTTGTGTACATCATGATGTTGTAATATATTCTACCTATGTAGTAGATAATAACATTGAATCTTGTTTCTTATTCAACCATGAAACCAACCTACTTCCTAGAAAGAAAGCACATCCACTTGCACTTATTCTATCATATGTACATCCTACCAAATTTGCATCTATATATGTACTCAAGAATAAATCAGTATCCCTAGGATACCACAAACCAAAGTCTAGAGTGCTCTTCAAGTATCTAAATATCCTTTTAACTGTTGCAACATGTGATTCTCTAGGGTCTTCTTGAAATCTTGCCACAAGACATACTGCATACATGATATCCAATCTAGTAGTAGTTAGGTATAAAAGTCCATCAATCATTGATCTATACTTGCTCTAATCAACCTTAGGGGATTCATCATTCTTTCTCAATTTACAACCAATAATTGTAGGAGAATCCTTCATTCCAAACTTCTTCAACATTTCCTTGACATACTTTGATTGAGAAATGAAGATACCTTTTTTTGATTAACTAATTTGTAATCCAAGGAAAAAATTTGTCTCCCCACACATTGATATCTCAAACTCTTTTTGTATCTCATCTACAAACCTCTTGCACATACCTTCATTTCCTACAAAGATTATGTCATCAACATATACCACCACAATTGGGATTTGTTCTCCCTTAACCTTGAAGTATAGGTTGCTATCTGCAATACCTTTTCTGCATCCTTGCTATAATAAGTACTTATCCAACCTTGTATACCAAGATCTAGGAGCTTGTTTGAGTCTATACAATTCCTTCTTAAACCTATAGATCATATCAAAATCATGTGATAACTAAAATCCTTTTGGATGTTCAATATACACCTCTTCATCTAACTTACCATTCAAAAAAGTAGAATTGACATCCATTTGATATACCTTGAAGTCTTTATGTGTTGAAAAAGCTAAAAAATTCTAATAGCTTCCATCCTTGCCATTAGAGAAAAATTCTCTTCAAAATATATTCCTTCCACTTGTGAGTAGCCCTTACACACAATTCTAGCCTTATTTATGATAAATTTTCCATCCTCATTCAACTTATTCCTAAAACCCCACTTAGTTCCTATCATATTCTTATTTGTTGGTCTTGGGACCAATTCCCACATCTAATTCTTCTTAATCTGTTCCAACTCTTCTTTCATATCCTTGATCCAATTCTCATCTTTGCATGCCTCAGTCACTATTTTAAGTTCTACCTTTGAAAGTAAACAAAAATTTACTTGTTCTTCTATCATAGTAGCTTTTTTTCTTGTCAACACACATTTTCTCTTATCTCCAATGATCTTATCTTCAAAATGATTCTTCTACACATACTTAGGAGTCTTAGGGATCTTTTTCAAAGCTTCTTCCTCTTCAAGTTTCATCTATTTTTATCTCTTCTTTTTCTTCTTCACTACAGGGGGATTCATCAGATTCATATCCTTCTATCAATATAGAACTCTGATGTGATTCTTCACCCACTTTGACACTTGCACTTTCAACAATCTTCTTCAAATTTTTATTATAGCACCGGTAAGCTTTTCTTTATTTAGACTATCCAAGGAAGATTCCTTCATTAGATATTGCATCAAACTTTCCTAAGTTTTATTTAGCTCTTTTGATATAACATTTACTTCCAAACACTCTAAAATATTTCACAATAGGAGGTTTTCCATACCATAACTCATAGGGATTCTTTGACCTGTTCACTCTTGCTTGACCTCTATTAAGAATTTATTCTATGGTATGAATAAATTCCCTCTAATAGACATTTGATAGATTTTCTTCCTTCATCATAGTCCTTGTTGCTTCTTGAATTGTTCTATTTTTCCTCTCTACAACTCCATTCTACTAAAGAGTCCTAGGAGTTAGCAAATGTCTCTTTATTCCATGATCTTCACAAAATCCGTTTAACTCATTGGAGGTGAACTCACCACCTCTTTCAAACCTTAAGCACTTGATTTTCACATCCATTTCATTCTCAACCATAGACTTAAATGCTTTAAACTTATCTAGATCTTCTAATTTTTCTTTGAGAAATGTCACCCAAGTCATTCTAGAGTATTATCAAACAAAATATGAAATACTTGTCACCTTGAGAGCTTCTTATTTTGGTAGGTCCACATAGGTCTGTATGCACCAAATCCAAAGGACCTGTGGTAGAATATTCCATAGTCTTGAACCTCTTCTTTGTTTTCTTTCCAAACTAACATTCCTTGTATATTGCATTGATAGGCTTTTTAATTTTTGGCAGTTCTCTCACATCATCAGTAGAACTTATCTTTGCTAGGCTTTCAAAATTGATGTGACCCATTCTTCTATGCAATAGAAAAATTTCATGAATTTGAGACATAAAACACTTAGCACCACTACCTTTGAGTTGATAAACATTACCTTCTATCTGTCCCTACAACAACCAAAGTTTTGGATCTTTCTTTTTTTATTTCAAAACCATCATCCTGAAACACCAAATTGTATCCTCTGTTACACACATGTCCTACACTATGAATATTATGCTAGAGACCCTTGACATAAAGAACATCATCTATTTTATGCTTTCCATCAAAACTAATTGAATTTTTTCTACAAATCTTAGTAGATGTATCATCACCAAACTTAATAAGACCACCAACTTACTTTTGAAGTTAAAAAAACTTACTCTTATCACCTATCATATGATTTGAGCATCCACTGTCAATTATCCAGTAATTCCTCTCTTCTCTTGCATGAAAAGTAGTCACCATAGTTCCTTCAATGTTGTGACCCGTTACCAGAGCACTTTCCTTCATACATCTTTTAGAACTAGTAGAATTAGTTCCAACATTTAAAGCCATGAGAAATCATTCATCACTGTCATCATCAGGATAGTCTAATTCCTCTTCATCAAATACACCATTTTATTTTTCAACATAATAAATCTTCTTGAAAAATTTTCCTTTATGATCCTTAGGTTTTTCAATTTCAACTTTGATTGGACATTTAGAAGCATAATGACATATCTTTCCACAATTAAAATATTTAAAGGGTAACTTACCTTTGTATTTTCCAATGCCCTTTTTCAATATCCTTACAAAATTTTCTTCCACCTCATCAAGATCATTTGGATCTGATTCATCATCCTTCTCTGCCTTGCAGACTTTAAAGGTAGTTTCTTTCTTCGTAGCATCTTGACCAATCTCTCTTAATTCATAATAAATTAAAGCACAAAACATATGATCTCTAGACTATTGATCTAAATTTTGAGCTTCCTCAATAGCAAAAACTTTAGAACTATAAGTTTTAGGAAGATTACTCAATACCTTTTTCAAAACTTCACTTTCTTCTAGCTTACCACAAAAACCATTGATGACATTGAAAACTTCATCCACTCTAAGCATCTAGCAGTAATATCTTCATCTTCATACATCCTTAGGGTTTCAAATTTATCTTTGTAATTCTGCATCTTTGCTTGCTTGACCTTATCATTTCCATAAATACTCTCCAACTTCTCTTTGCAATTTTCAGACTTATCACCTTTCCAAGTTCTGAATCAGAAAGTCCACTCAATATAGCATTCCTTGCTTTTCCATTAATATCATATTCCTTAATCTCATTATCACTTGCCAGATACCAAATCCAAGAGAGACTAGAAATAATTCCATCCTAGCTTTCTAACAAGCATAAGTTTTTCCATCAAACATGGGAGCTTTGACGCCCTTCTTGTGCGCCATACGGATCTACCTCAAGTGATTAAGCTTTCTCCAAGGAACCATAGCTTTGATACCAATTTTCAGATGCACAAGACCACTAAGAGTGGGGTGAATAAGTTATACATTAAAACATTGAATGCCTCACTAACTTTCAAACACTTATCAAACTTTAAACCCTCATTAAGAATTAGTAGAATGTAAAAATGCAAAACAACAAAGAAAACACAACCATATACAAGAGAAAATCAGATTTACATGGAAAAACCTAAGTAGGGAAAAACCACGGTGAGGATTAGCTCACATATATATGAACAACATCGAATTACAATAGGCTCATTGTTGGAGGACTCACTTCCTAAAAGAGAAGAAAGGTTCACTATTGAGTGGCTCACTCACTACCAAGAATAAAGAAGAAAGAAGAAAGAAGGAAATGTTACAAATAGATTCACTATCTCAGAGAAATAGGAAAACCCACCATTGCAATTCTATGCCATTTGCAACCTTTGGCTCACTACCTCCAGCAACTTCAAGCACACTAAAAAATGTAGAAACCTTCAGCTCACTACATCTAAAGTCATAAGAATAAAATCTCACACTCATATCACCACACTTAATCACAATCACATCATTCACACTTACCATACCATGTCTCTAATAGCTCACCTTGCATTTATACCATCTGCAACCTAAACAATCTCAATTAGGTTGGCCTTAATGAAACATATCCAAATCAAGCATGCAACACTAGAATAGGTTGACAAAAAACACTTCTATGGTTGAAAGAAGTGAAGGCAGACCATGCCAAAGGTTAACTAGGACCCAAATCTACATCACCACGCTACTCAACACATCCACAATCCACAAGGTACCTCTGTAAATAGTGCTAGCATGCCGAGTTGACCAAATCTATACTAACACTATAAGCGACCACAACATGCTTCTCCATACCCAAAAATAAGATGTCGACCACACAACAACACTTCATAACATCCATATAACATCCCAAAATATTCCAACATCAACATACTAAAGCAACACTTCTGCAACCACCTGAAACAAAGATTACTTTCATCTTGCACATCAAGATGCACTACCACTGAACTCCAACATAAGAACTAAACTTGTGGAGCAACTCAACACTAGAAACTCCAAGGTAAAGTAGATACAAACATTATAAGAACATTCCAAAATCCACAAGATAGAAAAAAACAACGCAGAGAAATGTGGAGCAATCTCATTTCTCCTAGACAACCTTCTATATAGACAACCACTTTGTCAAACACAACTTCTACTGCTGCATGATCCATAACCTAAATCTTTGGATATAGAACCTTTGAATACCTTTTTATCATCACATCCAAACCGCATAAGAATATATTCAACTATGATTAAATGAGGAGCACAACATTGAACACACCTCTATCACACTACACAACCTTTTATTCAAATTTTCTCAAAATCACTTGGAAACCAAGTGAACCAGCTGTATCAACAACACCAATAGAAAAATACAACAAATTCTCATCATGAATACAACATCTACAATACCAACAATCTCCACACTAGGGGTTGACATCAATGTGACATCAAACCACAACATATCCACAATTAGCACTAGTACTGACAACACTAATGAAAGAACTGCTAACAACTCCAACATTAGAAATTTGCAACAATCTCCATATGTTTGACATCAATGACCAATTGTTGAAATCAATGACAACACTAGAAACATACTTGCAACAGAAGATACCTCCTTATGAATTACATTGAATGTTTCCACAATGTTGAAGCAAAATGTTATAACTTTTGTTTTGAATCGCTTCTTGATGCAATAGTTTTTTCCACCAAAAAGACCTACATTTGTTAAGAATTTTTAAGAAACATAAAATCCAACCTACTTTTGACTCAACATTGGTTAAAATTAAACATGAAGATAGGCTTCCCATGGAAAATTGATTGTTGAAACAAAAGTTGGAAAATTATAAAATTACAAAATTTTTAGTAGCATTCACAATCAAACAACACAAACATGTCAAGGTGGAAAATTAAACGCTAGGAAAGGGCTATGTCCATTTTCCAAGTCACCCGATGAATGAGGAGAACACTATTCTGTGGTAGTCTCTAAAGATTGAGAATTTTTTCTTTCATGCATCCTAGGGAAAAAATAACTATAAAAACATGTCAAGGTGGGTAGGTAAACACTATGAAAGACCTATTTTCATTTCTGAAGTCACCTTATAGAATGCACTATTTGGGGTAGTCTCTAAAGAGCCCTAAAAGCAGAAAATTGTCAAACTATGATGAAGTCATTATGGGAGCTCATGGCATGTAGGAATGCTTTGTATATACCTATAGGTGGATATTGAATCCCTTCAAACCAACCTCTCTCTATTTTGGTCAACTCAACACTATTTGTACATTCTAGTGTCAAATGCATTCTTGCAAAACTTGTCAGTGGAAAGCAATGCAAAAATAGAAAGAATCACTTTTTGTTTTGTGTATCATGGAGTGAAACCAAGTATATGAACACATCAAGGTAGATAGGTAAACACTAGGGAAGGCCTCCTTTTTTTCCCAAGTCCTCCCATGATTACAAAGTGCACTAATTTGGGGTAGTCTTGAAAGAGCCCTAAGAGTAAAAAATGAAACAAATGGGCAGCATGGACACATCGAGGTAGGTAGGTAGGTAAATGTTAGGGAAGGTATATTTTTATTTCCCAAGTCACCCAATCATTTTGGGGTTCTTTTTGAGGTAGTCTCTAAAGAGCCCTAAGAGCAAAAAATATAAAAATTATTAAAAAATTAGTATTTTTGAAAAATGGGAAGCATTAACACATTGAGGTAGGCAAGTAAATGGTAGGTAAGGTCAGTTTGTATTTCCCAATTCATCCAATCATTTTGGGGTGCTCTTTTCAGGGTA
Source organism: Sequoia sempervirens (assembly GCA_007258455.2). Lineage (NCBI taxonomy): Eukaryota > Viridiplantae > Streptophyta > Pinopsida > Cupressales > Cupressaceae > Sequoia > Sequoia sempervirens. Next base: position 540,432,174 of record VDFB02271358.1, read on the forward strand.
GCCTCTAAAGAGCCCTAAAAGCAAAAAATTGTCAAAACTATGATGAAGTCATTCTAGGAGCTTGTAGTGCATATAAATTCTTTGTCTACACCTACAGATGGATACTAAATACCTTTAAACCAACCTCAAGGTTTTGATCAACTCAACACTGTTTGTGTGTTCTAATGTCAAATGCATTCTTGTAAAAAATTTCAATGGAAAGTAGTGCAAAATGGAAGGAATCATTTTTTTTATGCATCATGGAGTGAAACCAAGTATACCAACACATCAATTTGGGCAAGTAAATGCTAGGGAAGGCCTCCTTTTTTTTCCCAAGTCCCCTCATGATTCTAGAGTGCACTAATCTAGGGTAGTCTTGAAAAATCCCTAAGAGCTAAAAATGAAAAATTGTAATATTTTTAGTATTTTTGACAAACGGGAAGCATGAACACATCGAGGTAGGTAAGTAAATGCTATGTAAGGTATCTTTTCATTGCCCAAGTCATCTAATCATTTTGGCGTGTTGTTTTTGGGTAGTCTCTAAAGATCCCTAAAAGAAAGAAACTATGACAAATTCATTTTGGTAGCTCATGGTTGTTGGAATAATGTGCCTCAATCCCATAGGCTGAAACATCTGAAAGGGAAAAGTCGGTGTGACTTTCATTCTATCTGGCCGACTAGTAGTTTAGTAACCTTGTGGTTTGTTCATGTCATCGAGACATTGCTACTATCTTGCCGACTTGTGTTGTCGTTGTGACATGATGATCGTTGTAACCTTCTGCCGAGTGGAGATCTCTGGCCGACAGGCCATTCTTATCGAATATTGGGGAGACTTTGGGCAACAAGCAGTGTCGGGGAGACCCTTGGCTGAAAGGCATGCTTCGGTATGAAGTCTTACCGATATGGAAAGTCTCACCGATATGTATTCACTTGGAGTCTTTAGGGTAACATGGAGGCTTCGCTATGAACTCTTGGTGACATATGTTTGTCTCACCGATGCTCATCGGGGTAACATGGAAGCCTTGGTAAGAAGTCTCGTCGACGGTTGGTTCTCTTGTCGATGGGTATGAACATCACTGTAACCTCTTGGCGATAGCGGTAAGTCTTGCCGACTGTTGGACACTTTGGAATAACTTGTGAACATTGGTGTGATGTCTTGGCGAGTAGCGATAGTCTCACCGGATGGAAATGCTAACGTCTATGTGGACTTCAGTATGATGTCTCATCGAATATCGATTGTCTTGGCAATAGTGATACAAGTGATGATCATCGATATGAGGTCTTGGCGACAAGGCAAAGTCTGAGTGATAGCTTTCTGAACTTGGTGTAACCTCTTGCCAATAGTGATGACTCTTGGCGACATCGACAGTCAAGCCTTGTGGCATCGGGGAGACACGATTAGTGTCTCACCAACATGCGAATACTCTTTTAAATGCCTTTGACCAATTGACTGTCCTATGTGGTTTGTTCTCGATCAATCAGGGAGCAGAATGGGAACTGCTAGCAGTTGGATTGTTGCGGTTGTTACTGAGAGGAAGTTTGACAGACAGGGGCGTCATGGATATACTCAGGAATTGGAGATGTTGTCTGGTTCGATGGTTGAATGAACAACTGGATGATCAGTTCGATGAGTGATCAGTGAATTTGATTCTGAGTGTATTGTAACTTGAGTGTTATGTAGCAAGGTTGATAATTGTGAATGTTGTTGTAAACTGACATCAGAAAGATAAGTCTGATCTTTGTATGTAATCTTTATTACTATAATACAAAGTGACTTCTCTTGGTGTGGTGGGTTTTTCTCCTGTAAGGGTTTTCCCACATAAATCTGGTGTTCATATGTGTATGTTTAATTCTATGTTTCTGTTATTGCTTTCAAGTGTATCTTAATTGGACTGTAATTGAAAATTTAAAAGTATCTTTGCATTCTTCCTTGAGTCTTTGACATTAGGAGAGTTGCTTCCGCACTTAGCTTTCCTTACAAGTGGTATCAAAGCCTGGCCAGTTGTGTTATCCTTGTGGGTACGTTGGGTTTTTTGTGTCAATTTCTGTTCAGTGGGAGTCTTGTAGAAGTTTGGTAATTCAAATTACAGGTTAAGATGGCAAGCACGTCACGAAAGATTGAAATTGAGATATTCAATGGCAGCAATTTTGAGTTGTGGAAACTTAAAATGGAAGATTTGTTGGTTGATCGTGATCTTTGGATTGTTGTGTCTGGAATGAAGCCTATAGGCATGAAGCAAGAAGATTGGGACCTTGCAGATAGAAAGTCTAAGGGGATGATAAGGCTCTATTTGGCACACTCTGTTCTTCTGAATGTTCATGAAGAAAAGACTGCATCTTCCTTGTGGAAGAGACTGGCATCTATTTATTAGGGGAAGTCCTTAGTGAATAAATTTTTCTTAAGGAAGAAGCTGTACACTTTGAGAATGCAGGAAGGAGGGTCTGTAGCTGATCATTTGAACAAATTCAACATGTTGATTGCATAGTTAACATCTGTTGGTGTGAAGATTGATGAAGAGGATCGTTGTATGCTTTTATTGTGTTCTTTTCTAGACTCTTGGGATCACCTGGTGATGGCTATTGGGAGTACAACATCCAATTTCAAGATGGAAGATGTTGTTGCTTCTTTGTTATCAGAAGAGATGAGAAGGAAATCTTTTGAGATGGCGAAGGAGGCTCTTGCTGTTAGAGGCAGATCGAAAGATAAAGGCAAGAAGAAGGACAAGAATTCCAAATCGAGATCAGAGGGGAGATCAAAGTCTCCTGGCAAGAAGTCCAAGGTGAAGTGTTGGAATTGTGGGCCTGGTCATGTCTAAAAGGATTCCAGAGAGGAGAAAATGAAGAAGAATTCTTCCGACAATGATTCTTCTCAGAGTGATGCAGACGCTTTCATTGCAGCCTTGGCTACGCAGGCATCAGATGATGTCTGGCTGATTGATTCTGGAGCATCTTTCCACATGACATCTCATAGAGACTGGTTCACGAAGTATGAAAAATACGATGGTGGAAAGGTTTATTTGGCAAGTGATTCACCATTGGAAATAGTTGGTCGTGGAAGAGTCAGAATTCAATTCCCTAATGGAAGAGTGAAGGGAATTAATGATGTAATGCATATACTAGGTCTGGCTCGAAACTTACTTTCTGTTAGTATGTTGAATGATATTGGAGTGCAAGTCACATTCTCTAGAAATGGCTGCAAGATGACTAGAGGCTCTATGGTGATAGAAAGAGGTGCTCGTGTTGGTACGTTGTATAAGCTTGATGCACATGTTGTGCAAAGCAATAGTGTCTCTGCCAAGTCACAGAAAGCTACTCATGGAGGAAAAGAGGAAAACGTTCCTGTTTCTGTAAACTTTATAGAAGTTAAACTTCCAGTAGAAAAGACTATGCTCTGGCATGATAGGATAGGCCACATTGGTGAGAAAGGTTTAAAAACCTTGAAGAATAAAAACCTGGTTGAAGAGCTTGACGATTGTAACCTCAAATTTGAATTCTGTGAACATTGTATATATGGAAAACAACACCGTGTTTCATTTTATTCCAATCCTCACAAATCTTCTGGTTTGCTCAATTATATACATTCGGATGTTTTTGGTCCAGTGAATGTTCCTTCTTTATCTAAGTCAAGGTACTATGTATCGTTCATTGATGATTATTTAAGAAGAACATTTGTTTATTTTTTGAGAAGTAAATCAGAAGTGTTCAGTCGGTTTAAGGAATTTAAGAACCTTGTAGAAAATCAGACTGGAAGAAAAAACAAATGTTTAAGGACTGATAATGGTAGTGAATTTTGTTCTAACAATTTCGAGAGGTACTGTAAAGATCATGGGATTAAAAGACATAAAACTACACCTTATACTCTATAGCAAAATGGAGTTGCAGAAAGGTTCAACAGGACAGTGATGGAAAGAGCACGAAGTATGCTGAGCAGTGCTAGCTTGGGGGAGAAGTTTTGGGCTGAGGCAGTTGCTACAACATGTTACTTGATAAACCATTCTCCGAATTCCACTCTTGTTGAGAAAAAACCTTTGGAAGCATGGTCTAGTAAGAAGCCCTCCTTAAGACACATTCGAGTTTTTGGCTGTGAGGCATATGCTCATGTGCCATATGAGAAAATATCTAAATTGGAGAACAAGGTTGTCAAATGTATTTTTATTGGTTATAGTGCTGGCATAAAAGGATAAAAGTTTTGGAATCCTAATATGGAGAAGTTTCTATACAACAGAAGTGTTATCTTTCGTGAGCTGAATCCTTCTACCCTGGATCTGCATTCAGAGACAAAATCAGAAAACAAAAAGGATGTAGTTGAAATTCCTCTAACACCAGATAAAAAGGAATTGAAAATTCAAAATGTACCTGAAACTGAGGAGAGCTCAAGTAGTTTTGAGAGTTCTGATGAAGAAGAACAACCTCAGCCTCAACAAGTGAGGAGGTCAACTCGTGAAAGAAAGCAACCTAATAGGTATGGGTTCTCTTTGATAGACTCAACTTGTGCCTATGCTTTAATTTCTAGCACTGATGAGCGTAGGACTGTGAAAGAGGCATTTAGAATGTCTGATTCAGACTCTTGGTTGGAAGCCATGAATGAAGAAATGGCATCATTAGAAAAGAATGATACTTGGAGTTTGGTGCCCTTGCCTAAAGGCAGAAAAATTGTGGGCTGCAAATGGGTATTTAAAAAGAAAATAGATCTGGATGGCAGTGTGGAAAAATACAAGGCAAGGTTGGTTGTGAAGGATTATTCCCAGGTAGAGGGAATTGATTATGGAGAATTTTTTTCTCCTGTAGCTAAGCTGACGTCCATTAGATTTCTTTTGTCACTTGCAACAACATATGACTTAGAGGTCGAACAAATGGATGTGAAGACAACATTTCTTCATGGCTATCTTGAAGAAGAGATTTATATGTCCCAGCCTGAGCACTTTGTGGAAAAAGGTAAAGAAAGACTGGTTTGCAAGTTGAATAAATCTTTGTATGGGTTAAAGAAGTCTCCTAGAATGTAGTACCAGAAGTTTGACACTTTTGTTTTGTCATTGGGATTTGTAAGATCAAAATTTGATCATTGTGTGTATTACAAAGCTGAAAGTGATCAAGTCCTTATTATTGCTCTCTATGTTGATGATATGTTGTTCATAGGCAATAGTAAGTTGATGATTTCTGATCTTAAGTCTCAGTTGTCTGCTAAGTTTGAAATGAAAGATCTTGGTGCAGCAAGGTATATTCTAGCGATGGAAATAACCAGGGACATGAAGGAGAGGAAACTTTGGCTCAGTCAGAATAAGTATATCAAGACTGTTCTAGAGAGATTTTGCATGACTGATTGCAAGCAGCTAGTTGTTCCAGTTTTGCAGGGAACAAAGCTATATGTTGAAGACTGTCCAAAATCTCCTACTGAGATGGAGGACATGACCAGTGTACCTTACGCTAGTGTGGTTGGAAGTCTCATGTATGCAATGGTCTGTACAAGGCCAAACATTGCCCAAGCAGTGGGAGTACTTAGTCGGTTTATGGCTAATCTTGGAAGGACACATTGGGATGCAATGGAAAGAGTATTTAGATATTTGAAGGGCACTTCAGAATATGCTTTGTGTTACCATGGGAACTTGGTTGAATCACATAGGACTCTCAACATTCGAGGTTATGTGGATTCTAATTGGGCAGGGGACATTGACAGCAGAAGATCCACCAGTGGATATACTTTCATGTTGAATGCTGGTACAGTTAGTTGGATGAGTAAGCGGTAGGCTATAGTCACTTTGTCCACTACAGAGGTTGAATACATGGCAGAAACACACGCCTATAAAGAAGCAATCTGGTTAAGACGTTTGTGTTCTAACATTGGTTTTGATGTAGGGAAAATAACAATTTACTGTGACAGTCAGAGTGCTATTTGTTTGGCAAAGAATCCTACTTTCCATGCCAGGACGAAACATATAGATGTACAGTATCACTTTGTATGAGATATGGTGGAGGATGGAAAGGTTTCATTAGAAAAAGTGGATACTCTGGAGAATGTTACAAATGCATTGACAAAGCCAGTGAGCACAGAGAAGTTCAGGTGGTGTACCAATTCTATGGGCCTCAGTGCCCATGAATTTTAGTAGTTTTGTTGTGCTCTGGAGGTGCCTGTGTGATCTTCGTCAAGTGGGAGATTGCTGGAATAATGTGCCTCAATCCCATAGGCTGAAACCTCTGAAAGGGAAAAGTTGGTATGCCTTTCATTCTATCTGGCCGACTAGTAGTTTAGTAACCTTGTGGTTTGTTCATGTCACCGAGACATTGCTACTGTCTTTTTGACTGGTATTGTCGCTGTGACATGATGATCATTGTAACCTTCTGCCGAGTGGAGATCTTTGGTTGATAGTCCATTCTTATCGGATATCGGGGACACTCTGGGAAACAAGCGGTGTCAGGGAGACCCTTGGCCAAAAGGCTTGCTTCGGTATGAAGTCTTACCGATATGGAAAGTCTCGTCGATATGTATTCACTTGGAGTCTTCAGGGTAACGCAGAGGCTTCACTATGAACTCTTGGTGACATATGTTTTTCTCACCAATGCTCATCAGGGTAACTTGGAAGCCTTGGTAAGAAGTCTCGCTAATGGTTGGTTCTCTCGCCGTTGGGTATGAACATCGTTGTAACCTCTAGGCGATAGCGGTAAGTCTTGCCGACTGTTGGACACTTCAGGATAACTTGTGAACATCGGTGTGATGTCCTGGCAAGTAGCGATAGTCTCACCGGATGGAAATGCTAATGTCTATGTGACTTTGGGACTTCGGTATGATGTCTCATCGAATAACAATTGTCTTGGCGATAGCGATACAAGTGATGATCATTGGTATGAGGTCTTGGCGACAAGGCGAAGTCTAAGTGATAGCTTTCTAAACTTGGTGTAACCTCTTGCCGATAGTGATGACTCTTGGCGACATCGATAGTCAGGCCTTGTGGCATTAGGGAGACACAATTAGTGTCTCACCGACATGTGATACTCTTTTGAATGCCTTTGACCGATTGACTGTCCAATGTGGTTTGTTCTCGATCAATCAAGGAGCAGAATGGGAACCGCTAGCAGTTGGACTATTGTGGCCGTTACTGAGAGGAAGTTCGACAGACAGGTGCATCATGGATATACTCAGGAATTGAAGATGTGTTCTGGTTTGATGGTTGAATGAATAGTTGGATGATCAGTTCGATGAGTGATCAGTGAATTTGATTCTAAGTGTATTGTAACTTGAGTGTTCTGTAGCAAGGTTGATCATTGTGAATGTTGTAAACTGTCATCAGAAAGATAAGTTTGATCTCTATATGTAATCTTTATTATTGTAATACAAAGTGACTTCTCTTGGTGTGGTGGGTTTTTCTCCCATGGGTTTTCCCATGTAAATCTGGTGTTCATATGTGTATGTTTAATTCTCTGTTTCTATTATTGCTTTCAAGTGTATCTTGATTGGACTGTAATTAAAAATTTAAAAGTATCTTTGCATTCTTCCGTGAGTCTTTGATGTTAGGAGAGTTGCTTCTGCACATAGCTTTCCTTACAATGGTGCATAGGAATGATTTGTCTAGACCTAAAAGTGGATATCAAATCCCTTCAAACCGAACTCTCTTAGTTTTGGCCAACTCAACACCATTTGTGTGTTCCAATGTCAAATGTATTCTTGCAAAAATTGTCAGTGGAAAGCAGTGCAAAAATAGAAAGAAGCATTTTTTTGTTGTGTATCATAGAGTGAAACTAAGTATACCAACACATCAAGATGGGTAGGTAAACACTATGGAACACCTCCTTTTTTTCCCGAGTCCCCCCATGATTTTGGAGTGCACTAATCTGGGGTAGTCTTGAAAGAGCCGTAAGAGCAAAAAAATGTAAAATTAAAAAAAAAAATAGTATTTTTGACAAATGGGTGTGGACATGTTGAGGTAAGTAGTTAAATGCTATGTAGGGTCTCTTTTTGTTGCCAAATTCACCCGATCATTTTGGGGTGCTCTTTTTGGGGTAGTCTTTAAAGAGCTCCAAGAGAAAAAATGTAAATAAATTTGTAAATTTTTTACTATTTTTGACAAATGGGAAGCATGGAAACATTGATTTAGGGAGGTAAATAGTAGGGAAATTCTATTCTCATTGCCCCAAGTCACCCAGTCATTCTGGAGTGCTCTTTCTGAGGTAGTCTCTAAAGAAACCTGAGAGAAAAAGAAGATAAAAAATATTAAAAAATAGTAGTTTTGATAAATGGGTAGCATGGACACGCCAAGGTAGGCAGGTAAATACTAGGTAATTTCTCTTTTTTTTGCTCAATTCACTCGATCATTTTGGGGTGCTCTTTTCGGGGTAGTCCCTAAAGAGCCCTAAAAGTAAAAAATTGTCAAACTATGATGAAGTCATTCTAGGAGCTCGTGGAATGTAGGAATTATTCATCTGGACCTATAGGTGGATATTGAATCCATTCAAACCAACCTCTCTCATTTTTTTCCATTCAACACTGTTTGTGTGTTCTAGTGTCAAATGTAGTCTTGCAAAAATTGTCAATGGAAAGTAGTGCAAAAATGGAAAGAAGCATTTTTTTGTTTTGTGCATCATGGAGAAAAAACCAAGTATACCAACACATCAAGGTGGGTAGGTAAATGCTAGGGAAGGTATCCTTATGTTTCCCAAGTCCCCCCATGATTCCACAATGCACTAATTCGAGATAGTCTCAAAAGAGCCCTAAGATCAAGAAATGCAAAATTGTAAAATTTTCAATATTTAAAAAAAATAGGCATCATGGACATGTCGATGTAGGAAATTAAATGCTATGTAGGGTCTCTTTTCATTACAAAATTCATTGAATTATTCTATGGTTCTCTTTTTCACGGTAGTCTCTAAGGATCCCGTAGAGCAAAAAATGCAAAAATTGTAAAAAATTTAGTATTTTTGACAAATGGGAAGCATGGACACATCGAGGTAGGCAGGAAAATGCTAGTGAAGGTATCTTTTCATTTCTCTGTATGGATTATTATTATCTTACATAAAAATTCCTTTAATATATACTTGCAATCCTAAAAAGGTCAATTAATAATGGTTGGTATTATCAACATATTCAATTAGTGATTGTTGGTATTGTTCAAATGCTTTTAAATCAAGAGGTAGAAGTATATCAAGAAGATACCTCCTTATGAATTACATTTAATGTCTCCACAATGTTCAAGAAAAATTTTCACGTAATAGTATTGTCCACGAAAAAGAGGTTACATTTGTTAAGAATTGTTAAAACACTTAAACTCCAACCTACTTTTGATTCAACAATGGTTGAAATTGAACATGAATATCAATAAGACATGAAAATTATCATACATGTACCATATGGTATGAACTATATATGCTACTCAAGTGTGCCTGAAGGGTCATCTCTTACATTCAAAGTATCTAGTATTGCTTCATGATCAACACTACTAACTATCCATAGTTCTTTTATTCTTTGTTTGGCACGATGTCTCAATAACTTAACATTTGTTATTATAACAAGGCACAAATACATGAGAATCATATATGTTCCCAACCAAGTTATGAAAACAATAATTGAACCTATGGGATACATGAACCCATCATCATCTATCATCAATTGTGTTAGCTTTTACTTTCCATGTACACATCATGCCAACCAATAGTTTGATCTCTATTCATTCCCCTACGGTGCAACAACTACATAGACATGTCTTGGTTGCACAAGATTTGAAAGGTGGTCAAAGTCAACTGAACTTTCCATTTCATCTTCTAAAGATGATTATGTTTCAGATAAAGGGGTTAGGTACTATGGAATCCATGTATCTACCCACTCACCTGACTTGCATTGATCACACTGAATATAATTCTAACAAAAAAAACCAACTCTCATGTCTATATGGTCCATGCACTTTCATTTGAAATTAAAAATGAATGCATTTTTGAAGATTATTTGATTGTCTGACATTCTAGTTTCTCTCCTACTTTTCCCTCATCAACCAACCAAAATAACCTACACACTATTAAATCAAGTGTCTCTCCTTGTGACAATACATACCTACAACAATCAACAATAGAATGTACATTACTAAATGTTGCACCATCTCTAAAATTTAGTTGTTCCTTAGCCAAAACTCTCTTCATAGATGCACCTGCTGGACATCATGCTCCCATTTTCTATGCCTAGCTTAAAAAAAACTCCAAATATGAGGTACACCCCTCTCTACATGTGTTCTACTCAATCAATAAAACATAGGAGAATTCTTGAATTTTCCTATGTAGTTATCTGACCAAATGAGATGTCGACCCATTGGAATATATTTTTCCTACAAGAAATCAATTTTGTTTTGAAAATAATGTTGCACATACTCTGATGAATGAGATCATCACTCATGTAAAAATGGTACTCCCTAATTATCTTCCTATCCTCTTTTTTATTATCAAGAGCATATTTATATGTGATGTGGACAAAAATAGCAATCTAAATAGAATTGTAATATTGATATTGTACCTCATTTTGTGGTTTCAATGTGTAATTTTCTACAAAATTGACCACATATATAATATTTCCAATTGGGAAAGAGTCCTTATGCATCCTAAAAATCTTATCTGACCACTAGGACCTGTGACTATGCCTTGCATACTTGTAGAAAATATTTTTCTTAAATAAAAAATAAAATCAGCAACAGTGACTTCTCTTCTTACCAACTCACATCTAGAACCTTCACCTCCACTCTTCAAAATGTATTTCACTATCTCAAATCTCTTTTTCTCAACAATATTCTCTCCAAAATCATGTTTGTTTCCCTCATGAAAACATGTTAGAAACTTTTATAAAAAACCACATTGCAAACACTTATTATTTAAACAATCATTTATATAGAAAAAGTAACCATCACCTCTAACACATAAAAATAAATCTAACAAGTCCCTAGATGAATTCAAAATTTGCATTGCACCATACTCTTGTAACATTTTTTTAGTATGCAAAGTAGAATGAATATAGCATAATAGTTCATGATACATTGAAAACTCTACATGGTATTTTTAACATGTATTATGAATTTAAAGAGGTACGCAATAAATGGCTTACAAGATTCAAAATCCCTTTGTGAGATTTATAAAGTTGGATGTGTTTCACAAAAAAATTTGCACAATATTGTTTGGCTACATTTCAAAAAATGTTTAGGATGCGGAGTGCAATCTCAATTGTCAATTCTTAACTTTAAAACATCATTTGCATTGGGTGATACTCTAGATTGAGAGAGCCAAAATTGTTGAATTTCATCATTTATGTTATCTATTAGTTTCTTATCAACATGTGGAATCCTCCCACTAAAATCCCATGTATCATTTTGAAGAGGACTATCAAGGCTTTCTCTTCTTGAGAGTTCTCTAAACAATGATTTATGATTTAGGTTTAAATCAACACAATTTTTCCTCAATAAATGATTCTTTCTCAAATTATGGCTTACTAATGAGGTTGTGATTACTCTACAAACAACTCTCTTGTCTCTTTCCTTACTAGTATTTCTAATAGAATTGAGAGCATTGAAAATATTTTTCATAATAATGTTATTTTGTCTAATTTTTTGCTCACATGAATATTCAATTTGGCTAGCAAACATCTTATTTTGTGTCTTTATAAATTGTATGAAAATTTGGCATTGTTCAGTCAATGTCTTATTACTAAAGTATTCATTGAAACGTTTTGAAGCCCACAACCGAACGGTTCATATTGACCTCTTTCCTTCAATATTTTCAATTATGTTCTCATCAATTACAAGTAACCATTTTGGGTTTCTTGAATGTCTTGGATTTTAAATTTCTCTTTCTTCCTCACAAAGGTCTTGTCTTCTCATGTAATTTGGCAATACATAAGGTTCAAATGTTTCATTTTCAATGTTATCAAAGTTATCAACATTTTCAATATCAATTCCAACATTTTTATTTCCAATTTCAACATTTTAAATATCAATTTCAACATTTTCATTTCCAATTTTAACATTTTCAATATCAATTTCAATATTTTCATTTCCAATTTCAATATGATGTTCAACATTTTCAACTTCAATTTCATATTCACTTGAAATTGTTGGAAGAATGAAGAAGGAGACCATTGGTCTTTTTGTCTTTGTTGTCATTGATGCCAACATTGTTTGGTGATTGACTATCTTCCCATCTGATAGAATTTGTTTGTGCTACATCGATCTGGTAATTTGGTATGGAATCACTTTGAAGTGTATGTTGGCTCATATAATTTTGATGTGTTTTTCAAAGGTCCTAGATGCAGTTGTGATCAGGGAATCAACAATTTTAGTTGAATAAGTTGGAAGGTTTAAATGTCAGAAGTTCAGCTTATAGGTTTGGAGTGTTTCTCCTTTGGCCGACTTGTACATGATGTGCACGTTTCATGAAGGCTTATCTTTCAGGTTTGGGCTGACCTAAATTGTGTCTTGCATTTCTGATTTTGAGTGCCAAAGAAGTTTTTGTTTTGAGGCCAACAAGACATTTTGAGTTAAGTTTCCTACATCCAATTAGGCCGACCTAATTGATATATGAAGATGCAATTTTGTATATATGTATATATGGGAACATCCATATGTGGTTAAAAAGGAGAAAAAAGGTGTGATAGTGTGAATATATGTGACAGTGTTATGCTTCAGCAAACCGGTGTAGAACTTTTGTTTTCCTGAGCTCAATTGGAACTATACTCAACACTTAGAAGGTGCATTCCTTTCTATTCACATTCCTAGAAGTGAGCCATATCTTTCTATACTCTGGCGATAAGCCATATATTTTGTACTCTAGCTGTGAGCCCTTTGAGATAGTACATCCTGGTAGTGTGCCATGTAATATTTTGTAACTAGTTATAATATATTCTGAGTTAATCCTCACTGTGTGTTTTCCCACTTTGGGTTTTCCACGTAAAAAATACTGGTGTTTATGATTTGTGTGATGTTATGTTCATTTCCATATTTTTACTTACTGCTACAACCAAGATATATTGTAATAATTGGATGGTTAGCAATCAATTGGTTTAGTAGAATATTGATTCAACCCCCTCTCAGTATTTTATGTGTTCAACAATTAGTATCAGAGCTCAGTTCATTTTGAGAAGCTTAACAACTTGAGGAAGATCTTGAAGTTTGAACCCATGGCTGATAAAAAGTACCTTGTTCCACCAAAAGAGATCTCGACAACTGAGGAACTCCATGTCACTCTTGAAGATCTGGATAAAAGTGAAGATGAGAAAGAATATCTAAAGGAAATCCTAAAGGAAATCCTAAAAGAAGCAAATGAATGCATCAGAAAATTAAGAGAGCAAATCAAGAAGTTCAAAGAAAGGCATAGATAAGTTAGTGATCAGTTGAAGAAAGACAATGAAGATATCACCAGACTAAAGAAGCAAGTGGAAGAAAATAAAAGAATTGAAGAATGTCAAAAAGCTGAAATCCAGAGAAAAATTAATGAATGCACAAATCTTGAACAAGAAGTGGTAACTCTAAGATCTGACTTGGAGAAAGCAAGAGCTCATGAGGAAAAATTTAAGACAAGTACTACAAAGCTTGATGAGTTGATTGCATTTCAAAAACCAGCTAAGGATAAAGGTGGTCTAGGACTTGAAGAAGGACAAAATTCATAGGAAAATCAGGTTCCCAACAAAGTGAACAATCAAAGGAAGACTCAAAACAATGGAAGGAAGATCAAGAATCATAGAACCAATACCAGAAGGATTCCCATTTGACAACTTGATTCTCAAAGGTACCCATATTTCAATGGAATTTTTTTCTCATGCAATAAATTTGGTCATAGGACAACTAAATGTAGAAGTAGAATAAATTAGAATGTTGGATTCTTTGTTGGACAATGCTATACTTGCAATAATTTTGGGCACAGAGCTACTAAGTGTAGAAGTTAGTTAATGATGAATAGATTCAATGTTGGTAGAATGAATCAATCTTTTCAAGGATATTTCTATATGTGCTATGATTTTGGACATAAAGCTAATCAGTGCAGATCAAGGATAAATCCAAATCAATTTGGTCAGAAACATGTGTGCTACACCTGCAATAAACCAGAACACATTTCAAAATTTTGCAAAAGCAAAATTGAGAAGAAACCTGATCCAAAACAAAAAGAACAAACATGTGAACAAGGTGGACCATACTAAAGTGAAAAAAGAAATGGAGAAGATTTAAAAGAAAAAGGAAGAACCTAAGAATAAGGATGAGTCAAATGCATCTACATCTACATCTAGTGTAGATACTTCTTCCAAAAACTAAACCCAACAATGGTTTTAGGGGGAGCAGTGACTGAGAAATCTAGCAAACCCGCAATATAAGATGTGTCAAATAGTGACACTAGGATATATGATGTATGGCATCATTTTGAAGATGTTGAAGAATTATCTAGAAGAAAATATGCAAATCTGAAGAATTGTGAAGCATTTTAAGGTTTATAGTGTATTCTATAAAGGGTCTATCAGCTTTTTGAAGTTGGAGTGCATTTAATGAAAAATTAGGGAAAATTTGGTAAGTCATAAAGTAAGAAACTAAGTCAAATTAAATCATATTTTCAAAATTGGAAGAAGCGGAGTGAGCTGAAGAAAGTTGAAAAGTGATTAAGTTAGCATCAAACCCTTTTTTTTGACAAAGCTTGAAAAGGTATTTACTGTTATCTAAACTATGTGGGTTTTAGTTTTAAGCAACTCTACAAGTAATTTGAAGAAAAGAAATGGCTACTCCTATTGTTGTGGAAGTTTCTGAGAGATGCCAATCTAAATTCAGAAGGAATTCCTTAAAAGTATTTGAAATGGACCCCTTGGGTGTGTTCTGACACATTCCCGCTAATGTTCTATCCACTAAAGACACTAGAACATACATTAATGGAAAGTTAGAAGAGTTTAACCACCAAGAACTTAGGGATTTATGGATGAAAGAATTGGCAGGAGATGATCACTCTGTAAACTTGAATATGAAAACCTAGTACGAAAGAAGTTGGATGTGTGGAATTAGTTCCCCAACTTTTCAAATGAGATGGACTATAAATTTGTTAGGATGGCACTAAGTAGGTTGCATGATAATTTTGTGTGGACAAGGGTAGCCAGGTTAATCACAAAGGAAGTGATTCAAGTTGTAATTGGTCTTTGTACCACTAGACCCTTACCAGTGCTGAAAGCTATGAAAAATGATGCAGTTATGAAGTTAACTGGAGCCACATTTGATGAGAGAGCTCTGACTACTAAACCTATTGCAAACCTAGCTGTGAAGTATGTTTCTATCATAATTGGATAGAAAATATATTTCACCAATCGAGGGAATTCTATGTCTGCCACCGCAAGTCATACCGCATATGAAATGGTAGTAAATGGGAGAGATTATGATCTATGTGAGCTAGTCTGACAACAAATTTTGGATAATTTGATCTTGATTAAAACAAAGAAACACTCTTTTAAGTTTGGGACATTGGTAGT
Source organism: Sequoia sempervirens (assembly GCA_007258455.2). Lineage (NCBI taxonomy): Eukaryota > Viridiplantae > Streptophyta > Pinopsida > Cupressales > Cupressaceae > Sequoia > Sequoia sempervirens. The sequence continues at coordinate 540,447,604 of VDFB02271358.1, forward strand.
TTGTTTACTATTCTACTTTTTGAGGGAATTACCAGGAAGGAAAAGCATCATATGGGAATGCAATAGGCCAGTTACACATCAAATATTTGAGCACTTGCATAGCTTGGAGACTTTAGATCACATAATAATGCATTAACTACATTCTTTGCAGTTTTCCAAAATGATATGCATGAAAGGGAAAGGGTTCCCAAAATCCTAGTGAAAAAATATGCAAAGGATATAACTTTTCTTGTGAGCATTGATGAATGCATCATGGAAGCAGTTGAACCCAAAACTCTCTATATAGAACCATTGGGATATGAGGTTGATGAACAACTTGTTGAGAGTTTTATTGAAATGTTGCTAAGTAGTCTAAGGGACTCCTCTCTACCCCGACATGGAACATATGAAGAAAAAGCTAAAGAAGTACATTTGGAAACTTCTACATCCCATAGAGAAAAAAGAAAAGAAAGAATGTTGAGGAATTCTTCTAAGGGCCATTTACTAAATATGACATTGATCGATTGAAGGAAGCCCTTGATGAGAGGAAGTACAATTTTGTTGAACATTCCCCTAGACCTAGGAAATCTGGAAGAATATCTTCTGCTACTGGACCTACTTCTAGTGCTTCTGAGATAGAGAAAGGAAAGAAGAAAGAACGAAGTACTCCAGCATCTGTTGATGTACCCACCTCCACCAAACCCAATACTCATACTTCTAAAAGGAAAAACATACCCCTTGCTGCACCATCTGTTACTTCTAGAAAAAGAAGAGTAAAAAAAGGAAAACATGAAGAGAAAATTAAGTGATTCTATACAAGAAGAAATTGACCTTGGCTTGGAAGAAGAGAAATAATTGAAAAGGAACAGAAGGAGGAGAACCTCTAACACTCTCAAAATTCACGTGCATGAAAAGAAGAATGAAGAAGGCACATTTGATCCTAAGGAGGACATGCCTGCCTCTACTCCGGCAAGTGATAGACCATCTTTAAATCTAGGAGACTTAGTGAATAATATGATAGATGTTGAAGATCTTATGATGACTACCAAATTGTTTGATGAATTCAATGATGAAGATGAGAAACTGTTATTAATTCTTTCATTCAGTACATAGTTATTTACAATTTGATATGGAAACAATCCAGAAGAAAGTGATTGACAATGTCTGGAAAATGTTAATACAAAGAAGGAAAGAGGCTATAAATGATTATGACAATATGAAAAATGATGCCTTGGTTTCTTATGGATCCTCTTTATCTGAAGAAGAGGCTACTGATCTATTAAAATAATGTTCTACTTTGTTTGGAGTAAAAAAAGAGTCAACATGCTTATGACTAAGGAGAGAGATAGTATAGAAAGAGTAAGAAGGGAAACTCTGGACACAATCAGAAACATGGCAATGAACTATGGGACAAGAACTAGTTCTTCATCCCATACGACTTAGGCATAGGAGCATGTCACTGTCATAGAGGCATTTGGTGAAAAACATGAGGTTTCAGAGACTCTTTCCCCTCTGAATGATACATAGGAGACTACTAGCAAATAGTCTAAAGATCAACACAAGGATGATACCGGTAATGCACCTGAAGAACATCATGAATCTACTGGAAACAATGGTGAGAAGAGTAAAGATGAAGGAGAAAGAACAAAAAGGAAAATGGTGATAAGGATAATGGAGATAAGAAGGAGAAAGAAAAAAAAGATAAATCTTTTGGAAAATCCTTAGAAGAAGAAAAGGAAAAAGAAAAAGAAGAAAAAGAAGAAAAGAAGGCAGAGGAAGTCAAGAAAGCCACCATGACTAAAATAATTGAAGAAGAGAATCCCAAAACTACTGAGCCACCAATTCCAATCGAAGAATCATCCAGAAGCCCTCTCAAAGGGTTTCTAACAAGGAAAATAAGGCTACAGCCCATGTTTCTATCTCATCTAATCAAGCTACAATCACATCCAAGTTATGTAGACCTGACTAAGATTGCACCAAGTGAGAAAATAAATATTTATGATACTTTTCTCAACTTTGTTACATAGGAAACTATTGAAGCTTACCAGAAAGGAAATGATCTGTGTTGTCAAACAGATTGCACCCGAATGCTTGAATGACTAAATTCAACAATCTGTTGAAACATGGGAACTATCTTTAGGTTGTGGGTATTCCTATGGTGAAGATAGACCTCCAGATTCTAGGCTAGTTCCTATATGATGATCAATTAGGTACTTGAATGATTTTTTTTGAGAAAACGGTAAGAAGGATTAAACTGAGTGCATGAACTAAAATTAAAACCTCGGTGATGCACCTAAATGATGACAAACTTGCAGAATAAGAATGATCCACAACTTATATCTTTAGCAAAAATTATTAACACAGTCCAATTTGAACACTTCGAACACATGAATAATTCATTAAAAGGCTGCATCTATTCTTTTCCTACTAAGGAAAACTAAGTTTTCACAAATTAAAGGAAAAAGAAAACAACTTTTGAGCATGATTAATGACCTGTGAAGAATTGCAATTGTGTATATGCATGCGTAAACAAGACATAAATTTGAAGGTTTCAAAAATAAAACTCATCAAAATTGCATCAAACTATTTAAACAATATGAAACACCTGAAATTGGAAAGGTGAACTCTATTTCAATTAATATCATGAAGGAAAAAAACTCTGCAAAAACAATAACCTGTAAAGCTGTAAAATTGTATTAAATCTAAAATGTTGAGTTACAAGATAGTCTTCTTTGCATAACGCAAAGGAAAAAAACAAGAACTAGAGGAAAAAGACTAACTTTTTCCAATATATACAAAAGGCATGCACAAAGAAGCCACTAATAGAACTAACTGAGAACTGAGGTGAAAACAACATCCCCAATGTGAAATCTGAGCAGAATAGAAAATCCTGATAAAAATAGCCCACACTCATGCAAAAATGAGTGAACTTAGTCTCAAACTAGCCGTCAACTCATAACTAACCCATGGAGTACCCAAACTAAACTAAAAATCCCTGAAAAAGTGAACCCAAGCATGCGAAGATCATCTTGTTTCTTTCAATCCGCCCATGAGAACTGGAACTCCATCTTTGTATTGTGCATGACGATCTTTAGTTGATACTCCTTGATTGTTCTAGTTACATCTTCATCATTTGCGTGATTTTACTTAAGGAAGATAAGTAATTAAATATTGAAAATAACCAAATGCATGATTATTTTAATAGTTAATGTGGAAATGGCCTCCGTATTTTTATTTTAAATATTAATGTAATAATACATCAATATTTAATTACATATTAAAAGCTCCAAGTAAATTCATGCAAAATGCATGAGACCAAGTGATCACCACTTATGGAATAAAAAAATGACTTAGTCATTTTCAGTCTACTCCAATAATATGCATGGAATCCTTAATAATTATTAGGTTTTTTTACTTTGGAAGCCATAGACCAAGGGGAATAAATAAACATAATGATTTATTTTAAAATCATTGAGAAAAGTCACCCTTTATCGAATTAGGGCAAACAAAGTTAGTCGAACCCTAATAATTTTTTCATTTGCATTCTTGACTCTTGCTGAAGTGCCGCCATGAGAGAAGAAAGATTTGGAACTGGAGCTCAAAAACCTGTTGTTTTTGTCAAAATTTTCAGAGGAATCTGGATCACTGTGTGGTAAGCTGCATTTCATGTTTCTTGTGTTTGCTACTGCAAGATAGCCAAACCACAGAAGATGAGGTAAGATCCTTTTATCATTCGAGCATCTTGTATTTTGAGTGTTCTCCTCTGTCTATATTCACTTTTCTTGAATTATGTGAAGGCCAGTATGATAAATTTTTAGAAAATAAAGAAATCTTGCTATCTTCATTTTCTATGAGGCTGCGAATACATTTTATTCTTCTACTGGTGTGTTTTGTGGCCATGACCTCCAATAAGCCCCGTATGTGATAAGACAAAATTTCTAAAACCATAGCTCATATCAAAATTGAATTTCTTGTCATGGCTCGAACCTCCTCATCTTGGTATTCATTTTTCCTTGACTTTTTGAGAAGCATTTGTCTATCACGGGGTTTCTTGCTGAATGCTTTTGAAAGGAAAACACAGACCATACATTTGATCTTTTGATTTTAATATTTTGTAACTACCATGGACGCCTCTATCTGCTCTTGTAAAATGAGGGAACTCCCTTGTACTTTTTTAATGTTTTACGACTGTCTCTGTTACTATAGGTAGTCCATTATGAATGATTTTTTGAAAGTTTTGTGCTACGCTTGGCCACTTTAGTAATTCCAACGAACAAACAAAGAGGACCTTGTATCATTATGTAAAGGGTTTCATTCCAAGCCACAAGCTTCAATGTATTTAACCTGTGTATTTCTCTCCTTGATAAGCTCGACTGAAGCTCACTTAAAGAAGATAATGAACATCTTCCTTTCTATGGAAGGAATAAAAGAAACATTGTATGCTTTCCAGTACAGACCATCATTGCATAATTTCTAGGTATTTTCTTTGTGAGTTGGAGGGCTTGGCTTTATGATACCTTAAGTTTCTCATGCCTATCTTGTTCTTTGTATAGAGACACCTCTTTGTAGACTTTGCAATCTTTGTAGTGCTTCTTGCATTTGCTATAGAAAGCTCCTTGATGACTAAAAACTTTAAAAAAAAAAACAAGGGTACCACAGTGAATAGATTGTATCAAAATTAAAGACTAACATTACACTGTGAGGCACTGTGCAGTCACAAAGACTCCTTTCAAGGTCACTATATAGTTGTTAGCCACCATTCAAATAGGCTACTGCCTTACATATTTTACTGTCACTGTGAGCATACTCATGACATATCCTAATTTATAATTGAACTCATTGGATGCAGGCATAGCACTGATCTCTTTATCATTTATTGATTCTTGTCGTTGCTTAATTGATTGCTTTATTTATGCTTGATTTTTCACTATCTTGCTTTGAAACTGGAGTATACATCATGCACTATAAACATTGTCTATCTCTCTTTGGCATCTTTAAATCTGTCCCTGCATTATGTGTTGATCTTTCATGCATAAAATGGCATTTTTCCTTCCATTGCTTAATCATTACTTCTTTAATGACTGCAATCCATTATGCTTGGTGAGCTTATACTGGATTCAATATGTATCTTCAGTTACTTTCAAGACATAATGGTTGTCATCAATGCATTTGTTGTCCTATGTATTTTTAGCATTCAAAACATGACTTCCCCTTGATGATTATGGGCACTGTACCTTCATATTTGTTGGGCTCAATCCTTATGGGAGCCACATTTTTCCCCACAACTATAATGTTAAATCATGATGAAATATGTACATGTTCCTGCACACTTACACAAACATGTTAGTAAAATAAATGAAGTTGAAAGCTTCATTGAGTTCTATTCCTTTTGATCATATCAATTTGATTGCTTAATCATCTGATATATGCCTGAAAAGATGTAGACTATATTCATGTTGGAAATGTAGGAATAGGATAGGATATGATTTTTCATTGCTTAGAGACCATCTCTAATACCACATTTCATCATATTTGCAGATGCTTTTGGAGCCTGGAGTTGGATCAATTCAAAAGCACAACACAACAACTGAAGACTTTAACGTGAAGACAATTCGTCATTCCAGGAAATGACAAATCACCTTCTATCTTATGCTCATGTTATTTTCAGTTGTATAGTTTACATTCTTTTCTTGTATCCATCATTTGATTACGCAAAAATCAAATTAGCTACTCTCGCAGCTTTTACGGGACTTCATTCTTTCCAATATGAATAAAAACAACATTATTTTATGCAAATTTATGAGTTCTTCTATTACAAACATTTGCATAATCAAAATTTGAAATTCAATGAATACTTTTAGCAGAAATTTTGCACCTTTCTATGATGAATGCAATTCAGCTCCACCTGTTTTGAGTTGTAGCTAAAAATAGGTAACAATCTAATAAATGAAGCTATTAGAGCTTTGCAAGAAACTACCCTCGATGTCACCATTGATGACTCCTTACCACCAATTGAGAACCTAAAGTATGTAGTTGATTTTGTTAAGGAATATGCCTCTAATCTTAAGGTACAAACAATGAAAGAGGTAGAGACATTTTTTCTAGAGAAAAGACTATTGATTCTGCAAGATAAATATGCAATTGCACATGATAGAGTATTGCAAAGTTTGAAAGAAGTGAAGGATTATGATGAGGAAGCCCAATTATTAATTCTTTATTGCATCCAGTGGCTTGATGTTAGTCAAGGTATCAAGGACTTAATGGACTCAATTGAGTCTCAGCTTTTTGATTCCTCCAGAGTCTACAAGGTTGCATATGATAGAAACTACATTGGCTAGATTTCTATTGTAGACCTTCAGAACCTTCAGAACACGTTCTTCATTCTGCAAAGGAAAAAAAAAGATGCTATAAGGTATTTTGGTTAGCTTGGAGACTTGGTAATGTCTACGTATATCTCCATAGTGCCTTGGTATATGTAGAAAGAATAGAGAAGATGAACACTATTCCTTCCACTCTAGAATAAGGAGAAGAATGCTTAGTGGAACTGGAATCACTACATATATCTCTTACCAGGGCTAAAAGGATTTAGGATGATGGTAAACCAACTTGGGAAGCAATTCTCAAAGATCTACAAGGTACCCCTAGCTCTTGATTATTTATGTTTTCCTACCCTTTGTCCTTGATGTCAAAGGGGGAGAAGGTTCTATATGGAGAAGGTTATATGTAAAGAAGGTTTAGTGTAAATAATGTTTTGGTTTCAATTTTATGCTTTTGAAAGGGGGAGTTGAATGAAGATTTGAATAAAATTTTGTTAACAACATCAAGTTTCCATAGTCCATGAAAATGAATTATTGATATTCTAGATTGAGACTGTGTGCATTTTAATGAATCAACATTTTGGATCAAACTCCATGATCCATCATTAGAATATATGCATGCAACCAAAGAGATGAAAAATAGAATGATATAGCAGACTAAGGAGTTTAAATAGGTGAGGGGGAAGAGAGGGCTAGGGGGCCCTAACCTAACAATTGACCCAAGAAATAAATAATGCAATAATAAGATAAAATAAACATTATACCATGATAATAAATTAAGTGGAGAACCAAAAAACTTAAAGAGGAAAGCAATACAAGATAGGAAAGGAAAGCAAATAAAATAGGCAAATAAAACCCAAAAAAAAAAATGGAACACCAAAAAAGAGAAAATCAAAAAAGAAAAAAAAAGACCAAGTATAATAATTTGAAATAAAGAATTGAAATTCTTTAAATGAATTGCTTAGTTAAAATAAAATTACATGAATAAAACTTAAAAATACAATAAAAAGCAAAAAAGAAAACAAGATACTAAAGAAAATATACTAAAGACGAAAAAAAGATGACCAAAATACTAAAAGGACTAAAATACTAAGAAGGAAACCAAAGAACCAACCAACACAAAAATCCAAAGAGAAAACACCCTATAATAACTGAACAAGGAATATTAAATAAAGAGAAATGAAAGAACCTAAAAAACAAAAAACAAAAAATTACAATACTAATATAGTACTCATAGTACTTAATATTGACTATAGAGCTATGAGTGTTCTTAAAAACAAGAGCTATAATTAGTGAAAAAGAAAAGGTAAAAGAACTAAAAATTGAAAGGAGAAGACAAAAGATACTTAAAGAAAAAAGGAAAAATAATACTAAAGAAAATAAATAAAGAAAAAAGAGACCAAGAGAAAGGAAAATAAGACAGATAAGGAGAAAAAAATAAAGTAATAGAAATAAAATTGTCAACCTTATAAGACATAAGCTCAATCAAAAAATATAAAAAGAAAGAAGACAAATGGAAAAAAGAAAGAGAAAAAAAATTAAGCTTAGGAGAAACAAGACAAAGGAAAACCTAAGGGGAAAAAAGATAACCTTAGGGAAAAAATTAACTAAGGGAAAATTCAAAATTCAAAAAAAGAAAACCAAAAAACTAATAGTTAAATGAAAAACTAAGAAAAAGTTTAAAATCAATGAATAATCAATGACAAATTTGCAATCACCAAAGAATCAATTATTTAAAAGAGAACTAAGAAAAAACATAAAGAAAAATGAAATGCTAACACAAATAAATTAAGAATAAGGAGAAACAAATTAAAACCTCAAAACTAAAACATAAAAACTATCTAGTGGACATAATAGAACAAAAAAGGAGACAAAAGAACCCTTAAGAGAAAACAAATAATTAAGCAAGAAAGGACCAAAAAAGCCAAAAGTGAAAAACTGGAAAGGAAAAAAATAATGGACACAATAAAGAGAGCCCAATAGAGCCAAAAAAAGAAAGAAGAAATACACAACACAAACGAATACGAAGAAGGCTTGATAAAAGCTAAACAAGAACAATGAAAAGGGACAAAAGGAAGGAGAGGAGGAACAATAGAGAGGGGAAGATAAGAATAACAAGACCACAGAAAAAAGAGAGGACAAACTAGGGAGGGAACGGGGAGGAGATGAATGAGGGAGGAGGAAAAAGAAAGAGAAACTGAGGAGAAGAAAAAAGGAGCTACCAAAAGGGGGGGCTCATAGGTTGTACAATTTTGGTTTTAAAGTAAGTTTCATTTTTGGAACATGTTTCCATCAATGACAAAGGGGGAGATTGTTGGAAGAATGAAGGAGACCTCTGGTTTTGTTGTCTTTGTTGTCATTGATGCCAACATTGTTTGGTGATTGACTATTTTCCCATCCGATAAACTATGTATGTGCTACATTGATCTGATAATTTGGTCTGGAATCACTCTGAACTATATGTCAGCTCATATAATTTTGATATTCTTTTCAAGGGTCCTAGATGTAGTCGTGATCAAGGAATCAACAATTTTAGTTGAATAAGTTGGAAGGTTTAAATGTTAGAAGTCCGACTTACAAGTTTGGAGTGTTTATCCTTTGGACGACTTGTACATGCTATGCACGTTTCATGAAAGCTTATCTTTTAGGTTCAGGTTGAACTAAATTGTGTCTTGCATTTCTGATTTTGAGCGCCAAAGAAGTTTTTGTTTCGAGGCTGACAAGACATTTTGAGTTAAGTTGCCTACATCCAATTAAGCCAACCTAATTGATGTATGAAGATGTAATTGTGTATATATGTATATATGAGGAACTTCCATGTGTGGTTAAACAGGAGAAAAAAGGTGTGATAGTGTGAATATATGCGACAATGTAATATTGTGAAGCTGCTGATAGTTGTTATGATTTTGCAAATTGATGTAGAACCTTTGTTTTCCTAAGCTCAATTAGAACTGTACTTAACACTCAGAAGGTGCATTCCTTTCAGTTTGCATTCTTGGTAGTGAGCCATATCTTTCTATACTCTGGCAGTAAGCCATATCTTTTGTACTCCGGTTGTGAGCCCTTCAAGAAAAAGTGCATCCTAACAGTGTGCCATGTAATATTTTGTAACTGGTTATAATATATTATGAGTTAATCCTCACCGTGGTTTTTCCCACTTTGTGTTTTCCATGTAAAAATCCTAGTGTCTATGAGTTGTGTGATGTTATGTTCATTTCCATGTTTTTACTTAGTGTTGCAGAAAGATATATTGTAATAATTGGATGGTTAGAAATCAATTGGTTTAGTAGAATATTGATTCACACCCCCTTTCAGTATTTTGTGTTCAATAGAAATAACATTTACAAGTAGAGAAGAAGCCTCACCTTGACGAGTATTTGAAATAGCTTGTTTTCTCTTCCTATGACTTTCTCTATCTTTTTCTCTTTGCTTCAATTTGCTCCATTGTGATTTTTCTCTTACCTTTTTGTTTACAAAAACTACTGTTCTATAGTATACCTACAAAAAGGAGCACAAAAATGATTGTTATGTTGATATTTTTGTAAAAGAATGTATGTACCAAAGCATAATTTTGTTTGTATCGAAAAAAATTCACAAGTTTTTGAACAAAAGAGAGCATGCAGGGACTATTGGAATGCTCAAGATCATCCTTCATTTGTGTTTGTATGGTCCCCAAAATGGATATCTATTTAGAACAAATATCCATTTTAAATGGATATGTGTTTTGAATCTCAAACAAAGGGTGTCAAAGGTTAAATACCTTGGCTAAATTATTATTTATGCAGGAATAAAATAGATATCCATTTTGTTTAGTATTTTTAAAAACCAAAGAATACATAAAACTAATATAATAAATATATTATATATTACTAATACATTATGTATAATATACATTAGATATTATAATATATAATTTATATTATATATTATATAAAATTATATAATATATACTATATATATATATATATATATATTATATTTAACATATAGTATATTATATAATATATAATATAATATTCTATATATATAATATATTATATAATATATATTATATACTATATATAGTATATATAATGTATATTATATACTATGTTATAATATATAGAGAGAAAGTGATAGAGATAGGGAGAGATAGAGTTATATAGGTATTATGTGAGGGAGAGACCTGAGACTTAAGAGAGAGAGGGAGGGAGTGAGAGAGATAGTTATCTAGGTAGGGTCTATCTCAAGTCTCTCCCTCCCTCTATCCCTCCTACCCTCTCTCTCAAGTCTCTCCCTCCCTTTATCCCTCCCACCATCTCTCTCTCTTAGGTCTCTCCCTCCCTCTATCCCTCCCACCATCTCTCTCTTAGGTCTCTCCCTCCCTCTATCCCTCCCACCATCTCTCTCTTAGGTCTCTCCCTCCCTCTATCCCTCCCACCCTCTCTCTTAGGTATCTCCCTCCCTCTATCCCTCCTACCATCTCTCCCTTAGGTCTTTCCCTCCCTCTATCCCTCCAACCATCTCTCTCAAGTCTCTCCCTCCCTCTATCCCTCCCACCCTACCTAGATAACTCTCTCTCCCTCTCTCCCTCCAAAACTACCTAGATAACCCTCCATCTCTCCTTCCCTCTCTCTTTTTCCTTCCCTCCCCCCTCTCTCTCTTAGGTATTTCCCTCCCTCTATCCCTCCTACCATCTCTCCCTTAGGTCTTTCCCTCCCTCTATCCCTCCCACCCTACCTAGATAACTCTCTCTCCCTCTCTCCCTCCAAAACTACCTAGATAACCCTCCATCTCTCCTTCCCTCTCTCTTTTTCCTTCCCTCCCTCCCCCCTCTCTCTCTTAGGTATCTCCCTCCCACCCTACCTAGATAACTCTCTCTCTCTTAGGTCTCTCCCTCTCTCTATCCCTTCCACTCCCCTCTCTCTCAAGTTGCTCCTCCCCTCTATCCCTCCCACACCCTCTCTCTCAAGTCTCTCCCTCCCTCTATCCCTCCACCCCCTCTCTCTCAGGTCTCTCCCTCCCTTTAACCATCCTACCCTCTCTCTATTAGGTCTCTCCCTCCCTCTATCTCTCTCACCCTACCCAAATAACTCTCTCTCACTCCATCTCTCTCTCCCTTTATCCCTCCCACCCTACCTAGATAACTCTATCTCTATTAGGTCTCTCCCTCTCTCTATCCCTTCCAACCCCCATCTCTCAAGTTGCTCCCTCCCTCTATCCCTCCCACACCCTCTCTCTCAGGTCTCTCCCTCCCTCTATCCCTCCCACCCCCTCTCTCTCAAGTCTATCCCTCCCTTTATCCCTCCTACCCTCTCTCTCAGGTCTCTCCCTCCCTCTATCCTCCTCACCCTACCCAAATAACTCTCTCTCACTCCATCTCTCTCTCTCCCTTTATCCCTCCCACCCTCCCTAGATAATTCTCTCTCTCAGGTCTCTCCCTCCCACCCTACCTAGATAACTCCCTCCCTCTCTCTCTCATCTCTCCCTCCCTCTATCCCTCCAACCCCTCTCAGGTCACTTCCTTAATCTATCCCTCCCATCCCCCTCTCTCTCTTAGGTCTCTCCCTCCCTCCCTCCCTCCCTCCCTCACTCTCTTTTTCTATCCCTCCCTCCCTTACTCTCTCTCTTAATTCTCTCCCTCCCTCTATCCATCCCACCCCCTCTCTCTTCGGTCTCTCCCTCCCTTTATCCCTCTCCCTCTCCCTCTCACCCAACCTAGATAACTATACAAGTACCTCCTTCGTCCCTCCATCCCTCTCTCTTTGTCCCTCCCTCCTCTCTCTCTCAAGTCTCTCCCTCCCTCTAGCCCTCCCACTCCCTCTATCCCTCCCACCCCCTCTCTCTTAGGTCTCTCCCTCCCTCTATCCCTTCCACTCCCCCTCTCTCTGAAGTATCTCCCTCCCACCCTACCTAGATAACTCTCTCACTCCCTCTCTCTCTCACTCTATATATTATAATGTAGTATATAATATTATATAATATATAATATATTATATATATAGTATATAGTATATAGTATATAGTATATAGTATATAGTATATAGTATATAGTATGTATTATATATTATATAATATATATTATATATAATATATAATATATATTATGTATTATTAATATATAATATATTTATTATATATTGAAACAACAAAAAAAGGTTGGATTGAAAAGGGGGATTCACCAAAATTATAATAAGTAGACCTATCTTCCTTATTAATTAGGAAATGAGATCCACAATGAATTGATTAACAATTGTTAGGTGAATCAAGTTAAAGCGGGAATCTTCATATTTCCTTATGACTGAATGATGGGGGTCAAGTTCAAATAGCACTTTGGGGAGAAAAGCTAAAAATAGAAAATCAACACCAAAAAACAATCTAACACTTGAAACAACAATATTAAACTTAATACTAGCATAACCATAAAACAGATTGCAAATCTGAGAAGGGAAAAAACATGTGTACTAGTCACCAAAAGTGCTTTTCAGAAGTTAATCTAAGACTCATTCACCCATGGGTGAATGGATCCAAGTGTAGGGTTTTCTTGTAGCTTTTAGGAGCCTTTGATGTAGATTTGAATCTTCCAATTTTCCCAAGTTTTATAGTTGGAATGTCAAAAATGACTTTGGGATCTTAGTTTTTGTGAGATGACAACAATTTTGATTTTTTTGTAACTTTGATAACTTTGTAAATCTTTCTCTTCAAAAGGTCTTCAATCCTTCTATAACCTAAATTCGTAATCACACATACAAGAGAGAAAAATGTTTTTTTTTGGGTGAATAGGGGTTTTCCTTGGTTAAATCTCATTTTGGTAATCAAACCTTGAATTGAAATAATGCATGAAAGAGGGAATGAAGAATGAGCAAAGCTATGATACTACTCAGCAAACCCTTGTATGAAACCTTGATAATGGAGATATTAGGAGGTTTGAAACTTACATGAAATGGTTGAATTGGATGTGGATCTTAACACTTGAATCTTGCTTGAAATGATACTTTGAATGCTTGACTTTGATCATGAAACCTACATCACAATGTTAGCTTCAAAAACATGCATGATGAAAAAAGACTTTGACATGATGAATAGATCTTGAATGCTACAATAAAATTGTGATATATCTACTCTTGAATGCTCTTGATTTATCTTGAAATGCTCATCAAGTTCTCATAAAACTGCTAGGTTGCTTCTCTTGAAATTCTAGGTGAAACTTAGTGAAATGACCTTGTATTTATAGATATGTATCCTTAATTTCTCAAAATTTAAATATTGCAAGCCAACATTGAATTTTGGATTTGAAAATGTTAAAATACTACCAAAAGCATAATTGAAATTTAGGTCCTAAGGTTTAGGGAGGACCCATTCACCCATGGGCGAATGCATCCTAGGTCCATAAACCTAGGACACACATTGCTCAATATGAATGTTATGTTTAGGCATTAATTAATGTCATGTTTTCCCTTTGGAAAATGTAATTAAATAGGCTTGTAAATGAATAAAAGGTCTAATTAAGTTATAATTAAGCTCAATTAATTAAGAGGGCCTAAATAAGTGTGTAAATTTAAAGGAGTACATCTAACAACACTAAATTAAGGCAATATTAAGTCCAATTTAACTTAGGAGGGCCCAAATAAGAGAAAATGTAAAAGGGTTACATTTTTCTACACTACATTTAGCCCCCACTTTAGTGAGAGGATGACCTTGTGTAAAAATCACACTAAAGTAGACAATAAAGAGAGGTCTAATTGTAAAATCATTGGAAAGATAAGACAACAAAGATCTAGGAAGGTGATCAAGCCTCCAATATCTAAGATCTCATGGAAAAACCAACAAAGGAACAAGGAGATGCATGCCTATGTTAAACATACATATGTAGCAATGACAAGATACTCAATCATACAATGCCAAAGACTAAAAGAAAGAGAAAAAAAAAAGCAAAGGATCAAAGCTCGACTATCCAATGCGATGTGGAATAGGCCTCAACGATTTGTCCAAAAATGTTTACAAGTGGAACTCGTTGTCCACTATGTAAACAACATTGCTCGCTCATACATGCTAGTGTAACTCCATTGTCCACTAGGTGAGCCCCCAAGGGTGACAAATGAAGGAATCTTATTAGGCTCCCATACCATACCAAAGTTATACCTCCAATAACTTTAATAACTTTAATCTTAAATCTTATTGGAGGTATAACTTTAGTTTTTAGTTTTATTTTAGATTTAAGATTTTAGTTTTTCTAATTCATTTTAAATTTGGATTTTTATAATTTAATTTAGATCTTAAATTAAATTTTAGATTTTAGTTGAGATTTTAGATTTTTAATTAGATTTTTAGATTTTCAAGTAGATCTTTAATTAGGTTATTAGATTTTAAATTAGCTTTTAGTTAGATTTTTTAGATTTTAATTAGTTTTTTTTAATAAGATTTTTAGATTTTTAATTAGTCTTTAATTAGATTTTTAGATTTGTAATTGGATTGTTAACTTAGAATTTTTTATTTATTTTTAATTTAGATTAAAAGTTTCTAATTTAGATATAATCTAGAAGGGCTTTTTTTTCTTCTTACCATATCTTTTTCATACAGGCTCCAAATTGCGCAAACGAGGACTCATCAGAAATTTGACATGACGAAATTCACAACGGTGCCAAAATTATTAGGTGACTGTGTCATTTTTCAAGGTTTTTTATCAGTCAAAGTCAAACCTGTATTTAAACTTCAAATGAGCATATCTTGAGCAAAATTGATCCAATTTCCATTTTTTTTTTAAAAAGTGCATGAAATCTTTTGAATTTTTTGTTTATGTAATCCATTCAATTTTATCAATTCATCATAATCATATTTTTATCAGAATTCATCTTTTCACATAGATTTCTTCTATGCAAGTTTACTTGGTCTTTTTTGATTTTGTGGCTTGTAGGTGAATCATACAGAGCTGGAAAATCATTTGGATCAGTCACAATACCAATTTGGAAAGTGAAAATAATCAGGTGCACATTTTTTTTGGTGCCTAAAATGAACAACTGCTTGTTATGTTTGGTGCTTTTGCACGCTTCTGTTTAGATTAGATCCCAATTTAATAACAAAAGTATCATCTCCCCTTGCGCACTTGTGCGATCCTGGGTGCAAGAGAAATTATTATTATCTTTAGAGGGCCTGCCTTAGTGGGAAAAAATATTCACCCCAAGGGAACGACCCAAGTGGTAATGGGCTAAAGCTAAGTCCTTCTGAACCGCTATAGAAATTTGTGATTGCAAGGAAAGTTTGCAATCAACGGAACATGGTACGTGATATCCCTCCCCTAGTATTGTATGATGCAAAAATCCCTTGTTCTAAGGGTTGGGAGGCCTCTTGAGGGAGTTTATCACAGTACCCCCTGAACCAGAAGCCCTTACTAGACACCTTGTTTTTAGAATCCTAGCCTTTTGGTCATTACTTGGTATGGTGCAGGGTACAGTAACATGCCTGAAGTTACTCACTACTGACTCCCTTGAGTAGAGATAGAAAATTCCTCCTTGTGGGGAATTCAAAGTTGGTGCGCTTGAGAAGTGAGTGTCGTGGAGGGGAGCCAATGCCACAAAAGTTCTAGGCTATCCACTCTTGAGAAGGAGAAGTGTTCAACACTGATCCGAGGTATTTCAGTGGTCCTATACCAAGTATACACACCCTTTCCAACTAGGATTCGTGCTATTCTCATTGCAAAATTAAACGACAAGAAACGAGTTTGTTCAAACTGTCTTTTGTTTTTCCAAAATTTGATCAAATCGAAGAAAAGGACACAAATAAACACCTCCAAAATCTACAAAATCACAATTAGATTGAAACACATATTCAAACCTTGTCAAAAATTGTAGAAAAACTAGATTTTATTCACTATAAACTGCAACTGCTACTATGAAATGCAATCGACTATCAAACAATGCATCTACCAAATTTGGAATGAAATTGCATATAAACAATGCATGTGTTAAATCTAAAATGAAATCGCTCTCTAAAACACAACCGTGACCTTAAAAGCCACAACTGTTTGGTATTCAGAAAAATAAATTTTACTGTCACAATCTAGGGACAAAAATTCAAAATCTATTTTTAATTACCTTTTATAGTGGTCTTTGTACAAAAACCAAATATATTTGCTCAAATCTCCCACCATTGCACTTTTTAGTGGTCACTTAGTCATAACAATAGACATACCATTTGCTGCATTTTAGGATTCGTCATCATCTCTAGATTAATCAAACTCTTAGGTCAATTAGCTTTGCAGATTTTAGAATAGGCCAACTTTCCACACTTTGTACAAACCTTTGCTTCAAGGAAAATTGTCATTGGACCAAGTCACTTGTCCAACTCGTCAGTCTAGTTTGGGAACTCACTTTGTCTCTTGGTCTTGGTCTCACAAAAGGTCCTTTGACAATTCAAATTGAAGCATTGGCTAAACTTTGGATGGTTACTAATCTCTTCTCAAATCTCCCAAAGTTGATTACCTTTTAGAGCTTACCTACACCTTGCATCTAAAATACCTCATAACATACCTAGACATTACCATAACTCTCTCATTTAAAGACACCATCATTTGTCACCTTGCTCTAGACATTCCTCTTAGACATCATTTATAACTTTGCATTCCTTTTGGACACTATTACCACTTTGCATCATTTCCACTTTACATTAGACATTCAACAAAACCCTTTAGACATTATTGGCACATTACATTAAGACATTCTTCATTTTCCAAAATGACCAAAAACATAGTTGCATTAGCATTCATTCCTCATATCTAAAAAATCCAAAAACATAGACTAAGTTCATATCATTTCCATTCATAGACTTAGTTCCACATCATTTGCATTTTTGAGCATATATGGTGGAAACCAGGTCAAAAAGAAAACAAAGAGACAATATGGCTGACACACAAGACTTTATCAATCCATTTTCAAACCCCTCACAAGGGACATCAAGACCTCACAAATCCTTATTGGACAAGTTTGTCACTAGAGATCACAAAGGATGTGTTTTAGTTGAAGACTTAGAGGTTGTTGCTCAAGACCCCAAATTTTCCTCTTTTGTAGATGAATACTTGGCACAAGACCCCCAACGATATTTAGCAAAATTATTAGCAAAAGGTGCCACATTACCTCCTATATTTGATATCCATACATTGCAAACCTCATCTACCCAAGGAAACAACACAACAGTCTCTAGTGGCTCCATCCCTCAAGTAAACACAACCATACCATTTGGAGGATCTACCCAAAGCACGAAAACAGTACACACATCACCCTTTGGAACATCAAGCATGACACAAGGCCTTAACTTTACCATAGGGGCATCATCATCAAATCCCTTTGGCACCAATAATACAAGAAAAATGTCCAAAGTCAACATAAGCATGGCAAATGCTACACCAAACATCAACACCACTAGTGCCATACCACAAATAGGGGTGTCACAAATGGGAAACATACCTTTCATGCAATTTGGAAACCAACCTAATCCTTTGCATAGCATCCAAATTCCCAACCAACCAACATGAAACCAAAACCCATCCTCTCATATTCCAAACCAAAATCCATCCTACACTCATACACTAAACCAAAATCTATCACCTAACGTTGGATTCCAAAACACTTACATAGACCCCAACAATACAACCAACACATCATTGACACAAGTGGATGTTTTACAAACACAAATGCAAGCCCTTCAACAACAAATGGACAATATGACAATTTCTAGTAAAAAGACCTATTCAATAAAAGATTTATGTCCATTTCCCTTTGACAAAAGCTTATGCATGCCACCCTTCCTGCTGGGATATGTTATACCAAACTTGCCTAAGTATAATGGGAGGCGTAATACTATTGAACATATAAGGGAATTTTCCACAATGTGTATAGACATTGCATATGACCCCACATACCTCATGAGACTTTTTCCACAAAGCCTTATTAGGATAACACTTGAATTGTTTTCTCAACTTCCATATGGCATAAATTCATGGGGTGAACTTGTTGAAAAATTCATTGAACATTTCACCTTTAACATTGACAATGAAATCACAATAGCGACCTTATGTCACACTACACAAGAAGGAGAGAACTTTATCACCTTCTTCTAGAGATGGAGGAGTCTAGCTAGTTGATGCCCTATTGAAATACCTGAAAAGAAAAAGGTCACCATATTCCTAGAAAACATTAATTCAAAATTGAGAAGTGACCTAAGAGTATACTATTACACCTCCTTTGTTGAACTAGTAGAAAAGGGTATCATACTTGAAAAGGCTCTCATTGAAAAAGGTGAAATCAAAATGCCAAATAAAAATCCAAATGTACAAAGATCTGCTAATGACAAGAATAAGTATTGGTCCTGAAACAAGAATGTAACCAATGACAAGAATAAGTATTGGTACCATCATAAACCACATTCGAGTTGTCGATGAACATATCAACACCATTACCATAAAGAACCTCCTAAATGTACTATCAACACTCACCAAACTAAGGTAACCATTCAGGGCCCTCCGCCACATCAACCACAATAGTCCTCCAAGCCTCAATACAATCTACTTGACTAGGTGGGGAAGACCCAACACAAATTTCTATCTTGGAAGTATTGTGTATATCACCCGATCATCGAGCTATTTTAGACAAAGCTTTGCAAAGCACAACCATCCCCACTGACCTTGATGCCATTTTTTTCCAAGAAATGGTAGGGTACCTAACCAGCTCCCATCATGCTACTTTCTCTGAACAAGATTACTCAACCAGTAAGATAGACCAAAATGACCCATTGCACCTCAAAGTTCTCATTCATAAAGCGAAAGTTAGACAAGTCTTGGTAGATGGAGGAGCAGGGTTGAACATTTGCACCTTGAAACTGATTAAGGCATTAGGCTTCTCAGAAGCATGTGTAGACACTACTAGGAGCATTGTCATTAAAGCATATGATGACTTAGAAAGGTCATCTAAAGGAGTCATAACACTTCTTATCAGAATTGGTCCTGTAATTGTGGATACAACTTTGCAAGTCCTAGATCTCGAGCTCCCATACAACCTTCTACTAGGCAGACCATTGATACATTCCATGAAGGCTATCCCATCCACCTACCATCAATGCCTTGAATTCCCATATAATGGCACCGAGATCATAATAACTAGTGATCTTGATCCTTTCTAGTATTGCACCAACCTATGAGGAATACCACAACGATAGTGCCTGTCAGTCAGGAGGCTTTGTCATCCACCTCATCCCATTATATCGACCCATCCACTTTCTCCAAACCATCTACTTCCCAAGCACTACATACTACTCTTAAAGTCAAGATCCAAGATAAGGGTTGTGGAGAGTATCATATGAAAAAATCTTACTGTATCAGTCAGCTAGTTTCTCCCAAATCATGCGGTCTACTAGTAGTAGATAAAAGACAATCCACAGTCACTATATGCATCACTCCCACAACTACCTTCACAAAATGGGGGGAATTAAGCAAAGAATCTATAAAAGAACATGTGACCTCGTGGCTTTACAGAGAAGACAATAAAGAACCTCCTCCACCCACTCAAATACTAACAAATCAATATGGAAAAGGCTTCAAAATTCTATAGGACAAAGGATATGATAGGCATAGTGGGTTGGGTCTACATCAGAATGGGATGACTGAACCTATCATTGTCTCTAAATGACCAAAAGGTCTAGGGCTTGGGTTTCAATTGATTAAGATTGGTGTTTCAAGTATCGTGTCACCTTTACAAGAGGAAGTGAGTGCTTCTAAAGCTATCAAGACATCCAATGAGCCATCTGACCAACCTTACTATTCCACTGACTCAAACAAATATGAATGGGGTTTTGATAAATCATCTAGTGACTATGAACTTTATGAAACATTTAGAGAACCTGGTGAGCCTACTTTTGATGAAATATTTGAGCAACACTTCAAAATTGGTCCATCACAAGACACATCAAAACTTGATGTACCCCCTCCTAGGAGTAGGGAATACACTATAAAATATTTTTGGAACTATGTCAATAATTCAGCCTTTACCTTGAGCCCTTTGAACTTTGACACCCCTGATGATGGAATACCCCTAATCTATCTCCAACTTATCAATTGGGATCAACAAGAATCACCTACTTTGGATACATTTGAGAACGACGAAGCACTAGCTAAGTTCCTGGGATTGCGAGAAGGAATGCATAGTGGTGACCATAAGGTTGGATTTACCATAGACTTGAATAACACAACTTATTTTGGGGAGTTCGTTCACCCCTCCAGTTGTAAAAGTAAAAATAATAAAGGAAAAAATGAAAAAAAAAAAATGACGAATCCCTAGGTGAAAACCGAAAGGCGCCTTTGGACGATGAAAAAGTAAAAATAAAGGACACATCCAAGGGCGAAAACCTCTCATAGGCACCCAAGGATGGAGGGTTGAACATTCTCCCCATTGCTCAAGAAAAGTCACCAATGTTGGTTGAGAAATCTGTAGAAGTCAACATTGGCATCAAAGATAATCCAACTAATCTATTTTGTGACATCTTTGACAAAAATGGAGCAACCAAAATTCTATAAATTCTTCACAGAGAGACAAGTGAACTTCACATGGTCATATGCCAACATGCCTGGGTTAGATCCTAACTTGATATTGCACCATTTTCTATTACAGCTAGGTGATAAAGTAGTCAAACAAAAATTAAAGAAAATGCACCCGCAAATTGCTTTACTAGTCAAAGTCGAGCTAAAAATATTGTTGGATGTCGGATTTATCATATCAATTAACTATGTGGAATGGATTTCCAATATTGTACCATTGAAAAAACCAATAGGTGGCATCACATTTGAACAAACTTCCAAGATCTAAACAAAGCATGTCCTAAAGATGACTTTCCTCTGCCAAATATTGACATAATTGTGGACCTAACAATAGGATATGAAATGTTATCCCTCATGGATGGTTTCTTGGGATACAATCAAATTAGAATTGCACCTGAAGACCAACATAAGACAACTTTCACTTGTCCATGGGGAACTTATTGTTGGAACTTCATCCCCTTTGGACTTCAAAATGCCAGAGTAATGTATCAATGTGCTATGACCACTATTTTCCATGATCTCATGCACACTCTCATGGAAGATTATGAGGATGATTTGGTAGCTAAATCATTGACAAGGACTAATCACTTACGGGTCCTAGATAAGATTTTTCAAAGACTGGAAGAATACAAAGTGAGGCTCAATCCTAAGAAATGTGCATTTGGTGTGACATCAGGAAAACTCTTAGGGTACATTATTTCTAGATGAGGCATCAAAGTGGACCCAACAAAAGTGAAAGATATAATAGACATGCCTCCACCAGCCAATATAAGTCAACTACAGACACTACAAGGAAGATTGCAATCTATCAGACGATGCATAGCACAATTGGCAGATACAATACATCCCTTCCAATATCTACTCAAAAAAGGGGTACTGTTTGTATGGACAGATAAATGTCAAGAAGATTTTCAAAAAATCAAGGATTGCCTACTTACACCACCAGTGTTAGTGCCACCTATTGATGGATGACCTTTGATTTGCTATATTTCAGTAGCCATATCAATGCTAGGAGCCTTGCTTGCACAAAATGATAATGAGGGTCATGAAAGGGTAGTGTATTATATTAGCCGCACTTTGGTAACATATGAGCTAAACTATAGTCCAATAGAATGTGCTTGTCTTGTGGTAGTTTTTGCTACTCAACGACTAAGGCACTATATGTTAAATCACCAAACAATATTGGTTGTAAATATAGATCCTTTGAAGTATCTCCTTAGTAAAGCAACATTAACAAGATGCCTGGCTAAATGGGTCATGATCCTCAGTGAATATGATATCCAATATGTCGAAAGAAAGGCTATAAAATGACAAGTTATTGCCAATCAAATGGAAAACACACCAACTAAGGTAGATCATCCTCTAGTCTTAGATTTTTTTGATGAATCTATATTCACTCTAGACACTAGAGTGGTATGGAAATTATAATTTGATGGGTCCACACAAATCATGGTTCAGGGGTTGGCATATTGTTTATCACACCACAAGGTGACACCATTCCTAGGTCATTCAGAATTGCTTTTCCATGCACCAATAATATAGTAGAATATGAGGCTCTTTTAATAGGATTATGAATGGCAATCAAATGGAAGATCAAATGCCTAGAGGTTTATGGAGATTCCTAGCTGGTAATCTAACAAGTTAATTACGACTACAACACCAAATATGAAAAGTTGGCCCCATACAAATGGTTGATAGATAGCTTCAAGCAATAGTTTGACAACATCCTTTTTCATCAGATACCCCACATTCAAAACAAAGCAATAGATGTTATGGCTACCATTGGGCCACTCTTGGACATACCTAGTAACATGCCTAAATTTGACTTTTTTTAGGAATAGCTTTTGGTCCCTACCTTTGACATTCCAGATTCAGAGATGGTGTGAGAACTTGTTGGTCCCAATTCCCCATGGTACAAGGACATATATGACTATTTCCATACCTAGATCCTATCCCCTAACCTCTCAAACAACCAACGCAAGACATTTATCCGTAAATATTTCAAATATGCCATCATTGGTGATACCCTTTATAGACGTGCCCTATAAAATACCATGTTGAGATGTCTTGATACCGAAGAATCATAAAGCGACTTTGCATGAGGTGTATAAGGGTATATGTAGAGCCCACTCTAGCAGTGCGACCTTAGCTAAGAAGATTATGAGGTTAGGCTATTACTGGCCTACAATAGAGAAAGACTCATACATCTTTGTTAATAAATGTTAATAGTGTCAGATCCATGGAGACTTGATACACACGCCAACACAGGAGCTACATCCGATAACATCACCATGACCCTTTGCCTAATGGGGACTTGACCTTATAGGAAAGATACATCCCACATCCTCCAAAGGTCATAAATTCATTATTACGATGACTCAATATTTTACAAAATGGATTGAAGCCATTCCCTTGACCTACATTACCAACACAAAAATTCCTAAGTTCATCCTTAACTACATCATTTGTCAGTATGGTGTTCCTCAGTCTATAATCATTGATAATGGTCGTCCATTTAAAAATCAAGAAGTCTATCATATATGTGAGAAAAATCATATCCCTCACCATCTTACCATCCATTTCATCCCCCTTACCATCATTTTACCAGCGTCTATGAGCATACCTCTAATTGTCCATGATCTAATGGAGCACATCTTCAAGGGATACCATCCATGAAATGAGATTCTTAAGTCATCCCTTCATCTCCCTATCATGCATCCACTATCTTCCAAATCCACTTATTCATATCCTTATCCTTCTCCATCCATCCTATTCCCAAAAAAAAACAAAAAAAGTAAAAAAAAAAATTGTTACCTAGATGAAAGCCTGGAAAATAGGCATCTTGGTAACACCAAAAAAATTGAAAAAATCAAGAAAATAGTAAAGAGAAATAATTTGTCCAATAGTGAAAACCACTCAGTGGCGCTTTGGATCAGTACCATGGTGAAAACTTGGCAAACAAGTGCCACGTGTATTTGACTTTGCTTTTTTTTCTACCATTATTCCAATCTGACTTTCTGGTCATATCACCTATATTTCCTATTCACACACCTTATCATTTATCTCCTTCATATCACTCGTAATAAATGGTTGTCCTTTCATAACTTGGAACGATTGAAATCAAGCATACTTCACATCCCCATTCCATCCTATTCCTAATAAATTGGTCTTATACCGACTGGGGGCAAGTACTTGACTTATGTCATTTGGATCTTACACTTGTTGTTCAAAGGTCATAAAACCATGAAAAATTAAAAAAAGAACTCATAAAATGTCCTGAAAAAATTGAAAAACATCACAAAATGTCCTAAAAAAATCCAAAAACATCATAAAACTTCAAAAAGATAAAAAAAATCAAAACATGTCGAAAACCCGAAAGCATCCAAATAAATTTCAAAATCCCCAAAAACAGAGTTAGAGTCAATCATGTCAGTCAGTCATTTTCATTATCGAACTATGTTGCCTTTGCGATTGGACGTAGGCAAGGCCATCTGTTGATGCACCCCAGACATTAGGTCAGTCCTTTTACATTGTCAAAATAAAATCATGACTTAGTCCTTTATCAATAAAACAAAGTCAATGGTCATGTTGAACAACAAGGTCTCTGCGCATTGCTACGTAGGAAAGGCCATCTGTCAATGGGCCCCCGAGGCCACCTAGGTCAGTCATTCAGGGTTCGTCGTGTCAGTCAAAATAAGTTAGACATTGTCGTTAAAACACCAAACCATCGTCAAAACATCAATACAAGGTCACACATCAACAAGACAAACAAGCCATCAAGGTCGTCAAGTTAAATCAAAGAAATTGTCAAAATAGTCAAACCGTCAAAACAATCAACCTATGTATTATACAGGATGTGTCCTTGAAATCAAACATTGTCATTTTGTCAAACCTCATCATTTGCCTTATACAAGTGGTCACATAATCAAAACTAGACTCGACGTCTTATACAATATGTGTCTTTCCTAAAACCAGGCTTCATCAAATAATCAACCCATCAATCCCCTAGTCACTTAAACAACAAACAAATTAAATTTTGGCAAACACTCTTACTGGCTATTGACATTGTGGCTTGTTGTGTCATATCTTTTTTCTTTTGTCTTTGTCTTTGAGTCAGGTTAATAGCTTCCTCAAGGATGTGCCATGAAGGATTTAGAAGAGCGATGATGTCTCTGGACTCTTTTCTTTGATTGTTGTTTGCGGATCACCTTGGCAAAAAGACAGGGGCAACTTTTCCTTTAGTATGAGTCAGTACATTCCTTGTCTATGACTGTTTGTCTTGCAGATGGATTACCTTGCACACCTTGGTCTGTGTCATACCATTTTTCATATTTTACCCCCCAATTATGATTAAATGCAAAGCCTTGCTTAGCAAAATATATATTTGCAAATTATCTCAACTAGCACTATCTCAACATTCATGTCTTCTATGCTAACATCCATCTTTTCCATGCTAACATTCATTTTTTCTGCTCTAACATTTCTTCTATTCTGCATCTTCATCATCCTTATCTATTTTCCTCTATCCTTTCATCCTTCATAATTAAATAATTCTAATTATTTAATTATTTCCTAAGACCATGTATCCTCTATTAATTAAATAATTTCAATTATTTAATTAATTCATTCTTATCTTTATTTCCCATCAATTAATTAAATAAATAAATTTATTTAATTATGTCACTAATTAAACCTATCTTCTTTCCAAAATTAAATAAATGTTTATTTATTTAATTTCTATGCCACTTTCCACTATAATTAAATAATTGTTTTAATTATTTAATTATTCATTAAACTTTTCTCTCTCAAACTAAATAGATTCTATTTATTCAATTTGGTCCAATATCTTGAATTTTGAATTAAACATTATTTAATTCAAAATGATTCCTCCTTATCGTAATATTCTATAATTAAATAATATATTTATTATTGAATTAATCATTGGCCACTTAAATTAGATGAGATTTGATTTTCTCTAACTCGCCACTTTTTCAGTGACGATCTTATCTTCTACATCCAATCCTTATCTCTCAGTGTCTCAACTAATCTCCACCATTGATTAAATTATTTTTAATTTAATCTTGACCATTCATGTTTTAAAATTTAGCCCTAACCCTATTTCATGCCTCATCTTTTAATTTTGACCATTGATTAATGGTCTTTCGATCTTAGCCTTTCATTCAAAATTGGCTTGCCTATAAAAGGGATCTATCACTATCATTTCTTCATCTTGGAAGCCTTAGAAATCTTAGACATCTTTTTCTATTTTTTCTATCTTGCTTAGTTAATCCATAACTATTTAGAAATCTTCAATATTTTTCTATTGTTATTGTCTTTAGGCCAATATTTGCATACTTAAGTAAGATCTGAGGGCAAGTATTATACTATAGCAAAATGGATAAGTGCAATGAAGGTGATTCATGGAATACATGAGGGTTTAGTAAGATCTTTTATATGTTTATGCTTTATATTCCATTGTTCTTCATTGTTAGCTTGGGTTTAGTTTGTTTACGCTTTGTATTGCTAACCTAGAATTTTCCCTTGCTACACACGTAAGGTCTTCTCTTAGGGAACATCGTGCCTAATGTCTCCAGTGTTGGCATATGGTTTTGAAGAGATTTTTTTTGGCTACTTGTGTTGTCATTGATGGAAAATAGAGTCAACAATATGGTCCACAGTGTTAGTACTGCTTCTACCGGCAAGGGAAGTAAGATTCTGGTTAAGAGGTTCAGTAGTATGGTTCATGGTTTATTCTCTCATTTTGGCCGACATATTTTATATGGTGTATCACAGATGTATGTGGAGTATGTATTTAGTTATTTCTTATGTTTGGAACTTTGTTTTGGGTCCCTACTATAGTCTAGCCGACTTGTGTGGGTACGCATCAACTCTAATTAATGATTTGAGCCGACATAAAAAAACAATATTATATTTTGTTGTGAAGCCGACATGTACAATGAATTCCTAATTAGCAGGTATATAAAGGAGATCAAAAAATCATGTGAAGTAGTGTGGAAAAGATAGAAGTGTATGTGTATCAAGAAGAGAGCAAAAAAGAGCATATCAGTTATATGAGGGCAGAGAAGTTTTTTTTATGCTAAGCAGAGCAAAACATAGTAGATTAGAAGTGCAAACTAGTCAAAGATCCAGAATCTGATTATGAGCTTCATTGGAACTGAATCCAGGCATTTGTAGATGTTGTATTCTCAGTTCAAAATTTTGTTGTAATTTCAATTATACTTCGTAAGGCAGTGAGCCTTTCTTTCTTGAGCAGTGAGCTCTAGGTAGTGCGCCTGAATGCAAGTGCATTCCCCTCTTTTCTCATAATTTTAATAGAGTATATATTGTGGATTAATCTCCACCATGGTTTTTCCCCTAACAGGGTTTCCATGTAAAAATATCTGGAGTTATGATGTTCATTAATGTGATTGCATGTTTTCCATCTGTTTATGTGATGTGAATGTTATTGTGGGTTTAATTACTGTTGTTGATAGTTTTAGATCTAACTTATCAAATATTATGGAACTCTGATTCACCCCCCCTCTTAGTGTTCCTAGTGTCCAACAATTGGTATCAGAGTGGGTTCCTCTTCTGGATTTTAATAGCTTGAGGTGGATCTGGAATTACAATGGACGTTGGTAGTCTTCAACAATAGCTTATGGTGGCACTTGATGATCTTGATCAATCCAAAGAAAAGGTCATGGAACTAAAAGAAAATATTGTGGCTGCCGAAAAATTCATTCAATCACTGAAGGATAAGATAAATGAGCCAAGGGAAAAGAGGAAGGAACTGTGTGATCAATTAAATAAAAAAGAAAGCAAAGCTTTGGATGATGCCCATCTGAATCAAACCCTAAGGGAAATAACAAAAGAATGTGAAAATATTGCTAAGGACAATACAACTCTAAAGCTTGAAATGGAATCTGTGGCAATGAATTTTACCAAAGAGATTGAAGAGAGAAAGAAGAATGAGGAGAATCTGGCCCAATCCTTGAAAGAAAAATCTAAAGAATGCAACAGAATTAATAGTGAATTCATTCAGTTGGAAATTAAAATGCAACAATCCAGAAACAATGAACAAGAGCTTGAGAGACAGGTAGTTATCCTCGGAAATGATATTTCTACTGCAAATGAATTCAAGGAGAAATTTAGGATAAGCTCTGCTAGGCTTGATGAGATAACCAAAGGACAAAAGGATACAAATGACAAGTGAGGTCTTGGCTATGAGAAGGGTGAAAGTTTTGAATCTGAACAGAAGAACCTTGAAAAGAAGAACAAAGGAAGGAGACATCCGGTAAGGCAACCCAATGCTCAGAAATTTAATGGATATTGCTTTGTTTGTAATAAATTTGGACATATGGCTTCTCAGTGTAGAAGAAAGATAAATCCTAGTAATCCATCATTTTCTAGTCAGTGTTTTAAATGCAAGAAGTTTGGTCATAAGGCATTAGAATGCATAAGTATGTCTGTCAGTGCAAGTAACATTAAATGGTATACCTGTGGAAGATTTGGACATGTTTTCTAATCAATGTACGTTAGGAGGAAATCAATGGAATGGATGGTAAAGACAGAAAAATCTGGTATGTTTCAATTGCAACAATTTTGGGAACATTGCAAGATTCTGCAGGAACATAAACATGAATAAAAGAGGTCTGGTTTATCAAGGAAGAAATTCATAGAAAGAAAACAAAGGAAAAGAAAAAGCATTTGTGGAAGAGATAAGAGATCAGATGAAGAAAACATGGGTAAAGAAAAGTGAATTTGATGAAGGAAAGCTGTGTCAGAAGCTCCCTCTGATAACTCTTCCAGCAATTGACTTTAGGCCAATAGCCTAAGGGGAGTTTTTCATGAAAATCTCTTGTCCCCCTATGATATAGTTGGCACCGAATTGTAGGATGTCATCAGTCATTGTATTATTCATTGTTGAAAGTTTTTGCAATCATCTGTTGAGCTGGATGAAATGGTATGGATCTACAGTCGAATTCTTCACTTGTTGTCTGAGTTTGTAGAGTAACCGAAACTTCTAGGGAAACACATTTAATATGGCAGGAATTTAAGTGTGTGAAGTTATAAAAGGGCACTTGGAAACCTAATTTTTTATAATGAATTGAAGGAGAACAGTTGGAGAGCATTTTTAGCAAATTTCCAAAGGAGCGAGAGGTCAATTTAGCGATGAATTCTCTAGATATTCATGTTGCTTATTGATTTAATATCTATTTGGCGATCGATAGAACCCTGTTTAGCATGAAAAATGAAACGAATCCAAGGAATAATAAATCTAGATGAGTATAACAGTCAAAAATTTAGGGATGAAAGAAATTTTTTGTCTCCCACCAAATTAAGGAAGCTTGGAGGATCGAAGCATAAGAATTTGGATGTATGGAATGAATTTCCTCATTTCGTCAATGCAAAAGTAATTTGGTTTATCTTAAACAAATTGTATGGTGATATCCTCACTTTGGATAAACCCTATTGAATCTCAAAGGATACAATCAAGAATCTAACAGGTCTGTGCAATGTTGGTAATATTTCGAAGAAGAAATTGATTCAAAATGTTGAGGTTGAAGCTCTAACCAAAATAAGGGGAGATAAGAGGGCTCTGA
The DNA here is from genome assembly GCA_007258455.2 of Sequoia sempervirens. Classification (NCBI taxonomy): domain Eukaryota; kingdom Viridiplantae; phylum Streptophyta; class Pinopsida; order Cupressales; family Cupressaceae; genus Sequoia; species Sequoia sempervirens. The sequence continues at coordinate 540,477,063 of VDFB02271358.1, forward strand.
TAATTTCATCAATTAAATACCCTTTGAAAAGATATGTGGCACATGGAATCTCATACAAGATCTTCTTAAAAAAAAAAGAAGGATCAACCTCGACAGGTGTTGTATATATTGCTCATAAAATGATAATAGAAAATGAAGAATTTGACCTATGTAGTTTGATGAAAGATCAACTGATGGATAATGTACAATTAACGAAGGATATAGACTACTCCTTCAGGTTTGACACCCTTGCAATATGCATTATGATGCATTTCCTAAATTGCTTGCCTCTGAATGACAATGTGGTGTGGAAAGAAAATACACCGATCTATAAGCAAATATTTGAGCATTACAACTCTTTTGAAAATGGGAATGAGTTTATAAAAGAATCTTTAGAAAGGTGTTAGCAAATTTTGGTGTAAATGTTATCCCTCTTTCAGTAAAAATAGCTGAAGTTGGATCATCCTCTGGAAAGGCAAAGAAAAAGCAGAAGAGAGGAAGATATTTGGTTGGTGTCACTCCTTCGACAACCACGTCAGTGAGAGTTGAAGAAAAAGGGAAAGGACAATTAGTTGTGGATGTAGTGGATGAAGACTCTGATGAATATACTCCTAGAGATCAACCAAAACTAGGTGAACCAAAAATAATAATAGCTGAAGACAATGATGAAGAAGGTGCTTTGTTCAAATCAAAGATAATGCAAACTATTCAGGATGAAGATGGGATGCAAAAGATATTTGACATATGGTTGAATGGACCATCTTATGAGTAGGATCTCATTGAGAACACTTTGGGAAGATACTTTGTTGATAACAATATTGAATTGGAAAGTCTACAGGATATTCTCCTAGAAGAACTGATTGAGGCTATGTAATATGTGCCTCTGGATAGGAAAGAGGAGGAAATAATTTCCCATTTGAAGATGTAGTTTAGGCTATCTCTTGCTAAGCTAAAGAAGAAAATGAATGTACTGAGATAGTGCATTGATTCAACTAATAAAGTCTTCAATTACTATCTAAAGTGGCCTCATGTGGTCGACAAGTACAGGGATAAGTTGGAGGAAATTGAAAAAGAACTTATCAGAATTGGATAGGGCTATAGTATTTTTTTGGATAAGGATGGAAAGGTTAAGAAAAAGGTTCATGATCTGCAGGCTGAGCATACAAAGGTTCACTTTGCTAGAAATACTCTCATAGACACCTTCTAGAGAGTAAAAGACCTGACTGAAGGCAGACTAGAGAAAATGATTGAAGTGCTAAAGATAGGAGAAAAGCCTGAAGAAGCAATCACAATTCTTGAATCCCTTGTCCAGATTATCAATAGGACATTAGAGAATAACAACTTGATTATAGCTATTTGGATTGTGGTGGACTCTTGGAAGAAATTCCTTCTAGAAATTAAAGCTAAGTATAAAAGAATCTTCTAATTTTTGCAGTAGTTTCTTAATTTTGATCCAACTCTCTATTTTGCAAATTGGAAACAATAAGAAGAGAAGTATAGTAAAGGAGAGCGGAAGAAATAGGGGATTTTTCATTGATGTCAAAGGGGGAGAGAATGCAGTGAAAAAATTCTTTGACATCTAAGGGGGAGCAACAATTTTGGTTTGTTGAGTTTTTGGTTTTGACACTTAGTTAATTTTTCACTAAGTGTTGCCATCAATGCCAAAGGGGGAGATTGTTGGCATATGAATTTGACGAGATTGATTTTGGATACTTGTGTTATCATTGATGGCAACTAGAGTCAGCAGTATGGTCCACAATGTTAGTATTGCTTCTACCGGCAAGGGAAGTAAGATTATGTAATCTACCGACATAAAGAATAAAGAACAGGACATCCGGTTGACAAGCTGATCTAATCACTTCACCAAATCACTATTTTGTGGTGTGGATCTCCAAGGAAGCCTTCCTAGCATGTATACTATCCTACTGGTGATTTTTTTTGGTGTTGCATTAGTCAGAATTCGAGTTAAGAGGTTCGGTAGTATGGTTCATGGTTTATTCTCTCATTTTGGCCGACATGTTTTATATGGCGTATCGTGGATGTATGTGGAGTATGTATTTAGTTATTTATTATGTTTGTAACTTTTTTTTGTGTCCCTACTATAGTCTAGCCAACTTGTGTGGGTATGCATCAACTCTAATTAATGATTTGAGCCGACATAAGCAAGAATATTATATTTTGTTGTGAAGCTGACATATAATGAATTCATGATTAGTGGGTATATAAAGGAGATCGGAAAATCATTTTTGTGTGAAGTAGTGTGGAAAAGATATAAGTGTATGTGTATCAAGAAGAGAGCGAAAAAGGGAAGATTAGTTATATGAGGGTAGATAAGTTTTTTTTATGCTAAGCAAAGCAAAACAAAGTAGAGCAGAAGTGTGAATTGGTCAAAGATCTGGAATCCAATTATGAGCTTCATTGGAACTAAATCCAGGCATTTGTAGATGTTGTATTCTCAGTTCAAAATTTTGTTGTAATTTCAATTATACTTCGTAAGGTAGTGAGCCTTTCTTTCTTGAGCAGTGAGCTCTAGGTAGTGTGCTTGAATGCAAGTGCATTTCCCTCTTTTCTCATACTTTTAACAAAGTATATATTGTGGATTAATCTCCACCATGGTTTTTCCCCTAACAAGGTTTCCACATAAAAATATCTAGTGTTATGATGTTCATTAATGTGATTGCATGTTTTCCATCTGTTTATGTGTTGTGAATGTTATTGTGGGTTTAATTAATGTTGTTGATAGTTTTAGATCTGACTTATCAAATATTATGGAACACTGATTCACCCCCCCTCTTGGTGTTCCTAGTGTCCAACATCCAAGAGAGGAAAATTCTAGGATAAAAGGTTCGTAACTTAGGGAATGCAACATGTAGCATCACCGCTAAGAGGAAAGTCACATGCCAAGAAAGGTCACACTCTTGGAGGGCATCAAACCCAATGACACCACCAAGAAGAAGACACATCGCAAGAAGTAAGAAGAACATGCAATGAAACCTAAGAATCGTCCAAGATCTCTAAAAATGATAATGCCAATGTATGCCACCACTTTAAGGAAATTTCTAACACCACACTATGAGAAATTACGTTAAAGTAGAAAATGATAAATTCTAACAATAAAGAAGACATAAGAGCTTATTTGGAAAGCCCTATGTCAATTCATATGTTTCCAAATGAAGCTACATCATGAAAAAGGAAGGGGTTACCCCCAAAATGAAATCCCAAATACACCAGGGATCCATGGATTCAGGGTCAACATATGTATTTGCTACAATGATATTATAGAGCTTGGAAATGCCATGATTCCCCAAATAACTCTTGGAATAGGAAGAATGACACATAGAGAATGAAAACAAAGAAAATATTTTTGGGTCAATATGGAAGAGACCTAAATGTCTTGAAACCTTGCATCATCCCCAAAAAGAAAACATAAGACAAAATAAAAGATAAAAGTTTATGACATATAGAAGAATGTATTTACAAATAGAGGAATGAACATGAAGACACATCAAATAGAATAGTACAGGGAATCACATTACACACATGCAATCACATAAAGAACGTGAAAAAGAAAACAAAGACAAGACTAGTAAGGCACATGTGAGTCAAACTATAGTAGGTCGTTTGGATCCCAATCTTGTTCATCACATGTGGAAGGTGGATAAATAGCTAAAGGGACAACATCAAGTGCCAAAATAGGACAATCATCAAGCTCAACATGCGATGAAACACTCTTTGTAGGAGGATCATTGTGATTGTTATCATTTAAGCTCATGGAAGAGGAAAAACATTAATTTAACTCATTATGAACTTGTTCATCATTTTTTTGCAATTTCATTATCATCATCCAATTTAATCACAATAGAAGGCCTAATGATAATAGCCATTGAAGGTTCTTGTTCTCATTGTGTTTGAAGTTTAGGTTTTTTTTGTTTCAGCGAAGGAGAAGAATCATCATGCATTTATTGAGGCAAGTTTGGATTTTAATTTTGTATGTTGTTCTTTTCTTCTTTTGCTTGTAACAAATGAGAAATAGCATGATGTCTATGACTATGCTCTATAGCATTTCAAATTTTTTTCATTCAATTTTCAAGTTGTGATTGTGTAGGAGAGGGTTTATCAACCATATGATTCTTTTCTTCCTTGAAGGGAGGAATGGAAGAAACCATGGGAGGTTGTTCAACCAATTTCTCTTTAGCTTTATAAACTTTTTTGATTTTAGGAGGAACAACGAGACTTATTTGGTTATATCATGGTCTCTTATAGGAAATAGGTGGAGGATTTGCTATGTTTTGATCTTGGTTACTTGGAAAGGCTTTTAGTTTAGTCATAGTTTCATCAAGGGTAGGAGGCTCAATTGTGGGTTGAGGCATATTGGTAAGGGATAATTTTGTTATGTGTTTTACCTTAAACTTTTGATAGGATTTTAAAAATAAGTCCTCATGAGGCCTAATAGCTTCCATAAGTTTGGGTCAAAAGAAATCCAATGAGAAATTCCCATTGGAGGACATAACATTAAAGCAACTATGGTGCACAATAAAAATATCAATGCCAAATGGAAACTTTAAAGATTTATGCACAATCGACTGGGCAACATTCATGGAGTGAAGCCATGGGTAGCCTAACTTCACAAGAAATTGGTCTGATAATAGAATGATGGAAAATGAGACACGTAATGTTTTTGGTCCAACTTTCAAAGGAAGAGTTATTGAACCTATTGTAGGGAAGAAAAACCATTATGTGTTATGATCCATGCTTTCAGTTTTTCATAAGTATATTGATAAAGCTCATGCAAGAATAAGAATTCTTTAGTGATCACATTCTATACACAAACGGGATCAATTAATATCCCATTAGTAGGCTTGTCATTGATTCTTCCAAGTATGTAAAGAGGACCACTGGGTGCATGTCTAATTATGTCATGTTGTGAGAAATCAATGTCAAGTGACATCTTAGGCCCTTACGAGGTTGAATTTCAATAAAGTTGATAAAAGGATTTGTAGTATTCTTCTCTTTATCTCTTATGTGATGTTTCAGGAAGTGATGAAGGCTAAGCACCATTTCTAGTCCTTGTTTAGTTTTAAGTAAATCTCTTATGTTTTGTATCATAGGAACTACATTAGTGGTGATGGGTTCAAAAATTATAATGTTTTGCAATTGCTCTAACTCTTCATCCATTTTCCTAAGGTTCTCATGAGGGAAATTAGCAATCATTGTATCAACATTAGTTACATTAGGTGTATGTAGGGAAGTCGTGGGAAATGAAGTGTCAAGGGTATGATCCATAGTGGGTTGAATAGTGTCAACACTATGAGTGAAAGAGTTAGAAAATCCAAGATCTACGATGAGTGATGTATTGCGGGATGACATGAGTCTCGAACTACATATCACAAAAATATTGGCAATAGGACACCAATTTGTGAAGCTCATACAAGTTTCACAAATCCAAGGTGCACCCAAAATGGATAAGAGGTATAATGCAATGAAATGTCCTAGAATGCATAGTGCAATGTAATAAGCAATTTTCAGATTTCAAACATGATAATTTTTTGATTATGCTATGTAAAAACCTGAAAATGATGTCTTTTAGATGAAATTTTGAATTCAAACAATGCACTGACTTTGAAAAATTATGCTTAATATAATCAATTTCAGATAACAAAAATATAGGAAACTGAAACAACAAACTGAATATTGAAATAGAGAATGCAAAAACAGTGATTTTAATGCCCAAAATTTCAAAAAAATTCCTGATCAAGGACTCATTCACTCATGGGCTAATGGGTCTCACTTCAAGGTTTTTTAAAAATTAATTTGCAAGTTTCTGAGATGATTTCTATGGTATTCAGGTTCTAGTTTCAGATAGTGAGTTACAGTTTTAAATTTCTATAAAATGAGGTCTAAATGCAAGTGCAAAATAGTGCTAAATGACAAGCAAAAAGACCTAATTTGATATGCAATTTTGTAATTTAAATGAATGATGATACATTGCTAGTAAACACTATGCAAAATGACTGATATTTTTGAATTTTCTAGATTTTAAAGAATGCAAAAATGCAAACCTAAAACCCTAAATGAGTCACAAAATAGTGCAAGTTAAGAGCCCTAAATAAGATGCAAATCAATGCAATACCTAGATCTAGGGCTGAAAATGGACTCCAAGTTAGCAAGATATGATGCTCAAAATTTAGGTTCACCAAAATGAAACAACAAAAAATAGGTTGGGTTGAAAAGAGGGATTCACCAAAATAATAATAAATAGACCTATCTTCCTTTATTTCATTAAGAAATCATATCCACACAATCAATTGATTAACAACCCTTAGGTGAATCAAGTCAAAGTGGGAATCTTTAGATTTCCTTATGACTGAAGGATGGGGGTCAAGTTCAAATTATCACTTTGAGGAGAAAAACTAAAAATAGAAAATCAACACCAAAATGCAATCTAACACTTGAATCAACAATATTAAACTCAATACTAGCAAAACGAAAAAACAAATTACAAATCTGAGAAGGGTAGAAACATGTGTACCCGTCACAAAAAGTTCTTTTCAGAAGCTGATATGAGACTCATTTTCCCATGGGTGAATGGGTCCAAGTGTGAGGTTTTCCTATAGCTTTTAGGAGCCTTTATTGCAGATCTAAATCTTCCAATTTTCCCAAGTTTCACAACCAGAATGTCAAAAATGACTTCGGGATCTTAGTTTTCATGAGATGACAATAATTTTGACAACTTTTGCAACTTTGAAAAATTTGTAAATCTTGATCTTCAAAAGGTCTTCAATCCTTCTTCAATCTAAATCTGCAATCACACATACAAGAGAGAAAAATGTTTGTTTTGGGTGAATAGGGGTTTTCCTTGGTCAAACCCCATTTTGGTAATCAAACCTTGAATTAAAATAATGCATGAAAGAGGGAATGAAGAATGAACAAAGCTATGTTGCCACTCAACAAAACCTTTTATGAAACCTTGATAATTGAGATCTTAGGAGGTTTGCAACTTGCATGAAATGGCTGAATTGAATGTGGATCTTGATACTTAATCTTGCTTGAAATGATACTCTGAATGCTTGACTTGATCTTGCTCTTGACAACATTTACTTCTTTTCAAAAAAATTCCTAATTGACTCCTAAGACTCAAAACTGCCCAAATACATATCAAATGGTCTTATTAGACCTTATTTGGCATAAATAGACCTTGCATAGTGTAAAAAGACCCTATCACCTAGACTTGACATGTTGACCTTCATTTGAAACCATCATGTGCTTGGGTGCACTTGCACCAGTCAACCCCACAGAAAAATAACTCATGTCACATGAGTTGGGGCTTGTACCATACTTTATCTTTGCTCCACACACTCTCTGACCTGCAAATCTCCTTCCTTGGTTCAAAAACTGAGATATTATGATCTACCCTGCATTCTTGACATTCTTGACCTTATCTACACATGAACTTGTCTCTACCTCAGCAACTAGACCTGGTAGTTGTCTTCCATCTGTTCTTTGACCAAAACCTGACAAGGTTCCTTCATACATAACTACAAACAAACATTTGTTAGTGGTTCTTGTATTGAATTCCCTTTTACCTCATCTTCATGCTTGTATTCGCCCTCAACTCTTTGTCCACCTTGTCCTTGCATCCCTATATCAAACTGTAACTAAGGGTTACTTTTAGGTTAGATTCAAGATTAGAAAATCAATGAAGACAATAAAACCCAAAGTAATTACAAAATACAATGGTAATTAAAACAAAGAACGATTATACCTTTAAACCGCCGAGGCTTCCATGATTCACCTTTGTAACACCTTCTAGCTTGCTGGTTGACGTTTTGCCCTCAGATTCGTCGTGCGAGCAATCTGAAAATACTAGTCTAAGTCCTACACCAAGCTTTGAAGGATTTGAGAAAATGTCCATGCCTAATGCCTATGACTATGATTGAAAATGTCTAAAATGTCTATGTCTAAATATCTCAAAACTAAATGAAATATGACATTAAATGCAACAGTCTAAGTATGCTAGTGCTTCAGCGCATCTGTGTGTAATATCTCTGTGTAATCAAAAAATGAGAGGAAAATGGCATTTTATAGAAAATGCCATTTTGAATGGATGGATGAGATGAGAGACTGAGAAAATGCCCTAGAATCAATGGTTAAGATTCAAAATGGCAACTCTTAATTAGGGTTAGGGGAAAATGCCCAAATGTGTGAATAAGATTTAATTAAATAAATTAAATCAAGAATAAATGTGACAGTTGAGATGAAATTAGCAAAAATCAAAAGATAAGAAGATGGGATTTTAGAAAATCAGTAATTTTAGAAATTACTTGATTTGTAGAAGAATATTTCCATTTTGAATTAAATTAATTCAAAATATGGATTTTGTGAGATAATGAGTAATTGATTTTTGAAATTAATTACTAAAAGAAGAATCAGTTAACTATGTGAGACATTTTTAAATAAATTGTTTTATTTAAAAATAAAGAAGTGTCACATACAACAATTAAATAATTAAAATAATTATTTAATTTAGAAGAAGTGGTTAATTAATTAAATAAATTAGCAAATCTATTTAATTAAAAGAGAGGATTTAGGAATTAGTGACATATTGAATAAATATATTAAAATATATTTATTTGATAATCAGGAGGACATTAATGACAAAGATTAATTAAATAAAATGAGAACTTTATTTAATTATGAGTTGACTTTAGATAATTAGTGACGCATTAAATAAATATGATTTATTTATTTAATAATCAAGAAGAATAGAAGACCCTGAATTAATTAAATAATTGTGAATTATTTAATTAATAGTTGAAGATGGGTTAGGAACATAATTAAAGTGTCATAATTATGCTAGGGCGAAAAGTGGTAAAATAGTGCTCACAGGCCTAGGCCTACCTAGGAGTAAGTGGCAACAATCCATGGGAAAAATATCACAAACTACTTTATCTTTATAACCTCCAATTTGAAATTCTGCAACTGCTTGTTCATTGACCAAAAGAGATTGTCCATCACTCAACCAAGACACCTTATAAGGTAACTCATGAGGAACTTTTTGCAAATTCAATTTACTCATCATCTCACTTGACACCATATTCTTAGTAGAGCCTGAATCAATGATAATTTTACATACCTTATTCTTTCACTTACATGTGGTCTTGAAAAGACTCTTCCTTTGCAATGGTTCCATCTCCTTTGTTTCCTTCAATATGGTCTTCCTCATCATCAACATTTCACCTGTCTTAGGAGTAGCATGTAAACTTGCAAAATGGTTACTCTCACACTCCTCTTGTACTATTTGTGCTCTCCTTTCAGTCCTCTTTTCACCTCCACTTGATGAACTACCCAACCTTTTAGGACATTTCCATGAAGGATGACCATATTCATTACAATTATAACATCTCCCTGCAACAACATTAGAATTTCTACCACCACTAAATCTGCCTCTACCCCTAAATCCTCCTCTAGCATCAACACCTTGCTCCTTACCTCTATTTGCTTCTTCTTGTTCCTCACTTGGCTACTTTGGTGTAAGGATTGATCCTCTCCCTCTTTTACTAGTACCTCTTCCTCTAACAAATTTCTCTTGCCTTCTTTTGATCTTTTCCTCCACCCTGATTGCTAATTGAAAACACTCTTCAACAGTCTTTGGGTTAGCAACAACCAATTCATCTTGTATATTCAATCTAAGGCCACCTAGATATCTAGCCACTTTTTCAACTTCATCCTCATCCCTTCTTGACCCTATACTTAGTTTGTAAAATTCATTAGTATAGGCCTTAGCATCTAGACCCTTTTGCTTCAATCCTTGCAATCTTTTATACAACTAAACTTCATAATCCTTTGGAAGAAACTTACCTTTCAGTTTTTGTACCACCTTGTCCCAAGAAGTTATCCTTGACTTGCCTTGTTTTCTCTTTTCTGCTTGCTCGTAGTCCCACCATAGAAGAGCATGAGCTTTGAGTTTAGTCTTTTCCACCTTCACCTTTTGTTCATCTGAAATGTCTTCACTCTCAAAGTGATTGTCCATAGCTACAATCCAGTCAAGTAACTCTTCTTCATTTAAATTTCCACCATACATAGGAAGATCAACTTTTACCTTCATTGAATCACCTTTAACTACTTTGAGCAACTTTTCCATCCTCTGATCTTTAGGGTCTAACTCCTCATCAACATATTCATATTCATCATCTTCATCCTCTATTTCACTCTCTTCATTCTCATCTCTTCTTTTCTTTGTCTCCAAGGCAGCAAGCCTTGCTAACACAATATTGTGTGACTCTGAAAGCTTAGCATGCTTCTCCTTTAGTTCCTGCAACTCTCTAGTAGCACCAACACCCTTCAGAGGAATCTTCACAAACTTGTCTAGTCACCTTCCAATCACCTTTCTTCAAACCTACAAAATTCAACCACAAGATACCTTGTCCCTGAGCTCTAATACCACCTGATGTAAGCAAGGTTGTGATGACTCAACCAATATCACAATAATTAGATCCAAACCAAGGAACTTGCCCTTGAACACAAAACACTCAACTTTTCCTGAACACCCACAACTAGAGGCTTGCAGCACTCAAAAACCAATTCTTCACAATATATTTTAGATAATGCTATACAAAGGCCTGAAAAACATCAATTTATACTTCCCACCGAACTCAACACAACATCCCAAAAGGTTACAAGTGACTTGTTTGGAACAAAATTGAGATCCAATACAAGACCCTTGTTTTAGGCTACTTAATTAGCCCTATTTAACAAAGTAAGTACTTCCTAAACTCTTTTCTTTCACCAAAACTCACTTGAAAGACTCTAATTGTGTCCCAAAACAACAAATTCCACCATTAGTTCTTAGTTTTATGACCTCTAAACTACTGATCCACCAAACCCTCACTAGACATACAAATACACTAGAGTTTATTCAATCTCTTGTTTCCCAGACTTACCAGACATAAACAATTCATCCAACAGATTCAAATAGGCATGTACAGACTCACAAAACCTTCAATATTTCATCAAAACCCTTCCTTAAGTATAACTCATTTTCACATGGAAAATACCTTGTCCAACCCTAGGGCATCATCCCAAATTGAACAACTTGCTTCCTTTTCCCTCCAAAACTTTGTAAACACCTACCCTACCATGTAACATGCCATTCCATCAAAAAATAGGACATGACAGTAGGTGGAATGGCTTAATTCATTATTTAATATTCAAACAGAGACCTCACTATCCAATTACAGGCAATTTTAGAAACTAAAAGAAATCTCTCTCAAAATGGATACAAATGGAAGTTAAAAAATGCCCCTACAGTATGCTATGGATTTCAAAGCCATCATAGGCTGTACGGGATCATACAGTAGTTGAAAAGTTTAGAAAACATAGAAAAATGTAGAAGAAACGTATTCTTATTGGAATTCTTCAACACAACAACCAACAACCAATCCTCAAGCCATGGAGAGGATTTTAATACATATTCTATCCAAAACTGACCACCCAAAAGACTCTAACTACTTTTTAAACTCTTATGACCTTTCAACTTCTAAAAGTTGTATTTTTACAAAATCTTGCACTTGACAACATTTACATCTTTTTCAAATTTTTCCTAATTGACTCCTAAGACTCAAAACCACCCAAATACATATCAAATGGTCTTATTAGACCTTATTTAGCATAAATAGACCTTACATAGTTTAAAAAGACCCTATCACCTAGACTTGACATGTTGACCCTCATTTGAAACCATCATGTGCTTGGGTGCACCTGCACCAGATAGGATGAATAGATCTTGAATGCTACAATAAAACTCTGATATATCTGCTCTTGAATGCTCTTGAAATGCTCATAAAGTTCTCATAAAATTTCTAGGTTGCTTCTCTTGAAATTCAAGGTGAAACATAGTGAAATGACCTTGTATTTATTGGTATGTATCCTTAATTTCACAAAATTCAAATATCACAAGCCAACATTGAATTATGGATTTGAAAATGTTAAAATACTTCCAAAAACATAATTTAAATTTAGGTCCTAAGGTTTAGGGAGGACCCATTCGCCCATGGTTGAATGCGTCCCAAGTCCATAAACCTAGGAACCACATTGCTCAATTTGAAGTGTTATATCTAGGCATTAATTAATGTTAGGTTTCCCCTTCAAAAAATGTAATTAAATAGGCTTGTAAATGAATAAAAGGGACAATTAAAGCATAATTAAGCTCAATTAATTAAGAGGTCCCAAATAAGTGTGTAAATGTAAGGGAGTACATTTAACAACACTAAATTAAGGCAATATTAAGTCCAATTTAACTTAGGAGGGCCCAAATAAGTGAGAAAATGTAAAGGGTAACATTTTTCTATGCTACATTCCCTGGCCGAGTCTGTGGGCCCTAAAAGGAAAACCCCTCTAGTGGACACTAAAACTCTGAATACCCCTAAGCCTAAACCCCCTGCCAAAAAAAAGAAGGGTGGAGCAAGTATTGCTCAATCAAAAATAGTTATTGGGATCCATGAGCTCAAAATTACTCCCCGCAAGAAGGAAAGCAAACTAACAACAAGGAAAAAAATGTATGGATGAGGGTAAATTCTAGGTGGAGTTGTTGACCACAGATAGTAAGGGAAGGACAATGTGCGTAAAGATTCTAAGGGGGACATCATAGTGGTTACTACTGTGGATACATGGATGGAGAACACTAGCATCAGGAGATCCAATAGATTGGTGAAAACAAAAAGGAGGTGGTTGTGAATGATATTTTGAGCAACGAGGAGCAGATTGATAGCAAAGGAAAGAGTAAGAAAGAATATATGGAGGAGGAGGAATTTGTGGAGGGACCTAGTCATTTTTCTAACTTTAATAGGATGCTCCAAGATGATTCGCTGACCCACTCTTCGGACCCTAGGGCTATGGAGAAAGATCATGCTAAGACTATGGACAAGGAGGATGATTATAGCCAGCTATTAGAGTGCATGGATAAACTTGAAAGGAAATTTTCCAACTTGACTCAGTTCACCATTAAAATTATCCACCATTCTGTAGGTACCCTTTCTATTGTGCTCAAGGAAGAAATAGACAAGGAGACTATGGAGGAGGTCCCCAACTAGGTTGGGGAGGATGTAGTCAACCTCCTCATATAGAAATGGGAAGGTATAGAAAATTATTCTATTATATATTTGTTTTGTTTTGTTGTTGGGTCTTCATGTGTTGGCTGTCGGTCTACTGTCTCTATGTCCTATTATTTTGGTGAATATGTTTTAATGTTCTAGAATTGATCTTTTTTGGCCCTTTGGGCTCATGGTGTAAATGGTATTGCACCCTATAAATGTAGCTTAATATATCAAAAAATATAAAGTATTTTAAAAACACTAAACGTAACGGATATTCGTTCTATGCCCATAAGAACAAATATCTATTTTAGATGGATATCCATTTCAAATGGATATCCATTTTATCTGACAAAATCTACAGCCTTAGGATTTCCCTCAAGGTTGCCTTGGGATTCGGCTTGGGGGTTTCATACTTGGAAAGTAAACTACAAAACTTGTTTAGAAATATTCCTTAGTTTTCTAGAGTTCTGCCTTGTGGTTGATGATTTTTTTTAATCTGAATTTGATGAAATAAAAAGGGTTTATTGAGAAAATTGTTAGCTCTCCACCAATATAAGATATGTCTTATTTTAAATTTAATAGATAATTATTATTGATTTTCTATATGCATTATGACTAAAGTCTTGATTGATAGGCTGATTGAAAAACATCTATAATTCTCAAACAATTTCACATTTTTTGAATCTGAAAGATGTAGCACATTCTATTCTTCCCATACGGATGAAAAAAATCATAAAATTTTGCTTAAGTTATGGTGGCCAGACAAACAAGTTTTAATATTTTAAAAATGTTCTAATAAAAAATTCATAACTAATTATTTACTCTCAAAAAAATTACAAAAAAAATGTGACACATCTAAGCATGTGTCCTATACTTATATTGAAAGTTCTAAAAAAAAAATTGTACTTAGGTTGGTCATACATACACTTGTTTTTTATTTTTTTCCTAAAAATTTAGTACTACATTGAAATTTCAAAATTTCACAAAATAGATTTACTTTTTTTCCAAAAAAGGACTAGTATCTTAGAAACTACATTCAATTTATTACAAATTTTGTTCTTACATATTTTTCAAATTATGTTAATAACCTATTCATTTTTTTATGTCAAGTTGCCTAACTCGATTTTTCTAAATTTTTATTGCCACTTAATGGCCTAGCTTGTACCCCCATGATCCTGCATTGACCCATATAATGCAATACCTCATTAGTTCTAATAAAAATCTATGTATCTACTATGAACAACAAAGGGAAAAAATAAATTTCCATATCCTTGAGCTCTCTATCCTGATGATGGATCACAGAGTGTGATTCGAAACATTGATTCAAAAAAGCTTACACAATCGAATCCAGAAACAACTATTCATAAAAAATAAATTTCCAAACCTAACCAAAACCTCTAAATATACACAAACCCTTTCCCATAATATTCATCCAACTATGTTAACCTTAATCTTACTTCATTCAACTAATATGTTGATGCTATTTGGTCCCCTTTGCTAGGTCTCTTTTCTATAAAAACCTCAATTCTAAGGAACTTTCCATAATGTCCAAACATGGGGAAAATTTATTATATACAAAAGGAGAAAATATGTGCTCAAATAAAGGGTTATAAAAGGCTAACAAAACAAAGGTAGATGAGCCTCTTTTGTACTTTGATCCTTGCCAAACTTACGAGAGTGTTCCAAAATATATTTTAAAGATAACACAAGTTAATAGACTACATATAAAATGTTAAAATTTATACATAAAGATATTCTTGAGACTAGCCATGAAACATTTCTTTATGTAGGTTTCCTACACTTGCAAGTGACATATCTCTACTTATGGAAGTTGTATTATATGATGCATCACATGATAGATGAATAATTAATAATTCTTATAAATAAATTCATTTATGGTCACTCACAACATCATTAACCTAGGAAAATCCATCATACCGAAATCCTCTAATGGTGTTCATCAGCTACAAGTTCATAAGGGATTTTACAAAATTCCATGACACTAGATTATGCATAATGAAAGAAATTAAATTATAAATAATTTATTAGAATAAGAGGTAGGATGTTTCATTTTAAACTTGTGCAGTATCAACCTCAACTACCAAAATAATGCCTAATTCTATAGCAACAAATTTTGATCTAGACTAAGAACCACTAAGACAAAGTAAATAATTATATTCAGCTAAGCCTAATGTACTTGTATTTGTCTTATAAATATTAGACCAACAATTTCCCTCCCATTCTTAGTAATCCACAACAAATTTAAATGTCACACATATCATCCCTAAAAGAGTTTCTACTTTGGCATATAAGTGTACAAGTAGCATAATTTTATTGCATTTATTGAATGTAAACTAACTAATATTTGATATAAAGAATAGAAAATATAAACCTAGGAACTCCTTAAATCCCCTAAAGCACTCAAATAAAAGTGGAGACAACATGAAAAATGACAAAAAAAAGTAATGTCTTATATCTATTTGTTGAAAAGAATTACAAAGTCACTATATAAAATTGATACAAAAAGATGATTCTACATTGATCAAACACAAAATACAATGTGAGTTTACATCATGATCCAAATTAACCTTACACTTCATGTTGAACATCCAAAATACTGAGAGGGGGGGTGAATCAGTATTCCACAAACTGATAATAAAATCCACTTAACCATTATAAATTTTTTGACTAAATCAGCAAGAGAGAACATAGAAACAAGTCAATGCAATCACACACATGAACACCAATATTTTTACGTGGAAAACCCAAAATGGGAAAAACCATGGTGAGGGTTAACTCACAATATATTATATCCGGATACAAAATATTACAGGGCTCACTGTCAGGACTCACTGTCCTTAAAAGGCTCACAACCTAAGTACACAAGATGGCTCACTGCTAAGATACAATGATAGTGACTCACTGCCAAAAGAAATAACTATTTGAATACACCTTCAATGTGTAGGGTTTAGTTCCACTAAATCTTAGAATATAAAGTACTACATCACTCAACAAATCTGTACTACTGATAAAGCATTTAGTCTCTGATCTTTTCTCTATTCACTTGCTCACACATACACTCACACTTTTCCTTCTTTCTCTCACGTGTATCTCTTTATGAATAAGATATACAAGCATATCTTATTCATAAATTAGGTCATCCTAATTGGATGAACACAAAATAACCAAAACCTTTCTTTGTTGGCACCATATAGGATTTGAACACTTTCTCCATGTAGTGCAATATGCCAAGTCGGCTATTAGTCTTCATAATATATTGCATTCGCTAATTCGGCCAAGACTAAAACACAATTCTCCAAACCAACAAATAATCCTCAAAGCAAACACCTTCCAGATCTAATAACACATTAATTTCCCATCATACTACCAATAAAGAGAATATCAACCAAAACTGTAATGCAAGAATGTTCACCTTAGTAGAATGCAAAGTCTCCCACATAGTATACCTCACACAGAACAATAGTAGGATACAAAGTTAAACATTTTCAGAGATAAATTTCTATTCATAGAAAAAGACATCTCAAGATCTAGAAAATAGCAGTCTAAATGAGTCAATAAAACATGGTTAAGAGATTAGAGTCATATCAGATCGTGATGAGTTCCAGACTCAAATACCAACATACTGATTCATCATAAAGGAGTATTACCAGTAGAGAACAACTTCTGGTAACCCAAGAAAACTTCTCATATAGTTATCACCATGTAGTTATTACCATGTTGACATAAATGAAAACATAGGAACAACCAACACAACCATCCATACTTCATGCTCATGTTGCAAGGCTTCCAAAAATCTCCCCCTTTGGCATTGATGGCAACATGCATGATAAAAAAATTTCAAGTATACCGCAATTGAATGCTTGACTACTCCCCCTATCAAAATTTTTCTTCACAAATATTTTTTCCTTTGACTCTTTATCTCTCCGCCATGACATCAACGACAAAGGGGTCCGGTATAAGAATGTATATAAAAAAAATGTAGTCAAAAGGATATGAACATAGAATTAACCTGAAGAAGAACCTATGAGACTCTCTAGGATAGCCTTCCATGACACTTTACCTTCTTCCCATGAACCTTTTGCACCGACAAGAGTCTTGTAAAATAGCTCAAGTTTAGTTAGCTACTCTATACCATCTATTAAAGTATTGGGACTAAGATTGGTCCTTGATAATTCATCAATATAGCCAAGAGCACTAGAAACAAAAGTATGCCTATATTTAATCATGTCTTTGAGTGCCACAAACTTCTTGATAACATTTGTTCTTCGATCCCGTAGAGAGAAAAAATTGTCCTAAAGCTGCACAATGTAGGACTACCTCTGATTATCTTTATCTTCTACTAACTTGTATGTATCTTCCTGAGTGCTTAGTCGAGACTCACTCATCGTTATCTCATTTCTCATATCCAATGTATTTCTAGACCAATCTAGACAAAAGGAAAGTAGTTCATGTGCCTCTTTTTCACAACCTTGTACATTTTCCAATTCCATCATTACTCGATCATGTGCATTCACACATTTTCCTTTGATATCATTCAAATTTTCTCTATCAGACTTAATTCTAGCAAAATTTTCAAATCTGGAGATGTAGAATTTCAAAGAATTAATCATGCCACAAAGATTCTCCACAACAAAAATAGATGAATCAAAACTAGCATTGGGAATAAGCTTTTGCAAATCTTCCAAAGCTTTATGAATACTTTTTATTTCATGCTCATGTTCAAGCTTACTTTCTCCTGCATCTTCTAGCTTCACTACACTCTTCCTTTTCTTCCCTATTTTGGTCATGCTACCGGAGGTACTTTCTTCATCGAGATGTGTAGGGATTTCCAAGAGAATTTTTGCATATTTATCAATTTCAGCCTCTAAAACTTCATAATCCAATTCAAATATCCAAACTAATCATGATTCAACTGCTTCCATGTGACAAAAATTTGTGGACACAAGAAAATTTATGCTTCTAGAGTATTTTTCCATAACACTTACTAGAATCCTAAACCTTTTGTTCATCCTCATCTGAAATGTTCTAAAGAACGCAGCAAGGAAATATTCTTGTGCATCCAAACTACCAAGATTTATCATGAAATTCCTAATTTGATAGGGAATAGGCTCTGAATTTGACCATTCTAACCTTCCTATTACCGATAACTCTTTTAAAAGGTAAAAGAGTATGCAAACAAAAAAATTTCCATACCGAAAATTATTCTTTCTACTCTTCTTGATCTCCTTTAAATTTTTCAAAAGATGTATACAAATTATTTCACACAAGTCATATTCCATACCTCTTAATACCATATCAACAACAATATTCACTACAGCAGTAGAAACTATAGTCATTGTTAGGGATACAAAATTTGTGACCAATGACCATAGCAACATACCTTATTACCGGATCAACAATTGATCTCAAACCAATTTATTTTCCTTTAGAAATCACACCTATAACCTCAATTATTTCTTTCTCATTCATAGTCTTCAGTTTAGGAAATAGTCTGGAGGAATATAGACCACTTACATCTCTAATTGCTTCTTTGGTAACTAGATGTGCCTCATCAATCCACAAAGATTCATCATGAATTCTACTCAATACCATTCAAATATATTTCTTCTCAAATTCAAACAAAGGAACTTTCCTCCAAACATCCAACTTTTTCTCAACTAATACTTTGTAGGCATCATGATTCTCTCTCAATTCATTTTCCCAAAGCACATTCAACTAAACTGACGACATTTCTTCAATATTACTATAGACAAATGCATAAATATCTTCTATAGGAAACACTCTCGGAGGGATGCAAGAGAATGCACCAATAGATTCTTCCAACACATTCCTCATATATCTCTTCAACCTAGCTTTATTTTACACAATTCACAATCTTTGAATTATCCATCAATAAAAGTGAAAGATTGTGCAAACAGGAATACCTCTGAAAAAGCTAACCAAAAATGTATAGATGTCTTGTTTCTGGAGCTCACTTCAAATTTATCTGCTATTTTCTTCAAATTCTAGAACTATGAATTCCCTTCTAAAATTTCGTTGCACACTTCTCTAAAAATTCATAAACCTTATTCATTTTATTTTGAATGATTTTGGAATAAATGTTTTAACTTACATGCAGATTTCCTCGAAAACTGTGTACACTTCCATTCTTTCAAGTTCTACAAACCTCATTCTTCACACATGCGACTGATAAAATAATTTAATCTTGTTACCACATTAAATATACTTCTGTCATGATATGACACAAGTACCAATAAGGGGGTTTATTATATTTTTTAAAGATTGCTCCCCCTTAGCCACTAATTTCATTTAGTAGTTGATGGGAGTATCTATATTGAAGGTCAGCACAGATAAGACTGATGATTCCTTTCTCCAAATCCTTTCCATTTATTTTCTTGTCATTCCCGGATCAAAGGTTTGATCATTCTTCTTTGTCAGATAGATGTTCTTCTTTCTTCTGTTGTTACTACCAGGATGTTCTAGTTTTATTAACTTACAACAAGTAACATTCTTCTTTCCATCTTCTCTTTTATCCAACAGAATATGTTTGTATCCATTCTTCTTGTGATGCAAGCAAAGGAAGAAAACAACTAGGTTCAATTTCATTTAGCAAAAACTCAAAACATTCTTTGTTTGTTTTCTCATCACTAGATCACTTTTCCTTCCATTGAACACTTGATTCCATACTTTAAAACACCATTCAGAGTTCCAATATTTTACCAAGCCTTCAAAACGCCTTAAGTGACATAAAAATAACTTATTACAGCCAACTAAGGCTTCCTCAATATTGGACTTGTACCATTTCAAAAGTTCACAAGAGATCTTCACCAAACAATGACCATACAAGAGCTCAAATTTGAATTTCCAACCCTATTGACCCAAACAAGGTTTCTTAGGACCTTCAAACTCCTTAGAAGCTTTAATTCAAAAAAATAAAACCTTTATCAAGTTTTTCCATTCATATTTTCACCATTTCATCCTTGACTGTTCACATTCCTAGTAGCCCTTCAACATTAAACTGTCAGAAGTAACTCTTAACCCAGACCACCATTCATGATTGTAAAACACTTTTTAGACACCTATTTAAGAGTACTAAAACAAATCAAAATATCAACATAGGATACTTTGAGAAACAACTTCAAAAACATGACCGTCCAATTTGCAAGAAGGCCTAATTAGGCTTGATACAAACAGGGCTTATTGATTTAACTTCCCACAATCAATTCCTCTTAACCAACACTTGGAGAATTTTTAATTAGACTTTCTAAACCTTATTAAATCACAAAAATTTCATTACCATGTGTATTTTACCAAACCCTAGGTTATAACCCACTTAAAACTCTGTTTTACCAGTCTGTTCACAAATTACAGTTTGAAACTTCAATTTTGCCACACATCAGTCTTAATCATTTGATCCAAAACTCCAAAAATATTTTAAAAATGCTGCTAAGAATATTTCAACCAAATATGAGCATTTTCCAATGGCTAAAATGAGAAACAAAAAAATTATATGTTGTTTACCCTAACCAAGGTTTTGACAGTTTATTGAAAAATTGCAATATCTTTTTCAAATCTACACCAATCTACATGAAACAAAGATTGAAAGGAAGGTGATTGAAGGTTATTTCACTTAGAACCATTTATACATGCTTTTCTATCTGTACATATCCATACAATAACATAAAACATAAGAATTTTGTAGAAATACATAAAAACTGTGTTATTTCATTGATCAAAATCTTGTATTCAATCACCCACAAATATCCAAATGTACAATGGCCTTTTTAAAGGAATTTCAAACTAACTCATCAAATTCCAACTACTTTCTAATTTCCTATCAACGCCTAGAGCCAAAATGACCTTTAACATTCCAAGTTTACATCTTTTTGAAATTTTGCATTTTTGTATGACAACTTTTACATTTATTCAAATTTTGACATCAAACTTAAAACTTGACCTCCTAAGGACTTTAATCCATGGAAAATGACCCTTGAGCAATGTGAAACAACACAATTTTAAGATTTTCTTCCTATATCATGAAATGGTCAAGATGCTCCTACATCATTTTCCGAGCCAAATAAATTTTAAGTCCTCTTGAATTTGGAGTTGTCCACAAATCTTCACTCTTTGTATGCCCTACCACTGATTCACCTTGAAACTGCTCCTAAACACCTTCATTTTCACCTTAGTCTTGAACTTGTTCATGCAAATCAGCTTCCTATCTTGCTTACCCACTGAAATCAAATTCATTATGCTTTGGTGCATCTTAGTATCTTGTTTCTCCCTTTTGTCCTTTAATCTTCAATTTGTTCCATTTCCAAAGAATTAGCATAACAAAGAAATGACACATTATTTCAATCACAATACCTCCACCTATCTTCAATTCTTTGTAAATCTCCAAGACCAATTCTTCTTTGATCATTTCTTCATACAATCTCAACTCAATATCTTCATTTTCTGAAATCAGGTCCTTCATCACTATTTCTCCTTCATCTTTATGCTTGGGAATGACTGCAATGTCTTCATCCATGAACTCTCATTTTGCATCTTGAAACTCTTCTTCTTCTTTCTCTTTCATTTTCATTTTCCTTCTTCTTCTTTTTGCTATATTTTTGATGGGCCATTCAACTTTCCTTTTCACCACCAAATTCCAACTTGTCATCTACTTAATCATCTATTCCATCTTCATCATAGACTCCTAGAACTCTACATCCAACCTTCTCATCTCTTGCTTTATTGCTGCTATCTCTCTGTCAAATTTTTCTTGCCTCTTTCTCTTCTTCCTTTTTTCCTCTTCCTACAAATTCCTTCTTAACACATCCATATTTTCTCTTCAAGAAATATTCTCCTTTCTTCACAACTTCTCTCAACTTTCTTTGCCTTCTCTTGGCAGCAACCAGTTCTTCTTAACCTGCACAACACCACAACACCCACAACTACAACCACAAACACTCTACCCAACACCTTATGTGCTCTAATACCACTTGATGCAAGCAAAGGAAGAAAACAACTAGGTTCAATTTCATTTAGAAAAAACTCAAAACATTCTTTGTTTGTTTTCTCATCACTAGATCACCTTTCCTTCCATTGAACACTTGATTCCATACTTTAAAACACCATTCACAGTTCCAATCTTTTACCAAGCCTTCAAATCACCTTAAGTGACATAAAAATAACTTATTACAGCCAAATAAGGCTTCCTCAAACTCCTTAGAAGCTTTAATTCAAACAAAACAAACCTTTATCAAGTCTTCCCATTCATATTTTCACCATTTCATCCTTGACTGTTCACATTCCTAGTAGCCCTTCAACATTAAACTGTCAAAAATAACTCTTAACCCATACCACCATTCATGACTGTAAAACACTTTTCAGACACCTATTTAAGAGTACTAAAACATATCAAAATATCAACATAGGTTACTTTGAGAAACAACTTCAAAAACATGATTGCCTATGTTGCAAGAAGGCCTAATTAGGCTTGATACAAACATGGCTTATTGATCTGACTATCCCCAAAATCAATTCCTCTTAACCAATGCTTGGAGGATGTTTAATTAGACTTTATAAAGCTTATTAAACCACAAAAATTCCATTACCATGTGTATTTTACCAAACCCTAGGTTATAACCCACTTAGAACTCTATTTTACCAATCTATGCACAAATTACAGTTTGAAACTTTAATTTTTCCACACATCAGTCTTAATCATTTGATGCAAAAATCCAAGAATATGAAAATATATGCTACTAAGAATATTTCCACTAGATATGAGAATTTTCCAATGGCTAAAATGAGGGAAACACAAAAATTATATGGTACTGTTTACCCTAACCAGGGTTTTGACAGTTTATTGAAAAATTGCAATATCTTTTTCAAATCTACACCAATCTACATGAAACAAAGACTTAAAGGAAGGTGATTGAAGGTTATTTCATTTACAACCATTTTGACATCCTATCTATACACAGTCGTATAATAACATAAAACATAAGAATTTTGTATAAATGCATAAAAATTGTGTTATTTCATTGATCAAAATCTTGTATTTAATCACCCACAAATATCCAAACGTACAATGGAATTTTTAAAGGAATTTCAAATTGACTCATCAAATTCCAACTAAATTCTAACTACCTATCAATGCCTAGAGCCAAAATGACCTTTCACATTCCAAGTTTACATCTTTTTGAAATTTTACATTTTTGTATGATAACTTTTACATTTATTCAAATTTTGACATCAAACTTGAAACTTGAGCTCCTAAGGACTTTAATACATGGAAAATGACCCTTGAGCAATGTGAAACAAGAAAATTTTAAGATTTGCTTCCTAGATCATGACCATTTCCACAAACTGATAATAAAATCCACAACCATTATAACAATTTTGATTGAATCGGTAAGAGAGAACATAGAAACAAGTCAATGCAATCGCACACATGAACACCAAGATTTTTACGTGGAAAATCCAAAATGGGAAAAAACACGATGAGGGTTAACTCACAATATATTTATTCAGATACAAAATATTATGGGGTTCATTGCCAGGACTCACTGTCCTTAAAAGGCTCACATCTTGATTACAAAAGATGGCTCACTGCCAAGATACAATGATAGTCTCTCACTGCCAAAAGAAAGAACTAATAGAATACACCTTCAATGTGTAGGGTTTAGTTCCACTGAAGCTCAGATATAAAGTACTACATCACTCAACAAATCTATACTACTGATAAAGCATTTAGTCTTTGATCTTTTCCTCTGTTCACTTGCTTGCACATACACTCACACTTTCCCTTCTTGCTCTCATGTGTATCACTTTATGAATAAGATATACAAGCATATCTTATTCATAAATTAGGTTGGCCTAATTGGATGAAAAAAAAATAACCAGAACCTTTCTTCGTCGGCACCATATAGGATTTGAACACTTTCTCCATGTAGTACAATATGCCAAGTCGACTATTAGTCTTCATAACATATTGCATTTGTTGAGCCGACGAAGACTAAAACACAATTCTCTAAACCAACAAATAATCTTGAAAGCAAACACCTTCCAGATCTGAGAACACATTAATTTCCCATCATACTACTAGTAAAGAGACAATCAACCAAAATTGCAATGCAAGAATGTTCACCTTAGTAGAATGCGGATTCTCCCACACATTATACCTCACATAGAATAATAGTAGGATACAGAGTTAAACTTTTTCAGAGATAACTTTCTATTCATAGCAAAAGACATCTCAAGATCTAGAAAGCAGTTTGAATGAGTCAATAAAACATTGTTAAGTGATTAGAGTCATATCAGATCTTGCGATGAGTTCTAGACTCAAATACCAACATACTGATTTATCACAAAGGAGTATCACTGGTAGAGAACAACTTTCGGAAACCCAATAAAACTTCTCATATAGTTATCACCATGTAGTTATTACCATATTGACATCAATGACAACATAGGAACAACTAGCACAACCATCCATACTTCATGTTCATTTTGCAAAGCTTCCAACACTTCAAACCTTCTCTGAAAGCATGTATAGAGAGAAACCCTTGTAAATACCTAGAAAACTAGAATATAAAGATGAAGCGAGAAGAAGATGGGAAGTAGCTACAAAAATATGGAAACATCTTGGACCCTTTATTTACAACTATAAATTTCATATTCTCATGGATTCTTTGATCTTCTCACTTTTTACTAATTATAGATGAGAATGGATGTAGTTCCCTTCAACAATTCCTTACAAATAAATCCCATATGCAAAATCCTCCTATAAAAGGTGGAAAATAATTATTTAGCTTTCAATTTCTTAGGGAAATAGTATTTACCATTTTTCCTTTATTAATAGATCTCTTGATAGTATAAAAAATCACATCATCTCTAAGAGACTACCATAGTCAAACAATAGATGCAAGAAACCTTTTTTTTTATCACTCCTATGTCATAGCTCTTGTTTATTCCTCTCTTTAAGTTGGATACATGACAATCTTAGAGTCCTTTTTGGTTTGGGTTGAGTAGGAGGAAGATATTTCCATTTTGACCTATATTAACACTTGACATATTCCATATAATATTTTTGGCATAAGCACTTTTCTATTTTTCATGCCTTTATAATCTTGTAGAAATTTGATAGAAATTTTTAAAATTTTGATAATTTAAAGGTTATAGGAATTTTCTAGCCTCTAATTCTTTACTCTACTCCACTTTGTTATAAATTTAGAGGTTATAGGAACTTGATAACCTTTAACACCCTCTCTTGACTATAATTTGGCTAACTATCAAACCTTGTCAACATTTTTAAGAGTTGTGGATCTTTGTAATTTTCCAACAACCACTTTATTTTTCTTCGTTGCATAGGGATTTGTTAGGACTTCAGAGGTTCCATAAATTTGTAAACCTTTAACATTATTTTTTTGGGATTCAAAGGTTATATTAACTAAAGAACCTTTAATATTCACTTGTCGACCCATTAGACAATTAAAGAACTTGAGAAATTACCATCACAACATTTATAAAGGCAACCAAATCTCAGATCTTGAAAAAAGTGTAAGGATAGGATATCAAGGATTAAGGATTGGGAAAATGTGGAGGTCCTTGTATCTCTAAGTTAAAAATATAGCATAATGAAAGGGATCAAGAATCAAGGATTGGGGATACTCCTTGAAACATAAGAGAATGGGTTCACCAATATAAAGGGGATATGATGCACCTATCTTCCTTAGTTCATTAGAAAAAAAAGATCCCTTAGGACAAGATTGACTTTCAAACCTTGGGTGAGTCAATCCTGATGGAGATCTATTATTTTCCTTATGATTGAGGATTGGGTAAATCGACATGAAATGCACTTTTGGGAGATAAATGAAAAATACCAAATGAATGCAATAATGCAATGTAACACATGAAACATCAAATTTAAACCTTAATATGATAGAATCCAAAAAATTCTAGTAGATCTGAGAAGGATGTGATTTTATGCACTTTTCATAAAAGCTTGTGTTGGGTGTCCTCTTGGGACTCATTCACCCAAGGGCGAATGGGTCTTGCTACAAGGGTTCAAAATCTGCTTTTACAACCCTCTGCTCCTAGGTCTACACTCCTAATTCCTCTAGGTTTCACATTTGGAAATTTAGAATTAAATTCTTAAAGTGAGTTTTTATGGCTTGATGACAATGTTGAAAACTTTGACAACTTTGCAAAATTGCACTTTTGGTGAGTCTTCAATCCTTCTTCAACCTAATATCTGCAACACACACAAGAGGGATTTTTTTTTTTTTGTGAAAGGGGGTTTTCCTTAGTCAAACCACGTTTTGGTAATTAAATCTTGAAATGAAATGAAACATGAAAGAAAGGAATTATGAATGAACAATTGCTATGTTGTAACTCACCAAACCCTTGAATCTTACATGAATGGCTTGATTGGATGTTGATATTGATGTTTGAAATTTGACTTGAATTCTTGAAACCCACATCACAATATTATCTCCAAAAACATGCATGAATGAAGATAAGTTTGACATGATGCTTGAGATCTTGAATGCTACAACAAATGATTGAAAAATATGCTCTTGAACACCTTTTGACAATAATATTTTCTCTTGTAAAGTTCACCTCTTGGTAGATATATTTGAATTCACAAAAAGACCTTGTATTTATAGATAATTTTCTAATTTCCCAAAAATTAAGCATTACAAACTAACATTTGAAATTTGAATTTGGATCATGAAAAGGATGCCAAAATAATATTAAAATTTTTAATTTAACAACTAAAGGGGACCCATTTTCCCAAGGGCGAATTGGCCCTAACCTAAATTTCTAGGACCTATTCATTTCGAGGTGTTAAAAAGGATAATTACATTAATTAAATATTGATTTCCCTTTCAGAAATTGTAACTAATTAGGCTTGTAGATGCGTAATTTGGCCAATTAGAGGCTTAATTAAGTCCAATTTATTAAGGGGACCAAACATGGTGTGAAAATGTAAAGGAGTACATTTTTTGACACTACATTTAGCCCCCACTTTAGTGAGAGGATTGGCCCTACGTCAAACTCACACTAAAGTAGACAAACAAGCATCAAGAGAGGTCAAATTGTACAACTATTGGAAAGGTAAGACAACAAATGTCAAGGAGGATGATCAAGCCCCCAAGGTCTAAGATCTCATAGTAAACCAACAAAGGCACAAAGAGACACATGCCTATGTTAAATATACAACAACAAGACAAGATACACAAGCATACAATGCCAAAATTGATGAGAACATAAAGAGAAAGGGTGGATCAAGCCTTGACTGTTTTCCCAATTTGTATAGATCAAGCCTTAGTTGTTTATCCAAAATCATTCACAAGTGGAAACTCATTGTCCATTATACAAACTAGATGTACTCACATGGGCTAGTGAAATCCACTGTCCACTAGGTGAGCCCCAAAAAGTGGCTAATGGGAAAGTCATGCCAGGTCTAAAGGCTCCCATTGTACTAACCATATCAAAGTTATACCTCCTGATAACTTTGATAAGGCACCATAGAAAATTGTCACAAGGCTAGCAAGTTGTGTTATGCTAGGCACCCATGAAAAAGGCTCTACTAGCAAGCAAGTTGTGTTATGCTTGATGGCTATGAAAAAAATAAAGGCTCCACTAGCAAGAAAGTAGTGTTATGCTTGGTGGCCTTGGTACATGCAATAGGATATTCAAAGGGATTTTTCTTAGTTCATGAAATGTCTCACTTTAGAAAACATCATGCCTAATGTCTCCAAGAGAGGACTAGTCGATGATAAAAGATTTGCAACTTACAGAATGCAATTCGTAGCATCACCATTAAGAGGAATGTCATATGACAAGAAAGGTCACAATATTGAAGGACACCAAACCTAATGATACCACAAAGAAGACACATCACATGAAGTAAAAAGACCACACTTTGAAGAAAATAATGAGCGGGGATGTGTATGCCCCCACTTTAAAGAAATTGCTAAACACCATGTTGTGAGAAATTACTTTAAAGTAGAACACAATAAATGCCAATACATGAGAGCTTTATTCGGAAAGTCTTATGTAAACATGTTTCCAAATAGAGCTACATCATGGAAAGGAGGGTTGCTCCCCATATGCAATCCTAAAACACATAAGGGATACATGGATATGGGGTCAACATTTGTCATTGTTGCAGTGATATAATCGATCTTGGAACCACCATCATTCCCAAAATAACTCATGGAACAATGAGCACAAAGGAAGAATGGCGCATACCTCATGCCACAAGGTGTATGAATAATATGACTAACCCTCTAACTCAAAAAGCTATTTTTTTGTCAAGTTGTATCAAATTTTGGGGTTTTGAGGAGAAGCATGCCAATAAAGGAAATTTTGAAACTCTAACAAAGATTAGGGAAATAGCAGGGGTTGGAGGAAGGGTATCCCTAGATGAGAAAATATGAAAAACTTGAGAAATTTCCTACACAGAATTTTCTTAGAGTTATGCAATTTCTAACATATGGGGGTACATGGGGATGAAATAAAATTAACACTTAGGAAGCATTTAACTAAGGGGAACTATCTAAAGATTTCTCAAATTGGTTATCTATGATGGGTAAAATGGGGCCTAAATATACAAAAGGAGTTAAGACTCAAGATACTTGGACACAGTCACATTGGGTTCCAACATTGGCTCTACTTGAGGATGTGTATCTTATAGGAACAACACAAATCCAACTATCTAGGATGCAAACCACAAGGATAAATAAAAAATAAACATAAAACCTAATCATACGTTTTCTTAAGTATAACAATAGTCAAGGTTACATAAGAAAAATTAACAAGGATTAGAATAAAATTGCAATGAATTACTAGTATTGGCTCTATGAGAAATAGTACTTCAAATATTTCCTTTATATTGGCATCACCAAGTAATTTCCATCTAGACCTCTTAAATAGAAAGTCTCAAGACTACAATATCTCTCAATCATAAAGGGACCCAACCAAAGATCTTTAAATTTTCCATGCTTCCCCTTATCTTCAACCTTAGAATTCTATAACAAGACCACATCATTTAATTCAAACTTACAAGACCTAGCTTTCTTGTCAAAAATATGTTTAACCTATTATCATACCCAAAAATTCTTAGCTTGAGTATCTCTCTTCTTTAATATAATTCTACTAGTTGGTCATGTTTGAACATTGTAGTATTGAAATCCTCATGGTTCCCTTGCTAAAAGAACTAGTATACTAGCACTTGAAAGTTAACAAGATATACTACATCCAATTAATATGCCAATGGTTGTTTTCTTGTAGACTTCTTTTGAGTAAGCCTATCAACCCACAACACCATTTTGAGATTATCATCATATTGGCACCCCATTTTATGTGCCCCATTTCTATTTTTTCCACTTATATGTTATACTTTTGATCCTATTTACCCATGATCTATAACCTATTTGAGAGATTCTAAGTAGGTATTCCCTTTGTCAATTTTTCCTAAATATTCTCTTTTGTTGTTCCCTATGTGTTTGAATGTGTTGTATATTACAAAATCTCAAAAAAATTGAGTGTGGGGGTTTGTGCTCAAATTTATAAGGATGTTCTTGTGTTAGACTTTCAAAGTTTCCATTTTTAGTATGTATTTCTACTCAACTCTGCCTTGTTCATTTTTCCTTTTTAGGGTATTGAATTTTCCTATGTTGGCATACCTTTCATTTTTTTTCGTAAATTTGTTCTCTTTCTCTATCAAAAATGGAATTGTATTTCTCAACATCCCTTTCATACATCCCCCACCTCTCCCCTTTCATTTTTTGGTGTTTTATTCTTCCTCATACTAACATGCCTCTCATTTGAACCTTGACTCCCCAAAACTTTGTGCTTGGTGCTAAGTTTTATTTTGGTTCCAAATTTTTGACCATCCCCTTACTATAGTATCATTTCCTTGGTATCTCCAAAAATCACTATCTCATTAGGATCAAATTTTCAAACATGTCCATAATTGGGTACCTCTTAAGAAGCCCTCTCAACACTTGACTCTTGAATCCTCAATCTCTTATACTAGGTTATCTATCAAAGCCAACATTTCAATTATCCCCTTTTTTTGGTATACTTTTCTTGATATCCCAATACTCAAATTCTAACATTTCCTTCCATGTACTTTATTGAATTCAAAGATGTGGGGAATCCCTCTAATTAAGTACAAGGTATGATAAATCCCTAAACTATGATCCCATATACTCTTCACTTTTTTACCTTATCAAGATCATGAGTTTGGACTTTTTCTCATGCTTTCAAGGATGAATTGGTACTTCTAGTCCTCAACTTTCGATAAAATTATTCACATGTCTATTTGGAATTGGAATTGTGGTGACATCCTTACCTATATTCCTAGGTAATTAAGCTCATTTAACCCCAAATCCTTGAATATTTTACATCTCTTTTGTTTTTGTACTATTCACTCATACAAACTTCCCTAAATGACCCAAAGCACCATTAATGACCTAATAAGATTATAGACATGTAAAAATGACCTAACACATATCACACATCCTGAATGACATTTTTTCATCATCGACATCATTATCAACTAATATCATTGCATTCCACATCATTTACATAAATAACCCTATTTTCCTCTATTAATTGAATAATCTTTAAATTATTTAATTACTTCACCATTTTGGGTATGTGCAGGATCATCATGGAAAAAACAGGCCCTTAAATGGCAATGAAAATTCAAAAAAATCAGAGTTAGGCAACTTGACATAAAAATTTGAATAAGTTATCTATATTATTTCAAAAATATGTAAGAATAGAATCTGTGGAAAATTGAATGTAGTTTCTAAACTACTAAGTTTATTTTATTTTTTTAAAAGTCTATTTGGTGAAAATTTGAAATTTCAATGCAGTAGTACTTAAATTTTAGAGAAAAAATAAGAAGTAGGTGTCTCTCACCACCCTAACCACAATAAAATGATAATGTGTTTTTATAAGATTTTAGATATAAGTAGAGGACTCATGTCCAAATGTGACACATATTTTTTTGTAATTTTTTTCCAAGTAAATAATTAATTATATTTTTTTATTACAACTCTTAAAAAATATAAAAACTTGTACGTCTGACCACCTTAACTTGGTCAAAACTTCATGAAATTAATTTTTTTTTAATCCTATAGTATGTGAAGCATAGAATGTGACGCATGTTTTGGATTCAAAAAATATGATACCGTTTGAAGGTTATAGATGTTTTTCAATCAGCCTATCAATCAAGACTTTAGTCGTAATTCTAATAGAAAATGAATAATAATTATTTATTAAATTCAAAGTAAAGAATAACTTATATTGGTGGAAAGTTGAGAGTCTCCTCTAGAAACCCTTTTCGTTTCATCAATTTTGGCTAAAAAAAAGTCGTCAGCCACATGGGTGAAGTCTAGAAAAACAAGGTAAGTTGTCAAACATGTTTTTTGCGTTGACTTCTTAGGATTGGCATGTCCAAGCCAAATTCCAAAGCAAGCCCGAGGCTAATCCCTAGGAAATAAATTTTGTGTTAGAAATATCAGATATCTGTTTCAAATTGGATATATGTTTCAAATCAGATATCCGTTTTGAATCGGATATCCAATTTGGTTTATATATGATTTTAAAAAATGTTATACACTTTATAATATATGATTTAGAAAATGCAATAAAAATTTTATAGTTTATTTTAATATATCTAGTTTAGAATATACAATATAGTTTATAATTTAATATATAATATATTATATATTATTATGTATAATATTTAAATATTATTTCTATATTTTAGTTAATGTATAAATATATATAGATATATATATTACTACTATATAAAATATT
>VDFB02271358.1:540512741-540613892 GCA_007258455.2 Sequoia sempervirens
AGTGATATTTGTATGCACTTTTGCGATATTTTTGGCAAGATTGATCATGAACCTGCTACAACAATAGCCAACTTTGATCCTTTTGAAGAGGTATGTGTCTTTTATAGTTTGCATCACCAACTCATCATCATTCAAGTTGTTTAGATTAATATAGATATGTTATTCTAAGCATCTTTTTCTATTGTGACAATATAGATTTTTCATTTTCCCACTTTATGACATTCCCCGCACGACATTGATCATGGACCTACCGCAATAATAGCTAGCTTTGATCCTTTCGAGAGGTATGCAACAGATTACAACAATATAGATTGGTTATTTTAAGCATCTTTTATAGTTTGCATTACCATCTCATCATATTTTGTGTCATTTAGAATAATATAGATTGGTTATTCTAAGCATCTTTTATAGTTTGCATCACCAATTCATCATCATTCAAGTTGTTTAGATTAGATTTGTTAGTCTAAGAATATTTTCTATTGTGACAATATAGATTTCTCATTTTCCCACTTTTGTGATATTCCTGGCATGATTGATCATAGACCTACTACAATAATAGCCAACTCTGATCCTTTCAGAGAGGTCTAAAAATGGTGGTTTTTTTTCACTTGAAAATAGAGTTTTTACCCTAGGGTTTGCAAAAATCTCTAAGATACCAGAAGTTTCTTTGTTTTCTAAGCATATTGGGGCCTAAATAAAGGTGTCTAAGGTGGTGGCAGAGTCTGAAAGGTTGTGGAAGTGCTACATCCAATAAACCCTCAAGAATTACACTAAAAACAAGGGTTATTTGATTTGAGGGTTACAGGTCCGTACAAATGGAATCTAGTTGCAGAATCTTTGTTTTCTTGGCAATTTATTTGCTGCCCCAAGGTTTTAGGGGTCTGTGTGGTGTTTGAAGGTATGTTGCTTTGCATTTTTGGGCTAATTGAGTAGCTTGTTCAAGGGTGAATGTATAGGAAGTCAACGCTGGTCCAAAGGAGTCTATGTTGTTTCTCATATATGTTGTGTAACTTGGATATGGGTGTTTGAATCAGTCATGTGTTGGTCTAGTGTTTTGGAAAATTGTAGAGTAATTGGACAAAAACTAGTTTCTCACTATTACAAGGGTTTAAGGGGGTTAAAGAGGGAAATGTGTATTTAGTTGCTTGTCAAGTTTTAAGGGAGTTTTGGACTGTCCAAAGTTAGAATAATCTTGTTAGATGCCTCAAATAGGCAGGTTGTAAAGAGTTTGTGATTGTGCCCTTGTGTCTGCATCAATTTTTCACCTAATTTCACTCGGTCCAATGTAGCTCAGAGTGATTCGGTGTATTTGGTTGCAAAAGAGGACCATCCCTAGCGTAAACGTACCCATCCAGACATGTTGGAATAGTCCGGTTGGTTGTGGTAGAGTTGCAGAATGAAAGTTGCACCACTTTTGCAACTTTACACCGCCAGACCGCAACTTCTCCCTCCACTAAAAAGTCATCACCACAAGAAAACGCTTTGAGATAGCAAAAACCGAGAGGTTTTGTAGATGGTCCCAACATGATCCTATAGTCTCGTGATGGGAGTCTGTAAGCATCACGGGTCTCCGAAATAGACCTTCAAAGATTGATTCCTTTTAGCACTTTGGACACTTAAGGGAAATCGCCGGTCCAATGTAGCTCAGAGTGATTCGGCATATTTTGGTGAAAGAGAGGACCATCCCGGACGTGTTGAACAAATTGGTTGGTCGTATATGAGCTAGGAATGGAAGTTGCACCACTTTGCAACTTTACACTAGTTGTATCCGCAACTTTTCCTCCACCTAAAAAGTCATCACTATAGGAAAACGCTTCTCCAAGATAAAGTTCCAGAGGTTTTTGTAGATGGTCCCAACACAACTCTACAGCTTTAGATCTAAGAGTTTGTAAGATCACAGCCGAAATAGACCTTCAAAGATTGCTTCCTTTTAGCACTTTGGACTCTTAAGGGAAATCGTCGGCCAATGTAGCTCAGAGTGATTCAGTGTATTTGGGTGCAAGAGAGGACTGTCCCTAGCATAAATGTACCCATACAGACGTGGTGGAATAGTCCGTTTGGTCGTATGAGTTGTGGAATGAAAGTTGCACCACTTTGCAACTTTACACTGCTTGCATCTGGCAACTTTTTCGTCCACTGAAAAGTCATCACCACAAGAAAATGCCTCCGAGATAGAAAAAAATGAGAGAAGTTTTTGTAGATGGTATCAACACGATCCCATAGCCTTGGACAGAGATTCTGTAAGCATCACGGTCTCCGAGAAATAGACCTTCAAAGATTGCTACCTTTTAGCACTTTGGACTCTTAAGGGAAATTGCTGGTCCAATGTAGCTCAGAGTGATTCAACATATTTGGGCACAAGAGAGGACCATCCCTAGCGTAAACGTACCCATCCAGACGTGTTGGAATAGTCCATTTGGTTGTACCAGTTGTGGAATGAAAGTTGCACCACTTTGCAACTTTACATTGCTTGCATCTGACAACTTTTCCCTCCACTGAAAAGTCATCACCACAAGAAAATTCCTATGAGATAGCAAAAACCGAGAGAGATTTTTGTAGATGGTCCACACACGATCCCATAGCCTTGGACAGAGAATCTGTAAGCATCACGGTCTTTGAGAAATAGACCTTCAAAAATTGCTGCCTTTTAGCACTTTGGACTCTTAAGGGAAATCGCCAGTCCAATGTAGCTTAGAGTGATTTAGCGTATTTGGGTGCAAGAGAGGACCATACCTAGCGTAAGCATACCCATCCGGATGTGTTGGAACAGTCTATTTGGTTGTACGAGTTGCAGAATGAAAGTTGCACCACTTTGCAACTTTACACTGCTTGCATTTGACAACTTTTCCCTCCACTGAAAAGTCATCACCACAGGAAAATGCCTCCAAGATAGCAAAAACTGAGAGAGGTTTTTGTAGATGGTCCCAACACAATCCCATAGCCTCAAACGGAGAGTCTGTAAGCATCACGGTCTTTGAGAAATATCCTTCAAAGATTGCTGCCTTTTAGCACTTTGGACTCTTAAGGGAAACTAGTGGGCAACATAGTTAACTTCTTCACAAACTTGGTTTGAAGTAATTTCATTCTTTTTTGTGCATTTAAAATGGATTTTTAAGCCTTCCACCCTAAAAGTGACCTCTAAATAACTTCAAACACCTTAACTACCTCATTCTTATTCATTTGTTTTGCAAACAAGCATTTCTCATTCCAAGAGGCTGAGCTTTCATTTTTGCTTGTTGGATTGAATGCAGACCATGACACAACTTTCTTTTTTCAAAAATTGTTCAACATCATTGAACTAAGAATTTATCACACATCTACAGAGAAACAAAGGAGTACTACAAAATAAACAAATTACACTTCGGTTCTCACTGACTTGATGTACTCTTCAACATCTCTCTTCTCTAAAAGCGACCTCTAAATCACTTCAAACACCTTAACTACCTCATTCTTATTCATTTGTTTTACAAACAAGCATTTTCATTCCAAGAGGCTGAGCTTTCATTTTTGCTTTCAAAGAAAAATCTTCCTATGCCACTATTACACTGCACAGGTAAACCAGGTTTTGTATTGTGGACCTATATTAAGCTACCACTCTCAAGACCAATGTAACAATGATACAAAATAACTTTTGAGACTACAAGAAGACATCTGATAACTCTTGAGTGTACTAAAAGAATTCCTATGATTTTTGAAGAATGCTAATAACTCTACTTAGTTGTCTTATTTTTTCAATATCATACAAATTGAACCCTGGCATCAATAGACTCTGAATATCAAGCTACCACAATTCAAGTTTCAATGATGAATATTTATCATGCATGTTTTAAATGAAATTCAAGTTTATGGTGGTTTTTTTGTTTATATGATGTTATGTGATATTCTAATCGTAATTCATGCTTCTAGGCTGCACATCTATATATATATATATAATTTTTACATGTTTTCTCCATTGTTCAGTCCCTACACCACAAGTAAATTGTTGCATAGCATGTGGAATGAGGGGGCAGCAGGCCTGAGATCCCTTTAAAGTTTGTTTGAGTGCATTTAAAATGAACTTTTAAGCCTTGCACCCTAAAAGTGACCTCTAAATAACTTCAAACACTTTAACTACCTCATTCTTATTCATTTGTTTTGCAAACAAGAATTTTCATTCTAAGAGGCTAAGCTTTCATTTTTGCTTGTTGGATTGAATGCGGACCGTGACACAACTTTCTTTTTTCAAAAATTGTTCAACATCATTGAACTAAGAATTTATCACACTTCTGTAGAGAAATAGAGGAGTACTACAAACTAAAACACATTACACTTCGGTTCTCACTGACTTTATGTACTATCCAACATCTCTCTTCTCTCATGTGGAGAGTTAGAACTACTTGGACATGCCTTAGCATCATTAGGGAAGTTTTTCTCTTTTTGACAATGTCAAAAGCATGGCTGCATATAGATTAGGAATTTTTTTTTTCTTTTAGATTAGCAATGCATGGAAGATTAAAAAAGTATCCTTGATATTACAGAAAGGTATGTGTTTATACACTTCAAACATGCAATAACTCTCAAGACCAATGTAACAATGATACAAAATAATGTTTGAGACTGCAAGAAGATGTCAAAATGGCTAGTGTACTAAAATAATTCTTATGATTTTTGAAGAATGTTGATAACTCTACTCAGTTGGCTTAGTTTTTCAATATCATACAAATTGAACCTTGGCATCAATTGACTCTGTATATCAAGCTACCACAATTCAAGTTTCAACGATGAATATTTATCATGCATGTTTTAAATGACATTCAAGTTTATAGTGGTTTTTTTGTTTATATGATGTTATGTGATATTCTAATTGTAATTCATGCAGAGAAACAAAGGAGTACTACAAACTAAAACACATTACACTTCAGTTCTCACTGACTTGATGTACTCTCCAACATCTCTCTTCTCTCATGTGAAGAGTTAGAACTGCTTGGCCATGCCTTTACATCATTAGGGAAGTTTTTCTCTTTTTGACAATGTCAAAAGCATGGCTGCATACAGATTAGGAAAAAGACCTTTGCTTTTAGATTAGCAATGCATAGAAGATTCAAAAAGTATCCTTGATATTACAAAAAGGTATGTGTTTATACACTTCAAACGTGCAATCAATCTCAAGACCAATGTAACAATGATACAAAATAACGTTTAAGACTGCAAGAAGACGTCAAAATGGCTAGTGTACTAAAATAATTCTTATGATTTTTGAAGAATGCTGATAAATCTACTCAGTTGGCTTCTTTTTTCAATATCATACAAATTGAACCTTGACATCAATCGACTCTGTATATCAAGCTACCACAATTCAAGTTTCAACGACGAATATTTATCATGCATGTTTTAAATGACATTCAAATTTATAGTGGTTTTTTGTTTATATGATGTTATGTGATATTCTAATCGTAATTCATGCTTCTAGGCTGTATATATATATATAAATTTTACATGTTTTCTCCATTGTTTGGCCCCTACACTGCAAGTAAATGGTTGTATAACATGTGGAATGAGGGGGCAGCAGGCCTGAGACCCCTTTAAAGTTTGTTTGAGTGCTTTCTTTTCATTTTTTGTGATTTTTGTGCCAAGTTTCCTCAAAGAAATGCGGTCTCATAGAATTCCATGACAAGCTAATGTAATTGATAGCTGCTCCTAGTTATTAGTTATGTAATGTGAAGTAATTGCATAATTGCTTAGGTTGACTTTGTAAAAACTATATTGCTATTGAATTTTTTTCATCTATCAGAATCTAGTTGTTACTTATGCAATGTGAAGTAATGCTTTGAGTTTGAAAGATGTGCAATGCAATGTAATCAACAATATGAATATAAACTACATAATATTTAACCATTCTTTTTATGCTATTGTACATTGATATTTAACCATTGCTCACTTGATTAAATTTTCAAAGAGTTTAATCATGCACATGAGGAGTAAATTAAATTTTGATTGTCAACTTCTATATATCAAATTATCCAATAATCAAGTGTATGTCCATATACAAAAATGGCATCAACGCCAACTCAAACAAAGTTTTACAATATGTGGCATTGCCATCTCGGTATCTATTCAAAATTTACATGCCAAAATGTCTATCTCATCCTAAACTACTGGTGGATCATCAAAATGGAGCCTCTTTGAAGCACTCATTGGCTCTAAAGGTAGCTGCACAAGAAAAAGTCAAACCACAATTGAGATTAGTTATACTACATAATTTAAAATCGAATAATTAACATAAAAATAAATATACATTGAATTATAAGTGAACTCTAAAATTGAAATCTTGATTACCTAAAATATACGTCTCTTCGAAGGGTCAGGAGTCCTAGAATATACCCCTCTCAAAGAACTAGCCAAACCAACTTTTGTAACGTCAATCTATATATGTGAACAAAAACATAAAATTGATCCAAGTTAGCATAGAATTGTCAATAATAAGAACATATTTACCAAGCACAAAATAAAATAAACACATACCTCTTTAGGATGATCTTTTTCTGTATCTCCTTTAGGTGTTTCGACACCTCCTCCTTGAGGTTTTTCAACACCTCCTCCTTCAAGTGTTCAAATACCTACTCCTTCAGGTGTTGTGACACTTATCAACAATGATGTATAGCTCACAACTGCCTGAACATAAAAATGACAAGTACATATGAAACTACGAATCTATGTCAATGTATGCATAATCAATAAAAGATCTTATAAATCTTAATTCAATCAAATTTGAGCTCAATTACCTTTCCCTTATCTAACATTGTGCCTCCATAGTCTGGAGAGCGTCGCACCTCGCTCGCACTAGGTGTTTCCTACAAGCAAAGAATAAGATAAACATATAAGTTAATATATAATTTCATTAATGACAATTCAAATGACAAGCAAGTATACAGTAAAAAAATGTAAATGAGTGAGTACGAAAATACATATTGTGTGTGTGTCGAGGCCAATGAAATGGCCCTAAGGGTGCTATCAGTCACCCGTGTGAGCTCCTCCTCAAACATTAACTGTTAAATAGACCATGCAAATAAATATTAGTACTTGATACTATCTCTTATTAATATTCATTTTAAAAAAAATGCAAGTTATGAATTTACACCTTAAATGTTACATGTGTAACTATTCCAATGTCCACCTCTCTAGCAGGAGAGGACTCTGTAGGGTGTGCTCCACTCCCATGTGTGTGATCTGCTATAATCTCCACATCCTGGATGTCATAATCAGAAGTGTCTAATGGATGCTCAGCGGACTGTACAATAGGACCCAAGCATATCTGTTGGCACGTATTGCAAATGTGTGGCACAAA
This sequence comes from Sequoia sempervirens, assembly GCA_007258455.2. NCBI lineage: Eukaryota > Viridiplantae > Streptophyta > Pinopsida > Cupressales > Cupressaceae > Sequoia > Sequoia sempervirens. The sequence continues at coordinate 540,520,066 of VDFB02271358.1, forward strand.
AATATGTGAACCCGAGGAGGATGATGCAACAGCATTGGATCCATCATCAACATCACCAGAATGTGGTTGAGCTATTGAAGAAGCATGGGAAACCAAAAGACCACTCAAAGAGTGAATGGCCTAGATAGTTTGTGTGGCTGCATCCTCCGTAATATCTGGATGTTGTACTGGAGGTGGCAGAGGAAGGGGAGGACAGGGAACATGTGGGTGCCTGACTACTCTAACTGCCCCTGGCCTATCCTAGGGCATACCTCCACCAACACCCTAGAAGGGTTTAATGTCAAAGTAATTAACATGATGCCCTAACAAAAACTCAACATATAATTTTTTAATAAAGTAAAAAGGTACATCAAGATTATTGTTGGGTGGTTTATCAAAAACCATACACCAATGATCCCAAAAGTTATCTACTATGCCCCTATGCATGCACCATTTTATAGAAAGTTTTGGTTTGTTAACATTAACTGGAAAACCAGTGCTGGGGCTAATAAATAAAGAGGCTATTTGGGCTTTTGTTATTTGAAGATTTTTCACATCATCATAAGACAATCCACATGCATAATATTCCCTCATGGTTTCTCGCCACGAATGAAAGACATTATGTTGGGTGGAGAGGGTTTCTACATTTGTAATTATTCCTGTCAATGTGGTTGACATATGGGATAATCAAGGGATTTTCTTATAAACATCACAAATTCCCCTCAATTGCTCCAATTTTTCACGAATTAAGTCTTCAATTGATGGCTGCAGAGGTGGTGGAGCATTTGGCATTTCTGCATTTTGATTCTCAACTGGTGGAATTTGTGCATTCTCATTCTCAGCAGCCATAATGCCTGATTAAAGTTAAAAAAAATTAATCTAATTAAAATTAGACAATATAAATGAAAATATTATAAAAATACCCTAGTTTTAAAAAAAATCCAAAAAAAACCCTACTTTTTAACAAAAATCTATAAAATTCTCTAATTTTTAATACAAATACATAAGAAACACTATTTTTAAATCAAAATCCATAAAAACATTCATTTTTTTTAATCAAAATCCATTCTAAACTCAATTGTTTCATAAAAATTCAATCAAAAACCCTATTTTGAAAAAAAATCCACAAAAAACATTCATTTTTTATCAAAATCCATTCTAAACTCAATTTTTATAAAAATTCAATCAAAAACCCTATTTTGAAAAAACATCCAAAAAACATTCATTTTTTTATCAAAATCCATTCTAAACTCAAAATTTTCATAAAAATTCAATCAAAAACCCTATTTTGAAAAAAAATCCACAAAAAACTAATTGAAATTATCCAAATCTAATTCAAAATTGAATCAAAGCAAATAAAAATCTAAAATCTTACCTTTTCAAATCGGATATTGGTGAAATTGGATATCCGTTACACGAAGAACCTCCTCACTGTGCGCTCGCGAGTTGTTGATTGTCAAATAATTTTAAAACAGCCATATATTTTGTATATATATACTTTTTACAAATCGGATATCCAATATGGAAAACTAGGATTGGTGTTTGCTTTGGTGGTGTGTATTGACACCCAAGCCTAAAAAAAGTCAACATGGTATTTTCGCATTTTTGGGTCGATGAAAGACGTGTTTTTTTCCTCATTGCGACTTTTTGGCCCACCATGATCCTGCACATACCCTTTTATTGTTTATCTAACTTTATTTCTCCTGATTAATTAAATAACATCAATTATTTGATTATGTCGCTAATATACCCTATTCGTCTAAATCAATTAAATTGTTATCACTTAAATAATTTAATTAAATCACTTTCCCCTTTCTAAACCTAAATAATTAAATTAATTATTCAACATTATTCAACATAGTCAACAAACAAATACAACTTTTTTTGTTAAAATCAAACATGACTTGCACGTTCATCTCCAAATATTAATTAATTATTCAATTAATTAATTATCCTCACCCTTCTTTTTGATTGAGCAAATCACGATCTCTGATTTCTCACTCTAATGGGTTAGCTAACTCATCTATTCTTCAATCCCACTAACCACTCAACAGTGAAAACTTTAAGAAACCCCCCCCTCAGCGAAGGTGTAAAATCCTAGCGAATCTTGTACACTTCCAAATAAAAATATTAATTATAGTGGCGAATTTTTTTAGTTTTCGTGAAAAAAAAAAAATCCATTGGCAAATCTTTTCTAATCACTAGAAGTCTATGGAAAATCCTGGCGAAATGTAATTTTTTTAAAACCACTAAATTTTTTCCATCAGCGATTAAAATCTATTTTCAAACCAATAAAATATTTCGATTGGCGAATTAAACCTATTTTCAAACCAGAAAAAATATTTTTGTTGGCAATTAAAACTTTTTTTCAAACTAAAACATAAAATTCATTGGCAAATTAAACCTATTTTCAAATGATTAAGAAAAAAACATTGGCGATTTAAACATAATATCAAACTAAAAAAAAATGTAGTGGCGAAGTGTCAGTGCAAATTTTCCTAACCTTAGTTGCAAGTATTTCTTGGTCATCTTTGTAGTCAGTGGGTCAAAGGTTTCAAAAACTTTGAAACTTCAGACTTTGGTTCTAAGGTTCCATGTTTCAGCGATTATGTGACATTATGGACCATGACCGTTCGATGAATTTTCGATGGATGGCTGTAGTTGCATTCCAGAAGTATATCTCTCAAGCACTAGATATGCGAATTGAAACCTCTAGAATTACACTAGAACCGTTAGATTTTCAGAAATCAATGGTTGAAATTTTGTTAATTATTTAGGTCTTTGGTCATCCTGCTCTTGTTTACCGTTTAATATTGCCTAAGTCAGACCAAAATATTTTATGACAAAGCCTTAAATCTTAACTCTTTAATCCTGAGGGTCGAGTCTTGTTAACCTAGTGATGTCCCCATTTTAAATTATGCACGTGCATAAAGTTTAGTTTAAAAGAGGGACCGTTCAATGAATTTTTGATGGATGGCTATAGATGCATTTTGGAAGTAAATCCTTGAAGTACTAGACTTGTGAACTGAAACCTCCAGAATAATAGTAGAACCATTAGATTTTCAGAAATCAATGGTTGAAATTTTATTAATGATTGGTTTCAGAAATCAACATATAGTTCCGATCATAAGTGAGCGAAATTTATTGTGACTTAATCATTGATAATCATTAGTGAGCAAGGACATTGATAATCATTAAGGTAAAACAAGACATTTAATTCTCTCTTTTCAATGCATTGAAGTACTCTACCTTTCATTTATTCTATTGAAATTCTCAATTTGGCTGTGGTACTGGGCGGTGGCACAGATTAATACCATATGAATAGCCAGAGTGATTGATTGGATAGCTTTATATTGAAAACTACACGATGTACTGTAGAATCATAGATGACGATGTCAATAATCCAGTGATTTTGACAATCAATAGCTTGCATGGCAATGCCGATTTTGACAATTGACAGCTTGTTAGCTTGACCTACAATTTGCAACTTTGAATGTAGCCAGCTTGAGGTACCTATTAAGTTGAATTTTTGGTTTGCGCCTGCGTGAATTGCAATTATTACTAAGTAGTTAGTAGTAATTATACACAACCTCAAAGCTCACACATGACACGTGTGAGGTGTACAAGGTACCAGGCAGGTAGTGGCATTTTTGGCAACACTTTTGGCCCATAAATAAGGATAGTGAGCACAACTAAAATCATTCATTTAATTGTCATAAGGGTTATCATTTTGTAGGGTTAATAACTTAATAAGGATTTAGGAAGAAGATGACGCGGTATTATTGGGGATGCTCTAAATTCTCCTGCCTCCAGTTATGTAGTTATAGAGTAAAAGACCAATTTCCTTCAAGTTTAGAATGGGTGGAATTGGAAAGAAGTTGATTTGGTTCACCTAACTTCTTAGACAGGTTTTGAACTAGGATGAGGAGCTCTGATAGACATAAGTGCTATCCCAATGCATGGAGGCTGCAAGTAGAAGACAGGAGCAGTTTTACTACCCCTCATCATCTGCATGGTTTCCCAGGCAATTCCCATGCATTTAATTTCAATGCTCATCTTTTGCATGGGAGCAGTTTTACTAGCCCTCATGTTCTACATCAGTTTGGTTCTGAAAGGGGCTAAGTACATTTTGTATCTTCACGGCTCCCATTTCCCCAGTTTGATCGGGCCCCCTTTCCCCATTGCATTTATTTTTAGAGGTTATGGCTGACTCGACAAGTCCCATGTGTTTATTTTCAGAGCTCATGGTTGACCCGACATGTTCCATTTATTTTCAGAGATACATGTATCACATTTACGTTTTCAACTTTTCACCAGCAGTCTAGCAGAAGCTTGGTGCTTGTGCTTACATTTGTATTTGTACTATGTAATAATGTGACATTGTAATTCAGTTGTAATAAAATAAATGGTTGTGCTATTAATGTGACATTGTAATTCATTTTATTAATTCCTTTGCAAGTTAAGTGTTATTAATGGTTGTGCAATGTGCTATTAATGTGACATTGTAATTCATTTTATTAAGGCCTTTGAAATGTTAAGTTTCTGGCCCCTTGGCCTTGATGTCAATCCTAGTGCATTAAACTTTAAAGCAAATTTAAAACACATATTTTAAAGCAAATTTAAAGAAAATTTAAAACACATGTTTTACATTTATTATTTATATCATAAATTACTCAACCGCTCGATGAACATTTTATGTATGGTTGTAGTTGCATTCTGGAATGAAATGCACAGAACACTACGCTTGCAAACTTAAACCTCTAGAATCACCCTATAACCGTTAGATTAACATAGATCAACGGTTTAGAATTTGTTGTCAATGCAGGAGTAAATCATTGTTTTTAATGGCTTGTTTTAAATGTTGTCAGCCATGTACATTGTATTGTAACCTAATTATGTACTGTGTAGTACGTAAGTAACAAGTAGATGTTTCAGTGTCATTCAGTTTGTTCATTGCAGTGCACCACCCTATTCTAGGTTCCACAGTTCCACTTCCAACAAAGCCATTCCAGTAACCCAGTTTCAAGCTTCAACGTAGTTTCGACTTCAAGAATCAAAATTCAAAATCCAGGTAAGTTAAAGAATTCATGTGGCTACGTTTCATCACTTGAAGTTGACGTTTCTTAAGATCTTATTTTGTCAAACTTTGAAGCTTAGGTTTAGGGTTAAGAGGCTTAAGAATTAAGAAAAATTAAGGACTAATAGGGAATTCACAAATTTCATATTGTTGATTGTATTAGCATGTCTACCACCAATACCACTAGAGCAATGTCGGATAAAAAAATACATTATGCAAAATTGCTTGAAACCCCAGGTTTCATTGATGAATACCATGATATTTATGATACCGAAACCTATGGTAGGCATACAGGAACTTAGATTTTCATTTGAGAATAAGGCTTCAAAGCAAATGCAAGTTAATAGTATCAGTGCACCGTGGGTAATTGGATTAGGGCGCATGATGTTACATGAGGTTTTCCCTTGCCCAAAATTTATCATGGTCTGTGCCCTAAATTATGATGATAACAAAAGAGAAATTGTTAATAAAGATGGCAAAGAAGAATTGTTAGTCATTAATGCAGAAGAAATTAGAAAAGTGTTGGCCTTAGGGTTTACAACCGAAGAATTTGGAAATGTCCACATTGACCTAGAAAAGCTTGCTAGTGATTATGAAGCAGTGGATGAAATGGAGAAAAAATATTTCTTAAATAGAATAGTTCAAGATAGAAACAAATTGAAAGGTGATCATAAGACTCCTTATGATTTGGATATTTTTAAACCATAGGTTCATGATACTATTTCCATGCTAGCATTTTGCCTCAGACTGGATAGCAATTTGGAAGTGGGTGCATGCCTCCTTGAAATGGTGTATAATATCTATTATGGTGTTCCACATGCCAAATATAATTTTATTGAGCACATTGTAGAATCCATGCATAAATAATTTTTAATGATTAAAGGAGGTTCCACCAAGACATTTATGTTCACAACCTACTTGTGCTATCTTTTTCTATTCAAATTCAGAGGAATGTTTTAGACCAACAAGCTTCAAATTCAACCCTATGGTAATAGTAATCTTGAGCAAAAGAAAATGGCTCCAGTATATGAATGGACAACTGTTATAAGGTTGCATTATTCTCTAAGGAACTACAATCATTTTGTAGACTACTTTTTGGCTCCATTGCATCAAGCAATTACAAATACTCCAATACCTAGATTGCCTATGTCATGTAGAAATTGCATTCAACTAGGAAAAGAAATACAATTGGTTGATTGGTACTTATTGGAAGAATATACTATGCTAAGATTTTATGGATCAAAAGTATAGCCATACAAACTTCCAATACATGTGATAGAAAGGGTTTTTCTTCGGAATATGTAAGGCAGATGCAAAGTACTGATGAAAGACACTTTATTAGTTAGGGGAAGAAGACCTTATTTCCTTCTTTACCTTTTTCATGTGGAGGGATGACATTCAAGAGAAAAGCATTTAGTGTGGCACATGATCTTTTGATTTTTTATTTTATTTTGATGCTATCTGTCACTAGCAGTATGATCCATGTGACACCATTAAATCAGTGATTGTGCTCAATAAGAATGTTGGAAGTAGAATTCAACATCAAAGTAAACCCTTTCTTGAAAACTTGAGAAACGAGGATTCTTGGGATGAGGTCAAAGTAGCAATGGAGAAAAGTGCTGCTAAGAATGGTATTTCTTTTGAATAGTTGTTAGCAGAAATTATGGCATTGCATTGAAAGACAATTAGGAGGTACAAAAATTTTTATGAAAAAAATTCATAAACCATCTAGTAGAGTAAAAATGCCAAATTCTCTAGAGAAGGAAGTTATAGAAAAAAATTGGTCATGATAAAAAATTACGACCTTTTGGTCTATGAGGAAGGACCTAGGTGATCCAAGAGCTCTTGCAGAGTATGGAGATAACGAAGAAGATCTTGAGTTTAGAAAATTATGGAATATAGAGCATCCGAATGAACAAGAAGATGAAGAAAGTGATGATGATAGGCGAGAAGAAAGCCATGTCAATTTTAAACTTGGTTTAAGTGAGGCCACAAAAGAAGCATTTACTACAGGAGCAGCCATAGCTGAAAAATGGGTTATGAAGGTGGTCCTTTGGGGTCCCAAAGACAAGGCCCTTGGATGGTAATAGATGTAGAGCATAGAAAACAAGTTGATAAATACAGCCTTGGGTTTGGAGGTGAAAAAGTAGACCTAGGGTATATAGGTCAATTTGTTAGAGCTTCAAGTTCAAATCCTCATCCTCATGGTCAGACACAATCACAACTAGGACATGCCCATGGTGGAGGGCTTAGTGCAATAGGCACTACCTCTAGTGGTGATGGTATAGGTAGTAGTACTAGTAGTGGTCAATATGTGCTACAAAAAAAAATTGCATACAAGAGGACAACACAATATACCACAGAAACACTAGGCAATCAAGGCATACAAAAGAGGGAAAGGATTTTGATAGGTCCAACTCCAAGTCACACTACTAGTGGATCCACCACAAAGGAGTTATTTCCAGACACTCCCACAATGTCAGTTAGTCTGGCTATGACATCATTAGCAACTGCAAGTACTCCTATTCCTTCGCCATTCAAGCATTCCATTGTTCATGCATCCCTGGGTTTTGATTACATTGAAGAGTTTAAAAAGAAATCAGAATTGAATAAAAATAAAATAAGCAACTGATAGAGAGTATGTCTGCTCTAACTTCATCTAGCCTGCAACAACCATGGTATTACCCACATTTGACACAAGTAAAGAAATCATGGAGTACACATTTCTTGTTCCCACAGTTCAAAACAGACCAGTAAATTAGATGGCTCCATCTGAATTCCAGGTGAACAATTTTCAATTGGATTTTTTTGGACTCAAAAATACTAAAAAAATTAATGTATCAAAGAAGAACAATGAATTGGTGTACACATCATTGTTGAAGCAAGATATAGAGAAAAAAATGTTGTAGACTCAAATTGAAAAGTTACAAGCAGACCTAGCAAATGAGAAAGAAAAGAGGAAAGCATTAGATAACAAGAGCAATGAATTAGAAAAAAGAATAAAAAAATCTGCCTCTACATTAACAAGCAAAGAGGATAAGCAGAATGAGATTGAGACTGCAATGAATGAACTGAAGCAAAGGATAGATGAGAGCAACAAGAAATATGATGAGGAAAAATCCACTTCAAAAAAATTAAGACTAAGCAGTGCAAATGGAAATGCACAGTGGGAACAAAAATTGGAGAAGGAGAGAAAAAGAAATGAAAGATTGGAGGCAGAGGTGATGGAAGCAAAAAATGAAATTAAGTCTTGTCTTGAAATAAGTTATCTTCATTTTGTAGAGAAACAATGAGGCATATGAAACAAAAGATCTGGGATGAAATAATGCAGGGGATTGATCATTTGTGTGACATGTTTCAATTGATTGATGCTATCAGACAACATCATAAGAAGCTCAACAAATATTTAATGGAGAACAAAAATGTGTTGGCATTAGAGAAATCAATAAATCAAATTCCACAAATGGTCTACAAAGCCAGTGACAATGTTTTGAAATCAAAAGGGATTACTAATCAGATTGCTACATCAATGACGTTGTCATCTATCATTGAAAAGTGTTTGAGAATGCATGAAACAGAGAAATATTTGCATTTGGCTGCAAACAAGATGAAGAAGGTGGATGCAAATTTAAGGAACTTCATAGAGCTTGGTTTACCAGAGGCTTTTGACACAAATGAGCGATTCATTGGATGGAATGATTTTAGAAATAAGATGGAGGATGCAAGGAATATTGATTTGGACTAGTTTCCTCAAAACCTAGATGTGGTTGACCTATTTGGATTCCATCAAACCATTGCTAACCCTGAATGCAAAATTGACTGAAGAATCCAAGACAGGTTCCAATTTGAATCATGAATTGTAAACAAATCTTCAAGTCAAACAACATAAGTTAGAACAAATGACAATTCCAACACCTTAAGAGTGGAAGTTGCTAGAAAAGGTGATGCAGTGATTTAACTTTTGATAATATGAGTTTCCAAGTTCCAACTCAGCTCTGTGCAGAGTTGTCTTTGAGCAAGATTTTGCATTGCCAATGTCTCTATGTATTTCTTCATGTGATATAGTGATAATCAATTTAAAATCTCAAATCTAGACTTTAGTAATGTGTTGATGTTCAATTATCTGTATTATTTATTATATCATTTGAAGAAAAAGTCTAGTAGTGGTTTCAACTTCTAGATACACTTGTTATTATGTTCATTGTTGTATATGTTGTATATGCTAGTATTACATTTTCGGCTTTGGCTGACTTCCGAATAAATGACACTTTCGATTGTATTTATTTTTGTTCATGGAATGGATTAATAATAAATCACATATCAAATTCAATACCATGGAATACTATATAAGAATTTTTCTTTTCCTAAACTTAGTCGCTAGTCCTCAGAGTTATATAACCTTGTCACGGAGTTCTAAATTTTCATAACTTCGTGATTCCCCGACTTGGTTGATGGTTCAGTTTTTTGAATTGCAAGTCTTTCTTGGTCATCTTTCTAGTCAGTGGGTCAGAGGTTTGGAAAACTTTGAAACTTCAGACTATTAGGGTTAGAAATGGCAGATATCTAACAATTAAATGCAGATCTATATAATAAACAGAGAAACTAAAACACACATAGAATAAATCATAACGCAAAGAATTTAACGTGGTTCACCCAATTTGGGCTACATCCACCAAACCGCAGCCATCCAATACTTTGATTATCCAATGTAAAACCTATTACAATCTTGCAAATAATCACGTTTTTCATCATATAGTAATACCCATCCGAACCCCTTTTTAACAAGCTTAGAAGCTTCCAGATTTTAGGGTTCTACAAAATCAGATTTTTTCTTTTTCATTGATTTTTCCCTTTTTCGGTGATCACGCGAAAAAGTAGGAAGAAAATTTTTCTCGGGGGTTGCCGCCCCCAAACCCCCGCCCGGGGCCCAGCCCAGCCCCGGACCCTAGCAAGGATAGGGGCCGAGGTGTACAATATACCATGGGCTATACAGTATAGCATAATCAGTCGCCACATACCAACAATCTCCCACTTGGAGACTGATCAGGCTCCATACCAACATAATCTCCCACTTGGAGACTGATCCTGGATGACATTGCTGCAATTACAGGTCCCACTGGAAATAAGTATATTGGACCCTGCTACTCTGTTATACTTGAATTTAACCTTGAAGACCAACCGAAGCTGAAGAGGAGCTCAACTTCTCCCTTGTCACCGCTTTCGTAAACATATCCGCTGGATTGAAATCTGTATGTATCTTGTCCAACTTGACCTATCCATCCTCCAACACTGAGCGAATGAAATGATATCTCAACTGTATGTGTTTTGCTTTCGAATGCAAAGTAGAATTCTTTGCAAGATGTATAGCACTCTGACTATCTGTAAACAAGTAATTTCCAGCCTGTTGTTTTCCCAACTCCTCCATGAAAAGTTGCAGCCATATCATCTCCTTTGCCGCCTCTGTTGCAGCAACATACTCTACCTCTGTGGTGGATAAAGCAACCACCTTCTGCAAGCAAGAAATCCAACTCACTGCTATCCCACCAGCTGTAAATACATAACCTATGGTACTCCGCCTGGTAGCTATATCCCTTGCTAAATCTGAGTCAACATAGCCTTTTAAATCAATATTAGAGCCCCCAAAATATAAACAATTATTAGATGTGTAAGACCTCGCTTTGCATGTGAATAATAAAATCTTAATTTTGTTATATAATTATAGATGCTTAGATATATTTCAGGCAATGCATAGTGTGATTTCATGAAAATGTGCTTGTATTTCATTTTGAAATGATTTATTATCATTGCCATGGAAGTATTAGGCACTTGTCAACTATGAATGTGAATTGGAATTTTAATGAAATGGTTGCACAATTAAATCTTATTTTAGTTACCAAATTAATGTGATATATGATTGTTGCTTATGATTTCATTGGTAATGTGCAGGAAAGAAAAGGGGTGCTAATACGAGAACACAGAACCAATGAGAACAAATTGAAAGACACCCTTTTGTGCTTATGTACTTGATTTCCTTATTTTGGAGCCGAGGGAAAATAGTTACTATGTTTATTCTTTTGGGTTGAAAGGTTATTTAATTGTGTCATGTGAGATGTAAGTTGGGGTTAAGGTTTAGGAACCCTTATCCAAGTGTGAAACTCGGATAGAACCTTAAGTGGGACTTTAAAGAGGGTTGTTGGTCAATTTCTTTAGTTGGGGTACAAAAATAAACCCCCTAGGGTCTATACCATAGTTGTAGGGGTCAAGTGGGCATGCAATATGGTCCCAAGGACATGATTTGACTCTTCAAAAGTCCTCATAATGAAGAGTGGCGAATTTTGAGGAGTGGATGGGTGGTGAAAAGATTGAGGTATTGTCCAAGTGCATGTATCTTCTATATATAAGGAAATGACCCTCATTTATGGAGAAGGAGGACACTCCACACATTCCCATCAAAGATTTGAAAATTGAAATTCTATATTTTTTTGGAAGAGGAAGAATGAGGGTGTGTTACCCACTTCTCCTCTTGGAGAACTCTAATGGAGATAGTAGAGAAGGATCAAGATGGCTTGGCAGAGGAAAGAAGGTTCAAGGAGTTAGCCTCCTCATATAAAGAGATAAGTATTCTCTCCTACTACTATTTCCCTTTGTTATTGGTGGTAAGGATGTGAAATATGGAATGAATCATGGTGGAGAATGGAAGGTAGAGAACTTAGATACATTAAGTTTGTGCTATGTTAGTTTTATTTCTTTGTAAAAATGAGAAAAGACTCCATTTATCATCATGGAGCTAAAATAATTCCTTGCTTGGGGGTATGGCTAGAGCCTACGAGGCTCCATGGTGCTATTATGGTAGGGTGGAGAGCAAGCCTTATTCAGTTGGGTGTGAATAGTGTATTTTCTTACAATTAGATGTAATTTGGAGAGTTATTGTCTTGCTGTAACATGAAAAAAAATGACAGAAAAAAAATAGGCTCTCATTTTTGTGTATGGTATCCATTTTATTCTTAAGTATTGGACGATAGTGAAAGTTTAGCATATATTATATGGAATCTTGAAAATAAAAGTCTTGATTGCTTGTATTAAAGCCTGATGTTTATGAAATGCATTTTGTGTAACGAAGGTAGGAAGCCTCCTATTAGAAAAGAAAAAAAGAAGAAGAGAGATTGAGGTTCTCATTTTATCATTTCAAAGGCATTATAATATGATGAAATGTTGGCTATGGGTTTGTTGTGACATAAACGAGTATGGATTTTTTTTATATTAGTATATAGAATCTATTTTGTTATGTCACTGCATTCCTTGGAAGAGCAAAATGGGTTTTATGTTTTTACTTTGACCTAATAAATCAGTATTACTGCATATGTCTGGAGTAGCCTCCATTGTATCCTGCACAAAGAAGAATAGATCATCAAACAACCCTCTAACTAATAATAGTTTACTTGAAGTTCTATGAGAATTTCCTATGCTAACTTATATAACATATAAAAAGTATAAGAAAAAAAAATAGTATAGAAAACAATCATGTTCCTTCTCTGGTTACTGATATATAGAGAGTAAGAATTCATAACCTAACTTGCAAAAGATTATACAGAGAGTGATAAAGAAACATAAATGTTCAGCTGATAAAATAACAACAAACAACCAAATCTTTGGCTATGTGCTATTAAGTACTGCGCCCTTCATTATGCAATCACCTGGTAATGGCACGTGTAATTAGAGATTGATGCTTAACCATTTCACTGCAACTTTTGAGCTTGAATCCTTACTAGATGCCACCCTTGATCCTCGCTGAAGTCGGTTGCACCGCGGAGATTGCAGTTGTCTGCACCATAGAGATGATTGAGTTTTGGGGTGTATCAGACCTCTAGTAGAATTAAGTGTGGGAATAAGTCGACTAAAATCATTGTGAACATTAGGTTGAGCAGGCCTTCACTACCATTATCTGCACATAGAGGTCAGTAGAGGTGCCGCCCAAATACCTCTCTTGCCTGAGATCAAGCACAATAGTGTTCCTTAAGAAAACTCCTTGAGAAAGTAGATGCAAGGAGAATCAAATTGATGCAATAGTTTTAGGGGGGAGTAGGTCAATTGAGAGTTACTCGGGTGCCAATCTGGTGACTGCTATTCCTTAAATTTCTGATCAGAGAGTTATTGCAGGAATAGGGGTAGGATTCTACGCCTCCACATAAAGGATGGTAGAGTAGATTTCTCATAATTAAAACCAAGGCGGTGACCCCTCCGTACCCACACTTCAGACAACACGGTGCAAAAGTCAAAGGTTAAAGAACTTTTCCATGTGCGCGTCTGTTGCTTGCATTTACTCGATGTACTAAACCATTATTTATGTCCACCAACGTCTATGCTCATGCCAAACCAATAAGTCCAATATTTGTATCTAACTCACAACAATACGTAAAAAAAGGAAGGAAAGAAAATACTTAATAAATGGTAATAAGAGTTGAATGTGACCCCTGCTATGTACTACTCACATGCCTATTCAGAAGGATTAGTCATCAATTTAAAGAAGGCAAGCAGCACACGGTAGATCCTATAATGGTAGCCTGGCACGCAAGAGCTACTAGCATTAAAGAGCAGGTATCTAGATATCCACGTTACGGTGGTAGCAAGTTGAAACTTTGAATTAATTAAAGGCCATGTTAGGTACTTGCATTTGTTTAATATTTTCCAGTAGGGAGGAGTTACCATAATCAAAACCATTTTATACATACCCTGCAAGTGCAACATATCTCTATCGGGGCACTCGGCCAAATAGCTTTTGCGCCCTGCAAGTGCAACATATCTCTATCGGGGCACTCGGCCAAATAGCTTTTGCGCCTTCCCTATGCTTCCAAGACATGCATAAGATGACATTTAATTGAGTTATTCTGTCAAAAAAAAAAATTGCTTTGTCTTTACCTTTGTATTTCACTATTGAGCTAACGTAATCCTAGATCATTTTGTCAAGGAGATAACGAGCCTAGGTTTTGCCTTCATTTTTGTGGCTTTCCACCTTTGCTGGCACGATTATGTTGTGGAGACAACAACTATAACATCTGCCAAAATGAAAAAATAAAAGAAACTCTGTCTATGCTATTCCCATGGATCTCGTACCTCCTACATAGACATAAAACTTCATGTCATAAAACTTTATGCTTAGGTATAGCTAAATACAGGCATACAATTTACAATATAAATAAACAGGTGGACTAATTAAGAATATAAAACTACGATTAAAAGAGAACATATTAATAGAGGAAATACTCAAATAGACAGAAATCATAATGAGTCTATTCTATTATATTTTCTCTGTTCAAATTAGATGGTCTGGAAAGTGTAAATGATATATCTTCTTTCAAATAGCTAAATACATACGTTCGGTATACATATACATTATGTAAGTAAACAGGTCATCTAAATCAGTTTATAAACTTCTGATTAATTTTCCTCTCTTAAGTCTGTAAATCATCCGTAAATGCTCTAACGTTTGGGCACTTCCTACTTTGGAATGTTAAGAACCTTCAATATAGTGGACGATTTATCATGCTACAGTATATAGTGTTAGTAGTGAATGGTGATAATTTCCTTGACACAGGGTACTACTAGCTCAGTTAGTGATTAAATTAAAAGTTTAAACTGTTAAGCATATAATCATATCCTTGCCACGAACTATGCATGGGATAAAATAATTTTATGGTGAAAAGTGAAGAGGGGAATAATATCCCCATACCCTTAATAAAGAGACACTATTAAGTTATATAATGCTCTATATGAGGATAGAGTAGTGTATTCCTAGGAATTCAGAAAAAAGAAGAAGAGATAAGTTCCTCTTAATTCGATTCTTTTCCTTCCCTTAAAAATAAAATAAAATAAAACATACAAACAAAGTGAATAATATATATATATAATTCTTGTAATTCTTTTCTTAAGTTTAATCCTTAAAGTGAAAATAAGTAAATAATAGATGAAGATAAATATTTTATTATTTATTTACTTCTTTAGTAATTAAGTCAGATTAATATTTTAAGTAAGAATAAATATATAAATAAGTTATTATTTATTTATTCATTTATCTTGTTAAGGACAAGTAATTAAGTAAATTAATATTAAGTATGAATAAATAATTAGGTATATAAATTTGATAATTAATATATAAATACGTCCTCTCCTCTCGCATTTACACTTCGAGGTTTGATGATGAGGTTGGGTACATCAACTTAGGTAAGGTGTCCCAAAAAGCGTTAATTAGATAATAATGCTATTTCCATTGATAAATTATGGTTTGAGTATAATTATCGTTGTTAATTATTTAATTGAAGATTATTTCATAAAGTTGAGTTAGTGAGTACAATAATAATAATAATAATAATAATAATGATGACAAGAAATAGTAAATTTATTATTAAAGTTATCTTTTGATAGAGGAAAGGTTACATGCCTTAGTAAAAAAGTTATGGAGGCTATTAGGCACTATAGGCCACCCGATTAAACAACAAAATCATGTTCGATCGATGTTCAAAATAATAATGGCACAGTAGAAAAATAGAAGGAATTATGTTGTTACGTCAAATAAAGTTGAGCATTAATACTAACGTTAGGATCATAAAGAGTTTTTTTTTTATATATGTCAAGTTGAGGATTCAATGGAAGAGTTGTTCTTGTTCAAATTTGAAATCAACGTGGTAGCATAAGCATTAACACTATATCATCCAACCATTGGTATTAATCTAAATTTAAGTTTATAAACTAGGCCAAGAGAGGGTGTGACAACAATAACCTAGCCAACCAAATAGTGTTGTGTCTCATGTCCAATTTGACATTGTCTAATAAGTGTTGACGTTAGAGGTTGTGTTGTGCAATAAGGACGTGATGTGTAAATGTTGGTAAAAAAGAAAAAAAAAATGTTACATTTTCAAGGCTAAATTTTTGGGCATGACAAGATGTACCTCTCAAATACCTGAGAATCCATTTTACCGCATTCCAATGCTCAACTTTGGGATGACTCAAATACCTGCTAACAACTCCTACATCATGTGCAATATCCGGTCTCGTGCATACCATGACATACATCAAACTGCCTACAGCTGAAGCATATGGTACCTTGGACATTTTTTCTTCCTCCTCTTGTGTCTTTGTACACATATCCTTAGTCAATTTAACATGACTAGGAAAAGGTGTGCTGACAGCTTTTGCATTCTCCATATGAAATCTCTGCAACAGCTTTTCAACATAATTAGCTTGAGATAAAAACAATTTTCTATTTTTTCTATCTCTACAAATTTTCATACCAAGGATTTGTTTTGTTGCCCCTAAATCCTTCATAGCAAAAGAGTTTGCTAACTGTTGTTTTAGTTCACTTATGTGATCCATGTTAGACCCTGCTACAAGCATGCCATCAACATATAGACATAAAATAATGTAGTTGTCATTATCCAACCTCTTAAATAAACACAATGGTCAGAATTACACTGGCTGTAGCCTTGCTCAGCCATAAAACTATCAAATTTCAGGTACCATTGTCGAGGTGTTTGCTTCAAGCCATATAAATTTTTCTTCAATCTACAGACTAGTTTCTCCTTACCTTTGACCTCAAATCCTTGTGGCTGGTCCATATATATTTCCTCTTCCAAATCACCATGGAGAAAGGTTGTTTTAACATCAAGCTGTTCTAAATGCAAATCTTCAGTAGCCACAATACTTAAAACAATACAAATAGAAGTCATTTTAACAATAGGAGAAAAAATCTCATCAAAATCAATACCCTTTTTCTGTGCAAATCCCTTTACAACTAATTTGGCTTTAAATCTCTTCTTACCTCCATCCTCCTCTTTCAGCCTATAAATCCATTTGTTTGGTAAATCCTTTTTACCTGCAGGCAACTTGCATAATTCCCAAGTCTGGTTTTTCAGCAAAGAGTCCATTTCTTCTTCCATTCCATGCTCCCACTGAACCTTGGCATCCACCTGCATAGCTTCATCATAATATTCTGGTTCACCAACATCAGTTAACAAAATAGTATACAAAGAGGGAGAGAATCTTTTTGGAGGTCTACTTATCCTTGAAGATTGTCTAACAAGAGTTTGTGGTATTTGTTGTTGTTGTTGTTTCCCAGCATGAGGAACCACTGAAACATTATTGTTTGGAATATCATCCAACACTGCATAATCATTTTCTTTCTTCTCATGCTACAGCAACAGATCTTTGTACAACACTTTCTCATTGAATATGACATCCCTGCTTCTCACAATTTTTTAATTTTCAAAATCCCAAAGCCTATAACCAAATTCATCAATGCCATATCCAACAAATACACATTTCTTTGATTTTGCATCAAGCTTGGTTCTATTTTCAGAATCTACATGTGCAAATGCTTCACAACCGAAGGTTTTGAGAAAAGAATAACTCACCTTCTTACCTTTCCATGCTTCCTTTGGAATACCACAACCCAAAGGATTAGAGGGACCTCTATTAATTAAATAAACAACAATGTTTACAATCTTGCCCACATTTTTAAAGGCAGCCCAGCATGCAATCTCATAGTCCGTGTGCACTCCATTATTGTTCTATTCATGCGCTTAGCCACTCCATTTTCATGTGGAGTCCTTGGAACCGTTTTCTGCCTACGAATACCATTAGAGGAACAATAATCTTCAAACTCTTTACTGCAATACTCACCACCATTATCAGATCTGAGACATTTTAACCTTTTACCTGTCTCATTCTCAACCAAGCTTCTCCATTTTTTAAAAGTTTCAAATACATCTGATTTCTGCCTAAGGAAATAAATCCATACATTCCTAGTTGCATCATCAATGAATGTAGCATAATACAGAGAGCCACCGAGAGAAGATACCTGAGCTAGTCCCCATACATCCATATGCATAAGCTCTAATTTCTCATCTTTCTTTTCTTCCCATCCTTGAGAAAACTAACTCTTTTTTATTTTCCATACACACAACTTTCACAGAAATCCATATTAACACATTTTAGACCTGGTAAAACATTATTTGAATGAAGTACTTTCATAGCTTTTGCACTCATATGCCCAAGTCTATTATGCCACAGTGCTGATTCAGAGTCCACAGCAACTGTATGATCTTCTACCTGCTGAACTGCAACAACTGTTCCTGAACATTGACCTTTTTTTGTAACAATTAAAGTAGAAGGAATAGTATGACCTGTACAAAGATATAAGGTGCCTACTTTCACACCTTTTGCTACCACTAAGGCACCCTTTGTGACCCTCCAGTTTTTATCACTAAAAGTAACAACACAACCTTCATCATCTAGTTGCCCTGCTGAAATTAAATTTCTGCTTAACTTTGGAACATGCCTTACCTCACGTAGTAGCCAATGATTCCCATTCTGCAACTTAATCTTGATTCTTCCCTTTCCAACAATCTGACATGGTTCGTTATCTCCTAAATAAACCAACCCAAAATCCCCTTGGACATAATCAAGAAAATAACTTCTATGGGGGGTAGCATGAAATGAAGCCCCTGAATCTAACAACCAAGAATCATCAGCATTATCAAGGGAAAGAATCAAAGCATCCTCATTAGATTTATTACTTACCACATTTGCCTCTTTACTTCCTTCCTTTTTGTCTCCTTCTTAATTTTTCTGAGACCAGCAATCTTTCTTCAAATGACCTGGCTTACCACAGTCCAGCAATCCCTCTTGTCTCTAAATTGGGACTTTCTGTCCTTTGATTTTCCTCGTGACTTCCCATGATTTCCAGAATTGTTTCCTCTCTCCTTTGTTCTGCCCCTACTTTCTGCATTCAAAACACTGCCTAATGTGGATGTTCAACCTGAGCTTTTCCTACGAATTTCCTCGCTCAAAATAACACCAACAACATCATCAAACTTCAATGTATTCGAACCAGAAACAAAATTGCTAACAGCCATTACCAAGCTATTCCATCTTTTTAGGCAAAGAACACAGAATCAAAAGAGCCCTAACTTCTTCATCAAAGCTTACTTTTACAGAAGTTAATTGACTAGTGACCGTATTAAACTCATTCAAATGATCAGTAACTGACCCACCTTCTACCATTTTCATATTAAATAAACGCTTCATAAGAAATACCTTATTCGAAGCGGAAGGGTTTTCATATAACTTTGCCAGGGTTTCCATCAGCTCTTGAGTTGTCTTTTCTATTGTAATATTGAACGCCACTGATTGTGCTAGGCACAAACGAATACTACCAAGAGCCTTTCTATCCAAGATCTCCCAGTCCTCATTTGACATTGTTGCAGGTTTCTTGGTTTTCCCTTCCAATGGCTGCCATAAATCCTTCTGATAGAGATAGTCCTCCATCTGCATCTTCCATAACTGATAGTTCTACCCATTAAACTTCTCAACCTTCTTACCCTCTCGCCATTGCTCCCACTCAACCGTGAGATCTTTCCTACAGACGATAATTGAAACACAACCAACTCTGATACCACTTGTTAGGGTTAGAAATGGCAGATATCTAACAATTAAATGTAGATCTATATAATAAACAGAGAAACTAAAACACACATAGAATAAATCATAACACAGAGAATTTAACGTGGTTCACCCAATCCGGGCTACATCCACCAAACCGCAGCCATCCAATACTTTTATTATCCAGTGTAAAACCTATTACAATCTTGCGAATAATCGCGTTTTTCATCATACAAGTAATACCCATCCGAACCCCCTTTTAACAAGCTTAGAAGCTTCCAGATTTTAGGGTTCTACAAAATCGGATTTTTCCTTTTTCATTGATTTTTCCCTTTTTCGGTGATCACGCGAAAAAGTAGGAAGAAATTTTTTCTCGGGGGCTACCACCCCCGAACCCCCACTCGGGGCTCAGCCCAACCCCGAACCCCGACAAGGATAGGGGCCGGGGTGTACAGCATACCATGGGCTATACAGTATAGCATGATCAGTCACCACATACCAACACAAACTTTGGTTCTAAGGTTCCAAGTTTCAGTGACCACGCGACATTATGGACTTATCTTGCCTTTCAAAGGTGCCATCATTTGAAATCTCATTGAATGCTATGTATGAACTAAACTTGACTTGCCTTTTCAGGAATTTCCAAAAGCATGCTATGTACAGACTAATGTAAAATATAAAATATAAAATATCACAATTTCATGGAATACAACATAAAATATCATCAACTACAGTTTGACTTTGGAATATGATTCATGAAGTGCAATATAAAATAAAATATCATGAAGTGTAATGATTCACAATTTCATTGAATACAATATAAAATATCATCAATTACAGTATGGAATAATGGAATCTGATCATGGGATCCATGAAGTGCAATATAAATACCTAAAAGCTACTAATTCTCTTGAATCTCTTCCATTTCCCAAACAAACTGGGGGTCCTCGATCTGATGTTCATCATCAGATAAAGTAAAAGAGTCATCTTGAATTTGATTCCAAGTCTACTCTTCATTTTCTTCGGCCTGTGTCTCAAATTCAACATTCATTGTGTCATTTTTGTCAATGTCAGCTATCTGAGTCCCATTGCCACTACTAGTGCCACTAGTACCATCCTTTGGAATTGGAGTGTTGCACAACCCGACCCCTCTTATTTCACATGTGGACCGCCAAATTGCGAGTGCCCTTTCAAAAGGAAATTTTTTGACATTATACGCAATTCCTTTCATCCTCAAACAATTTTCCAAATTCTTGTCTAGTTTGTTTCTTAACTTTGATTTCAAAAACCCCAATGTACTGAAAACTCTCTCATCCTCCACCAACCCCAATATCATTGTTTGGCATAAATCAACAAGTTTGAAATATTTTGATATCGAACCACACAATATTTCACTTTGACCTAAGCTTGTCCAAACCTTTTTTATTGATCCCAGTTCAAAGGCCTTGTCCTTGCCCATGGATTTATACTAGTCCCTCATAGCTGTTACAAAACTCCCACATTGTTTTCTAAGCTTAGCTTCATCTAAAATTCCTTCTATTTTCTACTCATTGTATGTTACAGTTTTCAAAAATTGTTCAATCAAGATTTTTACTCGAGCATGAAAAAATGTGGGGTTATCTCGGTTTGCCCAAAATTGAGGATACACAATACTCATGGCTTCAAGTATTTCATGTTGAGGGAATCTTTCACGAATCTCTGAGGAAAGAGATTTTGCAATTTCCTTCAAATTATCACCAACAGATTTAACAATGCCTTGGCAATATTCCTGGTTAACAGCTACTTCTCTGCTAGAACGCCTGGTTATCTTACATTGGTACATTCGTATCTCAGGATCATTCAAATTAGTAATTTTCTGCCACATGAAATAATTTGGGCCATCTTGTGTTAGATCTAGATATAGATGATCGAGGGCCAAGCATGTAAGTTTACATAGATTGGCATATTCATTAATATACATAGTTCTATCTTGGGCTTTCTTCACAAGCTCCTTCATCACATCTAGCATGGGGAGAAGACTAGTTAAAGTCAAGAGTGTCTCTATATCGCTTAACCTATGTAAGAGGTCAGGAGCTTTGTCTACTGTGTTGCGATGCTCGTACATCACTCCAATCAAAGATTGATATTCTGAAAGAACTCGTTGTGTTGGTCCATGCAGGAAGATCCATCTGGTATCAACATCCTTGAGAAGCTTGTTTCTTGGTGTTATTCCCTTAGCAAAATTTTGAAATTATGTGAAACATTTCTAAAGGACTTCGGTAGAAGTATGCATGGATCTCACGGACTAGATTTTTGACTTTTGATACTATAAGAAACTTGCTAACAATTTTGAATGATAAATTCATTATGTGGGCCATGCAGTGAATGCCAAGCATGTATGGTGCACAAGTAGTTTGTAACTTTGTGCAAACACCGGTCCTTTGACCTTGCATCACTGCAGCTCCATCAGTTCCTACACACACCAACTTTTTTGCAATTGTCAACTCATCCATACCTGCAATTTCATTCAAATATTTTTTGAGTAGTTCAAATATATTTTGCATTGTTGAACTGTTCTTCATTTTATGAACACAGAGAAGAAGAGCATGGTGAACATGTTGTTGTATCTAGTATACAAATGCATACAGACCCAAGAAATATTGTCTACCACAGTAACTTCATCTAAAGATAATGCAATGAAATTTGACTCTTTTACTTTATCCTTTAAATCTTCCTTTTTCCATTGCAGCAAGACAGTTTGCCTAATCCCATCCAACATTTACTAACCAGTGTGACAAGGGATAGTGAGGAACATTCAAATAAGATAATAAACCAGAATATTCTAGGTAGTCTGTCATAGGACACCTTCTAGACAAAATATGAAAAACAACACTCATCTGAACAGTTTTTGACATATTTGCTCCTTCCATTGCTTTTCCAAATTGAGCCTCAAGTGTACCTTTACATGTAGCAATATTCAACATTATTTTTTCATGCTCTTCATAATCCGCAACATACTTAACATGAAGACATTCTTCGTTTGATTTCCATCGTATGATTGATTCTTCCTTTCCGTCTATGATTTTTTTTTCATAAACTTTACCGATATGCTTTTCTATAGTGTCAATCTTTAGCTGCAATGTCTTGGCTCTTCCACATTTCCAACTACAAATCTTACATTTGGCCAATGTTACCTTTTCAATATCGTTTGCATTGCCAATCCCCACTGGTACCATGAATGGGTATTTTGACAACCAACCAAGTTGAAAACTCCTTGTCATTTCCCACTCGCGCCCCCTTTTTGGTTTATTTTTCCTTTTCTTGCTACCAACATCATCATCCTCATCCAAGTGAATTATCTCATTTTGGCTAACCGGGCCCAGGGTATCACTTGGAACATCTTTTGCGGTATTGCTATCCTAATTTGATACATTTTGATTTAAATCAATGACAATCTCAACTTGACCTTCCGATGGTGGTGAGGTATTGGGAATGCTACCAATATTTGGTGGAACAGTTGATGATGTAGCTCCATCTTGATCTGATGGATTAGAAGATTTGGCAATTGCAAAGTAAGACTGTATGGTATGTCTAAGTTTTGGGCATTTTGATGGCCTCCAGTCTCTTCACCACCCTAAGGAGCCTGAGGAGTGGCAGGAGTCTCTTCACCACCTTGAGGAGCGATAGGAGTCTAAGGAGTTGCAGGAGCCTTACCACCTTGAGGAGTGGAAGGAGTCTAAGAAGTAGTAGGAGTCTCTTCACCACCCTGAGGAGCGACAAGAGCCTTACCACCCTGAGGAGCAGAAGGAGTCTGAGAAGCATCATGAGTCTCTTTACCACCCTGAGGAGCGGAAGGAGCCTTACCATTGTTGCTCGAGTCACTCGACATATTGATCTCTGATTCGCTCGACATATTAATCTCACTTCGAATAAAAACTGGAAAAAAATATCTTCTTGTTTAAGGACATAGAATAATAATATAGATCCCATTACCTACTCAATATCATCTTTAAGACTGAAGCAAGAATGGAAAAGAGATAATGAAAACTTATTATTATAACTAATAACACTATGAAGAAATGATCACTCACCTTTAGGTCTACGTTTTCGGCTTTGGCTGACTTCCGAATAAATGACACTTTCAATTGTATTTATTGAAAACTTCAAAATTTCAGAGTTTGGTTCTAACTTCTAAGGTTCACTTTGTTGAAGCAAGAATGGAAAAGAGATAAAGAAAATTTATTATTATAACCAATAACACTATGAAGAAATGATCACTCACCTTTTAAGTCTACGTTTTCGGCTTTCGCTGACTTCCGAATGGAGAAGTAGAACCTCAGAACCGAACAAAATGTGTAAGAATAAATGACACTTTCGATTGTATTTATATCAATCCATGATTCCATATTTGGAAAATTTCGTGGGATTTTTAAATGGTATATTAAAAATTTGGCGAATCACGTGTGCTTATACAACGATACATTGTAATTTTCAAGGCAAAATGTGTCCTCAAATGTAATTATTTTTTAATGTTATTGGCGAAATAGGTCCTCATGAGAAACTTTTTATAAATTTTAATTGGCGAAATAGGTCTTCACAAGCAGCTATTTGTAAATTTTAATTGGTGAAATGGGTCCTGGTACAATGTTGTTTTAATAGTATTGGCGAATATGTAGGTGTTTTATTAAATGCATTTGGGATTCCAGGAAAAATATTAGTCGATCCAATTAAAATGCGTAGTTTGAAAATGGCGAATTTGTTGCTTAAATATGCCTCATAAAAAAACTCATTGGCGAATGGGCATGCATTGGACCTATACTTCGTAAAATTCGAGCGATTTGGACACCCTGTTTGAAGCGAGAATTTTCCAATTTCGACTTGGCCGATTCCTAGAATTCACTAATTGGCGAAGATTTGCCACTAAAGTTTTCCCTGCCACTCAAATTGGCTTTCCCAATCCCACCAATTATTCCAATCTAAAACCATTAATTCTTCCAATCTACTTCCTCTCAATGGTTCTCAACTATTTATTAGGATCTTTTACTATGAAATCTTGATTATTCATTTCAAAAAATCAAATATATAAAACACTCTTCTACCCTCTCACAAATCATCTAGAATCTTCATAGTGAAGTGCTAAGTAATTATCTCTTGAGAATATTAAGAGTTATTATCACATTCTAGTTCACCATTATCAACATGTATCAAAGCTTTTGAAACAACAACAATTAAGGCTTTGCATTGAATCAAGCAATCTGACATCTAAATGTCAATACAAACACAACTCCAACATGGGATGGTATAGCTTTTAAGGTTTTGAATTCAATTTATGTTATCTTTAGGATTACATTATTGGATTTCGTTATTTTAGAACTTCATTTCATGAGTATGGTTAGAATTTTATCTTGTTTGAATTAATTTTGTTTAATTCATTGCTTACTTTTCCTATTGCTTTATTCCCCCTTATGACATTTGATATGCCTGGTGGGACCTAGGTCCTTAACCTTAACATTTTTTTTGAGTTTTATAAGTAGTTGTAGGTTCTTAGTTGTGTACACCTTTATGAAGAATCGCTTTTTCTATACTGGAATGTTTTCACTCTAAACCTGAATGTATTTAACTGGGTCGCTATTGACCTAAACAAGGTCACTATTGACCTAAAATTGATTGCTATTGACATTTTTATGTTGCAAGTTTCTAAATAGAGGCATTTTAACTAACATTCATAGGGTCGCTATTGAACTAAACTTGTTCACTATTGCGGGTAACATGTTCACTATTGTTGTATTTCTTGAATCTGATAATTTTGCAAAAAAATTATTTGATTCCACCAATTTACCTAATGCTAATTTTTTACTATTTGGTGTGTTTTGCGAGGTTTCTAACATTGTTGGTGCAACCCAGGTTGGAAGAATATGGCATATTTTTCATGAGAATGACTAACCATCTGATTGCAGAGTTAGCGAATAGACCAAGGAAATTTTAGTTTTTAAGCTTTCATAGTTAAAATACATTTCAATTGGTGTGTTTAAAATTGAACCTACAATTCTCACATTCCAATTGGTGTTTTAAAATTGAACCTACAATTCTCATATTTCAATTAGTGCTTAAGAATTGAATAAGGTAAACTCACATGTTTTAATTGGTGCTTAAAAATGAACAAGCAAAATCTCATATTTAAATTGGTGCTTAAGAATTGAACAAGGAAAATCTCATATTTCACTTTGGTGCTTAAGAATTGAACAAAGAAACTCACACATTTCAATTGGTGCTCCTAAAATGGAATGTTTTTAATTTTGACATTGTTAAAAGCGAACATAGTTTCATTTTGTTGACCCTTTAAGACGAACAACACGATTAGAAACATTTCATTTGGTGTTATAAAATTGAGCAAATAAATTTTGATTTGCACATTGTTATATCTTTCTTGAAGTATAAAATGCTTTAAATTTGGTGTACTTAAAAATCAAATTGATATATTCACACATTTCAAATTTTGGGACTTGAAAAGAAACAGTGATGAATTATTTACCATGTTCACCATGAATGGAAAACCAAGTGGGTATCCTCCTCTCCTTGCATATTTTGATGATCTTGGGTGACAAAAAGCACTTTGGCATTTTATTTTTTAACATCACCTTTAGATCGGGCCTGCCTTGAGATACATCCCGCACTAGAGAAGTCAAGGCAACTCAAAGTGCTATTTCCCTCAGGCCACTATATAAATTGATCAATGCTAAACACCAAGATCTAATAGGTGATTACTTGATCGACAATGTCATTTAGAATGGGGAGGTACCTTCAAGTATATAGAGCCCCTAGTAGGCGTGGTTAAATCCTTTAGTGGCTTGTTGGGAAATAGCTAGGTGTTCTGTCCCCTGAGAAGTGACTAAGAACTTTATAGTAGAAAGAAACCCTTTTCTTGATATATTCTACTTGGCAGCATGATTTAGAGCAAGAGATGCGCACTGTGCTCTAAAGAAATTTTCTCACCATAAGAACTCCCTTGAATTGAGATAGAAATATTTGGCTTGTATAGGTTACTTGTAGCTTGCTACTTGTAACTTTTTGGGGAGAGGGTGATTGGGTCATCCTTCCATTCCTAGAGGCCCCTATCTATCCATTCTCAAAAGGCTTAAGTGTATACACTCAAAAGAGTGTCCCTACCTTACTCCAAAGGAGCTTTTAAGTTGTGGGCCTAAAAGTGTCGCCATTGGCCAATTTGACCTTAGGAATAATATTTCTTGATATCTTTCAATGTTGTTACCAATTTGAACACGGGTTGATTTTTTCTCTTTATCATCAAAACATTTCGGTCAGTTTTGTGTACTTTGATTGATGTGTTTTATCACTTGCTAAAACTCAGACAAATATTCTCAAAAAAATCAAATCCACCAAATGTCTCAAAATTACAAACTTGTCCAAACTACTGTTAAATGAAAACTAGAAAAAAATTGAACAAAGTCACTATTGCAAAAATTTCTACCACTTTTGACCTAAAAATTATCCACTATTGCTCAAAACGTTTGCTTTTGCTATCCTTGTTTATGACAATCACTATCAAAAGAGGGCCACTTTTGAAAAACAAAAGTTCTTTTGATCCAAACAAAGTCGTTGTTGAAAAAAATGACCTTTGTTGACTTAAATCTTGCTCGTTGTTGCTCAGAATTGCTGATATTGTTGTCTTTGGTTTTTGACAATCACTATCAAAATAGAGTTGTTTTTGCTAAACTTGACTGTTGTTGTCAAAAATACCAACCGCTATTGTCCTATTTTTTGGTGCAAATAAGGAATTAGTCCAAAATTGGTTAAAACTTTCATCTTTTGGAAACAAAACAAAGATACTTGCAAACAATTCGTACTTCATCTTTCCATATCCATTTGCAAAACAAAACAATCAACCTAGTTTTAAGATTCAAATCAAACACAACTTGGATTATTCCCTTGCTCTCAATTTCTAAGATATTAACATTTTCTTGCAACCTCAAGGCTAGTTCAAATAGATCATCACATATCCTCTAGACAAATAAAGTAAAATATCAATCTAAGTTTTGTACACTTTGAGCCCCAAAATTAGCATCATCTCCAAAACATCCACCAAACATCACTCATACTTTAGGGTCTTGAGTATCACAATCCATAACAATCCATCAACACCTTTGTCCAAAAGGTTTCTTTTTACATAATTTTCATACATCCTTTTTAAGAAAACAAAAAACACCAAAAATAAAACATCATTCCATTCCATAGTTAGTGATCACAAAAATTCAACTAGGTCTTGTACTTGTTTATGACAACCATGAGATCTCAACACAAAAAAAAAAGATGGAAGCCAATGATAGTAGCTCAAATGCACAAAAAAAAAACATCACTAATGAGCAAACCCGACCATGGGGCTACCATCCAAATGACCTTACAACTCCTTAAAGAGAACCCACATTCAAGGCAACACAAAACCAACCACCAAGTGATGAGGAAGTATCCCTTAGACACCAAAACATGATTAATAGTCAAAATCAACTTCCAAATCCTAAGGACATGATCATAGAAGAATACGATAGTGATGAGGAACTTATTGAGGATAAACTATTAGAATACTCCCAAGATCCTAAGATGCAAAAGCTTATGGATAAGATGCTTGGGAAAAATGCAAACTCATATTTCCTCACATTAGCATAAAGTGGTGCTAAACTACCCATAGACTTCAATGTGGACATTCTAAAAGATCTGAATCTTATTCCACTAGGAGATCAAATAGTAGTTAAAAAATACCAAAACCAACAATGAATCCCAACATACCACCATTTTTTTCACAAAAAAATGATCAACCTCAAACATAACCTATGGGTAACCCATTGTTTAGACCACCATCCCAAATTGAACAAGCAATTGTGGCACAACACTATCAAGGAAATGCAACCAAAAACATGCCACAATATAACACTATGAAAAAAATAGGAAACCTTCCAATATACCAACAAAGGTAGAAACCCATCACAAGGGAATTACATGCCACAACACACATCATACGACCCTTCCAACAAATCACAATATCAACAAGGGAAATCATCACAAAATCCCCCACAACAAGGTGTACCATCAACGAACTACCAAGGTACCCTTCAACAAAATCAACCACAACAAGGTGTACCATCAACAAACTACCAAGGTACCCTTCAACAAAATCAACCACAACAAGGTGTACCATGAATGCAATACCAAGGTACCCTTCAACACAATCCACCACAATAGGGTATACTGTCAACACAATACCAAGGTACCCTTAACAAAAATCTACAACAACAAGGTGTACCATCAATGCAATACCAAGGTGCCCTTCAACACAATCCACAACAACAAGGTGTACTATCAATGCAATACCTAGGTAGCCTTCAACAACATTCACAACAACAAAGTATCCCTCAAAATCAATACCAAGGTACACAACAAAATCAACATATGTACAATCCACAACAAGGACCCAACCTACCTTATACACAACATGGTCCTCAAAGTCCCACAACTACACAATATCCCATTTATGACCCAACAAATATCATGGGACAACAGAGCTACAATGTACAAAATCCTCAAGCAAGTACACCGATCAATGACATAAATGCACAACTACAAACCATCAACCAAAGGATATCAAACATACAAATTGGAAATCCTAAAAAGAGCTATGCTCTATAGGATATTTGTCCATATCCTTTTGATCAAAACCTATCTATGGTACCCTTCCCCAAAGGCTTTGAAATATTGAATAGGGGAAGAGGAGATCTAATAGAGCATGTACACAAATTTTTAGTATCTTGTATGAACCTACAACGAAATGATACTTATCTAATGAGACTCGTTCCATGAAGTCTTAGTGGAACCGCTATAGACTATTTCTCTCGTCTACCACCTGATATCAGAACATTCGACCAGTTGTTAGATAAATTTATAAAACATTTTTCATATAAAATCGAACAAGATATAACCATCACTAATCTCTACAAAATCAAACAAAGTCAAGGTGAGTCATTTGCTTCGTATCTACAAAGATGGAGACACAAATCAATAAAATGTAAATGGCCCATTCCTGAAAACAACTTGAAGACATCTTTATCTTCAATGTACACTTAGACATCAACTTCCAACTCACTATGTTATGCCCTTATTACTTTGAATAAACTATTGAAAAAGGTATACTCATCGAAAGATCCCTCATTGCAAGTGGAGTAATCAAACTTTACAACCCTAAGGATCAACCTTCTACTTCAAATGACAAGCCCAAGATATGGGCTAAAAACAAAAATGTAACCAATGATGGAGTAGTTGATGCTAAGGTTGTACATAATATACACACTCCCAATGTGCCATAAAATCATGTTCAAACAACACAAGTTTATGCTCCAAACAATCCGTAGAATAACCAACCCAATTATCAATAGAACAACCAACTTAGTTATCCTTAGAATAATCAACCAAACAACCAACAACAAAATCAAGGATAAGATAACAAAAGGAGGCCACCTTGGAAATATAACCAACAACAAAGAAAATTTATGCCATTAGGAGAATCTCTTGAGGTCATTATTCACAAACTAGTCCAAAAGAACCTCATTAAGATTAATGACAGAAAAAATTATGAGGAACCCAACTTCAAACCCCCTTGGTATAACGAGAATGACAAATGTGAATTTCACAAAATCAAGGGGCATACCACCAATAATTGCATGAATTAAAAACATCATGCAAGACTTAATTGAAAAGGGAGAAGTGGACATAGAACCTCATCCCAGAAATAAATACCTAAAGATCTACAAGAATCCAATACCCAACCATTCCAGGGGAAATGAAAAAGGAAAAAATCAAGATTACTGCAAAGCAAAATTTTCCTATGATGAACTCATAGTAAACATCTCTAACGATGATCATACTATCAGTATGGTAACCATACTAGGTGGAGATCCTGAATGTACTATGACTACTTGAATGGGGAGAGTTACAATCCAAGGAGCACCAACCCAAGTAAAAGCCACAAGTAATCCATCAAGTGACTATAGCATTGTGGAACAACTCAAGAAAACTCCCACCTTAATCTCCATCCTTGAGCTCTTAAAACTATTGCCAACACATAAAGAAATCTTGGAGAAACCTCTTGTCAAAATGTCAGTCCCAAACAACCTTAATGTTGATCAGTTTCAAGACATGGTTGGAAATATCACATCCACACATCATTTATTCTTTTCTAAGAAAGACCTTCCACAAAAATATTTCCACGATCAAGCTCTTTATTTAGAATTGTGTGTCCACAAACACAAAGTCAAGCAAGTACTAATAGATAACGGTGTAGGTCTAAACATTTGTACCTTAAAATTTGTGAAACAACTGGGATATTTTGATGATGTCATAGATAAAAATAAGAGCATCGCCATCAAATCTTAAATGATGACATGGAGCAAAATTCAGAAGGAACAATTAGGCTACCCGTTCAAATAGGACCAACAACAATAGAAACTACATGTCAAGTACTGAATCTCAAGCTTCCATACAACCTTCTCTTGGGTCAACCATGGATCCATGCTCTAAAAGAAGTCCCATCTACATTCCATCAATGCCTAAAATTTCCTTATTACAATAAGGAAGTTACCATATATATCAACCCCAAACAATTTCATTACTATGCCAAGTTGGAAGAGAAATATAAAAAGATTCTCCAAATACCCATCAATGATATATCCTTCCAATCCTTTTCATATATTAACCCATCATCACTAGCTTCATCCTCAACTACACCTTCATCAACTGAGCCCCCTAAAATGGACCTCAAGATCCAAGTACTTGACAGGGTTGCATGGAATATCACTTCAATCAATCCATTTGCATTGGGAGGCTTACCCCAACACCAAAGAATTATGGAGGACTGAAAGAGATCACACATGTACAAACTATCACAATGGTATTCAATTCCACCATCTTCACCAAGTGGGGAGACATGTAAGATGAAGTGTGCGAAGAAGATCTATCTTTTGTGGATCTACAAAGAAGGATGAGAACAACCACTACCTCCCCTTCCTATTGATAACAAGAGTAAAGGATATCAAATAGCCAAAAGCATGAGATACATTGGAAAAGGTGGCCTTGGTCTACATGGACAAGGTAGAAGAGAACCAATTATTATAGAAAAGTGCCCAAAGAACCTTGGGTTGGGTTATGGTGCATCTAACGTGATTACCCCAAGTGTTGAAAGAACATCTTATGAGGAAGGAGCTACTTCTACCATTATTGATACATCATATAATTGCAAACATCTATATGACTACCTCTATATCCCAAACATGTTTAAAAACCTCAATGTAAATACCATCACAACCAAATCTACATCTGACGACGACCATATCGAGACAGATTCCAATGAATACGAATGGGATTCTTGTGACTCTAGTGAATACAACCTAGATACCTTATGGAGCCTTGATAAAACCAATTTCCCTACCCTAGCTACAAATTCCATTAGCTTTGTAGATACCAATGACAAAATATCCTTGCATTATCCAAAATTGATAGATTAGGACCAACAACATCATGCATCGATTTTGGACTCATTCTAGAATGATGAGGCTATTGTGGAGTTCATGGGACTTCAAATGGATATACCCCAAGGAGATCATAAATTAGGTTTTGTAATGGAACTAGATCAAGGAGCGCATTTTTAGGGGGAGATCACATCCTCCAATCACAAAAATACCAAAAAAAATAAAAAAGAGGCCCCCTAAGGAAAACCATAATGTGGCTTTATTGGATCTAGAAAAGAGAAAAACAAAGGACATATCTAAGGTTGAAAACCTCTCTAAGGTGCCCAAAGATGGAGGATTCAATCTTCCCACCATAGAATATCAAGAGAAGTCAACACTCTTAGTTGAAGACTCTGAACCTATCAATGTCGACACAACAAAAATACCAAAAATAACATACCATGTAACATCACTTGATCTTGAGGAAAAGATAAACTTCTTAGCATTTATCAACGAAGAAAAAATAAAATTTGCATGGACATATGCAGGCATGCCAGAGCTAGATCTAGCATTATTCATACATCACCTAGCAATATTCCTGAAGCTAAACCCATCAAACAAAAGCTATGGAAGATGCATCCATAGATGACACTTTTGGTCAAAGTAGAACTTCAAAAACTATTAGATGTGGGCTTCATCAAACCCATTGATTATCCTAAATAGGTATCTAATCTAGTACTAGTATCAAAACCCACTGGGTGCATAAGGATCTACAAAGACTTTTAGGATCTAAACAAGGCTTATCCAAAGGATGACTTCCCTCTACCCAACATCGACATGATTGTAGATCTAATTACATGACATGAAATGCTAGATCATTAATGGATGGCTTCTCTAGATACAATCAAATCAAGATATCCCCTGAGGACCAACATAAAACAACTTTCACTTGTGCATGGGGAACCTTCTGGTGGAATGTCATGCCATTCAGGTTGAAGAATGTAGGGGAAACCTACCAAAAAGCAATGACCACCATTTTCCATGATATGTTGCATACCACTATGGAAGATTATGTGGATGATATACTAGAAAAATCCATCAAAAGAGAAGATCATTTGGCTAACCTAGCAAAGGTATTTGACAGGATAGAACAATACAACTTGTATCTCAGCCCAAAGAAATGTGTATTTCGGTGTAACTTCTGGAAAGTTGTTGGGATACATAGTATCGAGAAGAGGCATTGAGGTAGATCCTGCCAAGGTAAAAGCTATATTAGAACTGCCTCCTCCAAAAACACTAAAACAACTAAGAAGTCTACAAGTTAAACTACAATCCATCAAGCAGCTTATCACACATTTGGCAGACAAGTGCCATCCAATCAACCATTTGTTACACAAAGACATAACATTCAAATGGGATGGAAAATGTGATCAGGCTTTCCAACAGGTCAAGGATTATTTATTCACTCCTCTAGTATTAATGCCACCAATTCAAGATAAGGTAATGATCCTATATGTATCTACAACACTAGCAGCATTAGGAGCTCTGTTAGCACAACCGGATGACAAGAACAAGGAAAGAGTAGTGTATTATATCAGTTGAACACTGGTGGGCTATGAATTGAATTATTCACCCATAGAAAGAGTGTGTCTCTTTGCCATCTTTATGGCACAAAATTTGAGACACTACATATTAAATAGACAAGTAAAGTTTGTAATACCCCTCCCGAAAATTGAACTAAAACTATAGTACATAGGAATTTGATTAAAGTGACTAATAAAATTAAGTCCTACAAGAACCAAATTAATAATTAATATTAAATCATTATATATGTATTTGATAAAAGAAATTACTAATTTATGTGTTACCATTTATCTAATTTATATAATTTAATAATGTTATTGCCTTCCTCAAATGTACTAATGTTTTAAATAAAAGTGTTACAAGTAATTCTAATTGTTGATGAGGAATTACTACCCAGGGTGAAAAAGTTCAAATTAAAGTTTACACTTAGTAAAATAGTTATTAGATTAAATATATATATTAAAAGCTAGTTTTTTGGGAAGTTATTCCCATAGGTAGTTGCACGCGAAAATCAATGAATTTATAAACCAATGTAATGGAATGGAAAAGGGGGGAGGATGTATTCTTATTATTGACGATTAATTAAAGTTTGCAGGCAGATCTTCTCAGGTGATTTTTCCCCAAAATGGGGTTTTCCACATAAATTGGTGTTGTTCTACTTTTACCTTTGTTATCTATCTTCTTACCCTCTACAAGTTATTTTATGAACAGTTTTAGGTTTTCGTTATAGGTTTTTATAAATATTCGTTTGAATTTTTATAGATTATGTAGATTATTCTTTCGATTTAATGCAAAGCCCACAATAAATAATAATTGTATTCGTGAATGTTATTCTGCCAATTGGATGTAAAGATTTTAGTGAGTAAAGATTTAAGATCCTTTTGTGTTCCTGTAACCCTGACTGTATTATTCCCTCAGGCCAAATTTTTCATCATGTACGCAGCTCAAGACTCATTTAATTGGGTCCTTAACGTATGAGCTATAGGATTAAGATCTTGTTCCAGCGTTTGGGTTCCTTAAATAAATCAGAGTGGTTTTCTTCCACATATTTTTTTTTACGTCAAAGTTTTGCAATCAATTTTTGGAGTCATGATCAACCTTGATCTAGGTACCATCAGATTTACAACTGTATATGCTTTGGTATAGAGTCCATTTTGGGCCTCGGCTATGTTATAGGTAGGGTTATAGCACGCTTGGTTTTGCAATAATTCAATATTATGTATCCTAGTTCCAACCGCGCCCAAATTTATTATGCCTAGCACTGTCTCAAAAATATTGTAACTAAATTATGGTTGTCCCTGTTGCAGGTCAAGGAGTGCTACTTGTGATCCAAAATTTGCTTTATTGAAAAACAGTTAACGATAACCATCTTTAAATTTTCGAATAGATGAAATCGGTTTGCTATGAGTATGTAAGAAAATTCAGTGTTGCAATATTAAAAATGTTTCTTCATCTCAATTCCTTTGCCTTGCCTTCTGCCACCTATTCCTCTCTTCCACTCATATCATGGTTGCAGGCATTTTATCGGTTTGGTTTCCGTTTACATCAACCATCTTTAACATGTGTAATCGATTTCTTTTTCAGTGTAGATATTTGGTCATTATGTATCTCGTATTCCCTTAAATGCTCATTACCTACATTCCTAGATCTCCAAAATAAATTTTGACAGTGGAAACCTCTTGTTATCATTGCTCACGTTGAATAAGGGGTAATACATTCTACAGTGTTCTTTTGCAAACCATTGTTGTTTATGCTATGTGCGTTTTCCCCATCTTCTTTGGCTTTATATAGATAATGCTGAGAAATCAATGCTTTTATTTCTAAATAGTATCCTATTGCACCTAGTTCGGTTATCTCATGATATTGTTGCAGGGTCTTGCATTAGGAATGCGTTACACTTAGTTGTTTCGTAACCATCTGGTTGGTGTTTAGATTCACGCCTATGTTCTCTCGGGATCTTCGTAAGGTTTGGTATCCAAAAGGCTGTGCGAGCGTTTTTTAAGGATCTTGCAATGGGACTGATTTCTTTTTCTGGAATATCTTCAAGGACACAGGAAACTGTAGCCAACTGTAGAGGCATTGATACCTTGTGTATATGTATGTATTGCATTGGACATTTAAGGCTACAGATGTTGCCATTCTTTATGCTTGCTATATGAATTGTGCTTCACAATTGATATGAAATACCTTTTTTGTGTTTTTCCTACTTCCATGGGAATTCATTTAATAATATTCATGTTTGACTTCATAGTAACAATACTCTGAGGATAACTCTCGAAGGAGTGCATGAATTGTTAAATCAGTCTTTAGGTATGATTCTTCCATTTCCAGTGATCATGTCTTCTAGTCGATGATGCATGGCATGCTTTTTGTGTTGATTCTTGTGATTATCATATAAAGTATTGTGCATTTCTCCTTGTTAACCTTAGTGGTATTGAAAATCGTAGTGTTAGATGCCATGTTTTATTTACCTTGTTAACGTGTAATTCATCTGTTAACTGGGTTGTGTATCATACCACATATTGCTTGAAAATAACTTCATGACAAAAAAATGTAGAGACTGAGATGGAAAAGATTTTGAACCTTGTTAACCTCATAGTAGCAAGGATGATATTTAAATCTGCGAAATGCAATAGCATGTTCCTCCTTTAAGTTTCATTGTTCGCTGACGATTCCCATATTCTATTTATGTGTGTGTAGTCTAAAAGCTTTTTTTTGTACTGTGATGGATGCAAACATATCTACCTCGACTTCGGCTTTGTGTATCGTCTATATTCTATGCTTCAGGAGGAACGATTTTTATCTTTTTATAATAATAAGCAGGTTGTTTGTGTTCTGTGGTCATATTTTTATGATGAACTTTCAAGAAATTGGGATAGGCATTATAGCATGTCAGATCTAGAAGTAGAACAATATATGCCCTTCTTGACTTCAAATGTTGATTCTGTTCTCTACCTGGGGTATTGAGCTCAATAACTACTTATCATAATGTAGTAATTATCTACAAGCATTTATTATTTAATGGCATTTGAACACTCAAAAGGACATGGTTGACGCAATGGTCCTTAGCAGATACACGTTCTTTTTTGCACTTTGATGTTTCTGTATTCGAGAGTCTTATTTTTACTGTTTTTGTCCATCATGGTTGCGGGAACGACTATGTTTTTGGATATCCGTTTCTCTCGGCCTTATACTTACTTTAACAACTATTTCTTTGTGGAATTTTGTGCTCATAGTATCATGTTGCAGGGGTGTACAAATTAGTCAGGCTATATATTCAAATGCTCTATCAACAAATGGATAAGACGTAACTTGTAAGCATGCAGCTTAAGTCGAAGTTTCAATATATTTTAATATTTTATTACTTAACGGAAGGAAATGACAATTATAATTGCAAGAACATAGAGCATGAGAACTTATCCTATTTGCAAGCTTAACTTTCTAAATTGTCTATTAGTTCAAGTAGTATCTAACTTGGGAGATAACACTTTATTCATGTGCCACATTAGAAGATTTTGTATGTTCATCATAGCCATAATATAAAGTAAATGCAATATAATTATTCTCTTAATCTAGTTCATTAGTTGTATTATTTTTGAGTTGGATAGTTACTTTTCTTAGTTTGGTGAATATTACTTGGACTTGTTTCTATTGAAGAATTTTTGACGGATGATATTTTTTGTAGTTATCACTAATGATCCACAAATCCAACTCTTGCAATAGTTATGCTTTAAATTTGAATTACATTATTCAATCAAATAAGTATTTTAAGATGGAGAGCTTTTGTAAGTTTGTGCTGAATTGATAGGCCTTCAAAGACTCGATGTGAATATGCTACAAACTAGTTAAAGGTTATTATTTTGTTGCCTAATTAAAGATAGATTAATGCTTACATTTAATAAGTATCTATGCCTAAATGAGATAGGATTATATACTTAGCTATTTAATAAATCTAGAAATTAGTTTAAATTAAATGCAAAGGTAATTTAGTTAAGATTTGATACTAATAGGCATAAGGATCTGCCTCAATAGTTTGCTATAGTAATCATTTATTAGAGTCCAATATCTTTAACAATAATGGATCAATAGTTATGACCTTGAAATTATATATATAAACAATGATATTAGTATTCATGTTTTAATAGTTACAAATGTAAATGTTAGCCATCCTCTTAAAGACAATTGAATTATTATTTATGCTTCCTTATTGTAATTTAGACAATATTGTTAGAGGAGTTATCCAATTTGAGTAACACTCTTTTATTCATCATTATTATATTATTCCATTCGTATCAATAAGAGGTTTATTATTTAAGCGTAAGAATTAAATCTTGTTAGATCAATCATGTTATCCTTTATCATTGAATAAATGTTTCTACTAATTGTGATTGTTATTTTGTGAGTAGCGTAGTTGAGGAACTTTAGAGGACTTATGACTAAATTATTAAGTTATGTTATGCATTCTATTGTTAATTGTTTTTAAAAAAAATTGTTTCATTAATTTGGCCTAGTTAGTGTTTTCCTCTGGGGTTCCTTGGCAGGGCATTACACCTAGTATCAGAGCCTCAGGTTCCAACACTAGGGAGCTTTGGGGAAAAAGGTGGAAAAGAAAATGGGTACAAATACAAGATTATGAGGTGAAGATGTTGCAATTGGTTGTCACACAAGTTAAAACTGGTAAGCAAAATATGAACAGGTATGAATTCTTGAGGGTTATAATTTATTTAGTCCCATATGACTATAGGAGTAAAGTGTCATTTATAGACATATTTATTAGGATTTTGATACAACTAATTGATTTTAAATGAATTGTTCACATTTTCTATATAATTTATTTAATCACAATTTCTGATTCAAATAATGATGAGGATTAAGCAATTAAATATTCTTCTCCTACTATAGAAATTGATTTGATAGATGACTAGCCACATACAAAAGTAGTGTTGAGATCCAAAAGGATGATATGGAACATTTCATAACTAGTGATAGAATTAAGCAAGAAGATCTTAGTACATGTTATCAATATTAAATAGATGTCAGATGCTAACAATGAAGAAATTCTTGCAGTAAAGGATCTTCCTATAATCAAGTATGAGAATCTACTTTTGGGTAGCAGGAAATTTGATAAGATCATGGATTTAGGTAAGTTAGGTAAGTAATGAAGAATTTCACCCCAAAAACCAAGTTTGAAGTAAGGGTAAAAATTGTATTCATCTAAATTATTTGTGAATATTGAACTTATCAAATGATTTATATTTAGAACTTGATAATGGAAATATGTGAAAAAAAGGAATTTAATCTTAATAGTATATTGTGTTTGATCTATGGTGAAAATGATTATTGTTATGATGTTTTAAAGTTGTGTTGAGGATTAAAAATGATATGAAATTCCTTTTTGGAAATCCAATATGTAAGGTGTTTGGTAATTGATCATGCTTGGGTTAGGTGATTATGTAATTATTTTAGATGGAAGTCATCTATGTAAAGAATGGGTAAGGTTTTATGCCTTTGGGAAATGTGCTTAGTATGTTGGTTTCAAGAGGCCTAGGAAGCGGTATATCTGTGGGAATGGTCCTTATGATGGTTTTACTTTGGAATTGGTTTGGCAATGTTTTGGGTTATGTGCTTTGTGTGAAATGTAAACCCTAAGAGTGTTGCTCTCCTATCTTTGTATGGATTCATGTGATTGTGATAAGTGGGCAAAATGGTCAGTGCCTTGCTCTTTGTATGGATTCATGTGATTGTGACAAGTGGGCAAGATGATCAATACCTTGCTTGGTGTGTAGGGTTTACTAGTTGCAAATAGGGGGAGTGGCTCTCAATGGGGGCCAGAACCTAAAGTGGTGTCCAGGACAACCCATTGGAGGGTTTCTTAATCCAGTAATAACATTAATAATGAATTAGGGTGATGGGTAGAACTCACATTAAACAATATAATGATATGTCTCACTCATGGCTCAAGTGCTTGTTTAGGCTTGAGATGAGATGGGAAGGTCTGGAATGGAAAGATCAACTACCTTATCCTCATGAAAGGTACGTTGGTTTTGCATGAGTGTGTATGGTGGCTAGGGATCAGGAGAGGCTGCCAAGACAACCCAGGATGGGGGTCAGGACCTAGAAAGATCTACCAAGACAACCCATATCAAGCTATGTGTTGACACTCCTCCCTATTGCAGTCTAGCATTTCATAGTTGTATTTCCTTTCTTTGTTGTTGTGTGAGTGCCTCTGGAAGTGATGTAAGTGTTGAAAATATTGGTGTTGTTAGCAGTGTTGTTATGGTGTTCTTACTTACATTAGCCTGTTGCTTTCCTGACTGTCTGTTGGATGTGGGACCTTTGTATATTGGATTGTATTTTTGTTCATATCTCTTAGTGTAATCTAATGAAGCAATGTTGTAATCATTGTAATGATGTAACAATTATTGATAATTTCTTCTTGTAAAGAGTACTATAAAGTAATGCATCTTTCATATGATAGTTAGCTAGAAAATTATTTTAATTTTGATAAGGAGCAGATGGTAGTTGTGGTGTGTGGACAAATGGTAGTTTGGTGTGTGGAGGTTGTTGGATGGATGGTAGTTGTGGTAGTTGTGGGTGTGGAGGTTGTTGGATGGATGGTAATGGGAGGCTTTTGGGTGGACGGTGGTAGTTGGGTGTGGATATTGTTGGATAGGTGGTGGTAATTATGTGTTGATAATGAAGTTATATATGAAATTGATTTTGTAGATTCCCAAGAGGGAAGAGAATCTATGACACCCCTCCATGTTTTGGATATTGTTTATGTTGAGATAGACTCATGCCAATCCATTTGACTATATATGACTTGGATGATGTTTATATGATATATGTTATGAGATGATGATACATGATTCTGCTATTGGTTTTGACATGTTATGGATACTAACCTTGGTACTAATGTTGTTAGTTAGATTATGCGATATGATGAATTTGGTATATTAGGTCTTACGTGTTTGATCCTGATTGTGGTGAGAGAGGATGATGTTTCATCACTCTCTTCGAAAAGACATGAGATGTCACAAATTCCCTTCACCAGTGTGTGTATATCTATTACTTTGTGCCAGTGGGTTTTGTTTTCCCTTTTTGTGTTGTAATGCTAATGTGGATGATTGGGGTGTAATTTGAATTTTTATGATTAGTTTTATTCGTAATAGGAAAATGTGTTTTCATGTGAGTGATATTTTCATTTAGACCTTTAGTTTTTTAATTATGATCATCATGATTTTCAATATTAATATGGAAGAAGTATGATTCAATTCTTGAGTAAATATATGTATGAAGTAGATAGATAGAATATTGTTTAGGTGGAGCTTTGGGTTGAAAGTATTGCAAGTACTAAAATTGTGTTCAAGTGGTTGTAGGTGAATTTAGTATACATAAAAATAAATCATGTAGTTGTTTGGATCTTATTGGAAGCTTCTAGGAGGAAGCTTGATACTAGAGGGGAAGAGTGTAATACCCCTCCCCAAAAGTGAACTAAAACTATATTACATTGGAATTTGATTGAAGTGACTAGTAAAATTAAGTCCTACAAGAAACAAATTAATAATTAAAATTAAATCATTATAGATGTATTTGATAAAAGAAATTACTAATTTATGTGTTACCATTTATCTAATTTATATCATTTAATAATGTTATTGCCTTCCTCAAATGTACTAATGTTTTAAATAAAAGTGTTGCAGGTAATTCTAATTGCTGCTTAGCAATTGCTACTTGGGGTGAAAAAGTTCAAACTAAAGTTTACACTTAGTAAAATAGTTATTAGATTAAATATATATTAAAAGCTAGTTTTTTGGGAAGTTATTCCCGTAGGTAGTTGCACGGGAAAATCAATGAATTTATAAACCAATGTAATGGAATGGAAAAGGGGGGAGGATGTATTTTTATTATTGATGATTAATAAAATTTTACACGTGGATCTTCTTGGGTGGTTTTTCCCTAGATTGGGGTTTTCCACATAAATTGGTGTTGTTCTCATTTTACCTTTGTTAACTATCTTCTTACCATCTACAAGTTATTTTATGAACAATTTTAGTTTTTCATAAATATTCGTTTGAATTTTTACAGATTATGTAGATTATTCTTTCGATTTAATGCAAATTCCGCAGAAAATAATAATTGCATTCGTGAATTTTATTCTGACAATTGCATGTAAAAATTTTAGTGAGTACAGATTTATGATCCTTTTGTGTTCGTGTAACCCTAACTGTATTATTCTCTTGGGCCAAAATTTTCATCATGTACATAGCTCAAGATTCATTTAATTGGGTCCTTAATGTATGAGCTATAGGATTAAGATCTTGTTCCAACGTTTGGGTTCCTTAAATAAATCAGAGTGGTTTTCTTCCACGTATTTTTTTTTATGTCAAAGGTTTGCAATCAATTTTCGGAGTCATGGTCAGCCTTGATCTAGGTACCATCAGATCTACAACTGTATATGCTTTGGTATTGAGTCCATTTAGGGTCGCGGCTATGTTATAGGTAGGGTTGTAGCATGCTTGGTTTTACAGTAATTCAATATTGTGTATCCTAGTTCCTACCGCACCCAAAATTATTATGGTTGACACTGTCTCAAAAATATTGTAACTAAATTATGGTTGTCCATGTCGCAGGTCAAGGAGTGCTACTTGTGATCCAGAATTTCCTTTATTGAAAACGGTTAACGA
Organism: Sequoia sempervirens; assembly: GCA_007258455.2. Lineage (NCBI taxonomy): Eukaryota > Viridiplantae > Streptophyta > Pinopsida > Cupressales > Cupressaceae > Sequoia > Sequoia sempervirens. The sequence continues at coordinate 540,562,311 of VDFB02271358.1, forward strand.
TAACCATCTTTAAATTTTTGAATAGAGTAAATTGGTTTGCTATGAGTATGTAAGAAAATTTAGTGTTACAATAATAAAAACGTTTCTTCATCTCAATTTCTTTGCCTTGCCTTCTGCCGCCTATTCCTCTCTTCCACTCATATCATGGTTGTAGGCATTTTATTGGTTAGGTTTCGGTTTACATCAGCCATCTTTAACATGTGTAATCGATTTCTTTTTCAGTGTGTAGATATTTGATCATTTTGTATCTCGTATTCTCTTAAATGCTCGTTACCTGCATTCCTAGATCTCTAGAATAAATTTTGACATTGGAAACCTCTTGTTATCATTGCTCACATTGAAAAAGGGGTAATACATTCTACAGTGTTCTTTTGCAAACCATTGTTGTTTATGCTATGTGCATTTTCCCCATCTTCTTTGGCTTTATATAGATAATGTTGAGAAATCGATGCTTTTATTTCTAAATAGTATCCTATTGCACCTAGTTCGGTTATCTCATGATATTTTTGTAGGGTCTTGCATTAGGAATGCGCTACACTTAGTTATTTCGTAACCATTTGGTTGGTGTTAAGATTCACGCCTATGTTTTCTTGGGATCTCCGTAAGGTTTGGTATCCAAAAGGTCATGCGAGCATTTTTTAAGGATCTTGCAACGGGACTGATTTCTTTTCAGGAATATCTTCAAGGACACAGGAAACTATAGCCAATTGTAGAGGCATTGATACCTTGTGAATATGTATTTATAGCATTGGACATTTAAGGCTACAGATGTTGCCATTCTTTATGCTTTTTATATGAATTGTGCTTCACAATTGATATGAAATACCTTTTTTGTGTTTTTCCTACTTCCATAGGAATTCATTTAATAGTATTCATGTTTGACTTCATAGTAAGAATACTCTGATAACTCTCGAAGGAGTGCATAAATTGTTAAATCAGTCTTTAGGTATGATTCTTTCATTTCCAGTGATCCTGTTCTTCTAGTCGATGATGCATGGCATGCTTTTTGTGTTGATTCTTGTGATTATCATGTAAAGTAATGTGCATTTCTCCTTGTTAACCTTAGTGGTATTTAACATCGTATTGTTAGATGCCATGTTTTATTTACCCTGTTAGCATGCAATTCATCTATCAACTAGGTTGCGTATCATTCCACATATTGCTTGAAAAGAACTTCATGATAGAAAAATGTAGAGACTGAGATAGAAAAGATTTTGAATCTTCTGAACCTCATAGTAGCAAGGATGATATTTAAGTCTGCAAAATACAAAGATTGGTATGCAATAGCATGTTCCTCCTTTAAGTTTGATTTTTGGATGACTATTCCTAGATTCTATTTATGTTTGTGTAGTCTAAAAGCTTTTTTTTGTACTGCGATGGATGCAAACAGATCTACCTCGACTTCGGCTATGTATATCGTCTATATTCTATGCTTGAGGAGGAACGATTTTATATTTTTATTTAAATAATAAGTAGGTTGTTTGTGTTCTCTGGTCATATGTTTATTATGAACTTTCAAGAAATTGGGATAGGCATTATAGTATGTCGGATCTAGAAGTAGAACAATATATGTCCTTCTTGACTTCAAATGTCGATTTTGTTCTCTATCTGGGGTATTGAGCTCAATAACTACTTATCATAATGTAGTAATTATCTACAAACATTTATTATTTAATGGCATTTGAACACTCAAAAGGACATGGTTGACAGAATGGTCCTTAGCGGATACGCGTTCTTTTATGCACTTTAATGTTTTTGTATTCGGGAGTCTTATTTTTACTGTTTCTGTCCATCATGGTCTACGAGAATAGCTATGTTTTTGGATATCCATTTCACTCGGCCTTATACTTAGTTTAACAACTGTTTCTTTGTGGAATTTTATGCTTATAGTATCATGTTGCAGGGGTGTACAAATTAGTCAGGCTGTATATTCAAATGCTGTATCAAAAAATGGATACGACGTAACTTGTTACGCCGAGAGGCGTTCTATAGTCACAGCAAGGGTGGAAAAGACCTGAGTACATAAAGAAAGCTAACGTAACCAATGGAAGTGGAATGGCAGTTGAAGAGTCACCATTTTAAACTGACGATAGTGGAGGAGCGGAAGAGTAACCGGTGGAAGTGGAAGGGTCTGCCATTGGTACGATAATGCTAGCATCTAAGCGCAGGCATTTCATAAGAGATAGTCTTCACAACTAAGCAGAGGAAGGCGCATTTTATAGAGAACAATTGCAGCAAGTATGTAGTAAATTTACCTGTCTAAACTTGTCAAACGAGTTCATAGATTTGATCTTCGCTACAATTTGTGAATTGCTTTCATAGCACATCAACTATTGTTTTCTTTTTGCATTGAAATCTTCGAACGACTTACCTCTTAGGGCGGCAAACAAATAGAAAGACAAAGCAATCTGTAATCACGAAATAGTAAGTTGGGAGTGTGATAGCTAGCTGAGCAAGGATGATCTTGGTACCTAATAGGTCGCTGAGTAAGGACAATCTTGGTACCTGCAGTAATCCCTTGCAGATCTTGGTGCCTGTAGTGGTTTGGTTCATATTCAAAAGACAACTTCTGTGCAACGTCAGTTGAGCGGTCTAGACCTCTGGAAGAGATCTCATCTGGAGTCGAATTGTTTACTTACACCTATAGCCGAGCTTGGTGAGAACAGTGAGTAATCTGAAAATTGTCATTTATTATGCTATCTTGTTCTCTGTGCCTATTCGTAAATTTTTGGTTCTATTTGCATTAGTTGAAAAACTTATTTCTTCTGAGGAACGAAGAGATTACGGTCTCAGCAAAGACATTCTGTACCAACCTGACAAGAACAAAAATATTGAAATAGAGGTTGAGAAAATGAAAAATACCATCAAAACCATTACAGAGCAAAATAATCGAATGGCCAAACACAACGCCATAATAATTAATGCAATGACTGAGAAGTTGGACAGAGTCCAACAGGGGTCTCTGGTGGTGGATCTGGAGGAAACCAATGATAAAAGCCAAGAGATGGATGTTGGCATCTCAAAGAGAACCAGGGCCAACCTGAAGAGAAAGGCTCCCCCCACTCCGAAGATGATTCAATTTTTTAAGAAGGGAGTTCATGATATGCAGAACTTGGAGGCGAAGACGGAGTCTGCCGTTAAGACTCTGGGCTAATTGCGGTCGGTTTTTTGTTGTTTACTCTGCTGGCTCTTTTTGCTTGACCTTTCTAGTCTGTTGCGGTTGGCTGTGGCATGTTCCGGTCTTTTCCTTTTGTGCAGCTAGTGTTTCTTGTTAGACTTTTGTTTCCTATCTTTTTTTATTGTAAACTTTGTGGTTTCGGTCCCTGTAAAACCCGTTTTACCCTTTATCAAAAACTTATTTCTTCTGAACAACAAAGGAGAAAAACATAATAATACCAAATCCTGCAAGAGTTGACAGAGGAATGAAGAAGATCTAAAGTGGGAGAGAAGTGGAGGGAGATTAGACGAAGGTTGGAAGAATTAATCAGGTATGCCCTGCATACCATACTTATATATATTAATTTAGAATCAAGCTTCCTTACTTCCCAGGCCTTAAGAAACTTTCTAAAGGCACTCAACGTGTTTGTTGCAGGAAAATCGTTATCAGAAATTTGGTCTCTGCTATTTTTATTATCACATTTCATCGTACCCAAGAGAAGCATGTTGAATGTTACAATTACAACCAGGAAAGTTCCCATATCTGCGATCACTGCTACCCAGAGCGAAGCATGTCCTGTGAAAGCAAGACCAAATATACCAGCCTTTGTAATTATAGAGATTGCAACATTCAGGTATATTACTTGATCTTGCAAGGATACTAACTGGCTTATTCATCCCGATGTAGATTCACTGTAAATTACTTTTGATGACTCTGGATTACCTTCCATGAAGAAAATTCTAATGACGGTAACATATGTCCATACCCTCATTCATTCATTGAATGTATATGGTCTCAATTCATCCTTCATCCTTCGATCATACCCATTGTGAATTCGACTCTATGTTGCTTGTGTAATAATTTCCTTTGTCTTCTAAATGTTTGTGAATTTGAGGAATCATGGTCGCTTTTTCAGCTCAGATAAAGCCTCAGCAGGAGAACATCACTGACTGTTACAGCCGAGTATAAGATGATCAAAATATATATTTTTTAAAATGATTATTTAAAAATAATTAACTCTTGGTATATTTTATTTTATTTGAAAACTTATAACTATTCATTACTCTTGTTTCTTTGTAACTGTAACCATTTTCGTCAAAAAAAAAAATTAACTTTAATTATTCAATTTAAAACACTATCTGATGACTGTGCCATGGCAATCCATGATTCAAGTTAACATCCACCTGGCAATGTTATTCGATAATGGGGAATTAGAAAGAAAGGCATAGAGCTAGATGGGCTGCTTTGATTCACTTGATACTTTCACTTTTTTTTTTTTTTCTTTTATGCAAGCTTATATTTATTTCGTTGTTACCAATGGAGAATATAGTTTTGATATCCTATAGTCATCATCTACTTATATTTTATTTTTGTTATGTTGATGCTTATTTCTTTATTATGGATGGAAATTTTTTTATGTAATTTTTTTTTTTTTTTAAAAGAAAGGTAATAGTTAAGTATGTTTAAAAATTATGAATACATCTATTGCAAATTGAACAAATTATTTAAGTAAGACTATAGCTATTGTAAATTGATTGATATATACAGCTAGAAAACATTACTAAAGCTGTAAATATGTTTTTTCCTTCTTCCTGTAAACATGATTCCAAAACACAACCGACTAAGTTATGGTTGGTGAAAACAGATGGGGCACACATTATGGCTAGTTGATTTGGACTTAAAAAGAGGTGCGGAAAGATAACTTTAAGATGCCCTCTCATATATATATATATATATATATATATATATATATATATTCTTGAGTAAATCCTCGCTAAAGGTAATAATTTTTGTGATGAATGTATATCTTTTGTGAAAAAGAAATTATGGCCAATGTATTTGTATTTATATTTCTTTTTATAATTTTTAGGTTTATATTGGTAAATTATAGATATAGTAAAAATAATAATATAAAGTACTTAGTAAATTATAGATATATTTGAAAACATATAATAAGTTATTTGGTCAATTATAAATGTATTCAATAAATTAAATAATGTACTTAAAAAAAAATTAGTAGTTTTCAAAAAATCATAATGTGGTTGATAGAAATATTGTATGCTAAATGATAAGATTTAAATCATTTGGCAATTTTTTTGGTTGATAAAGTGCATTATTTGACAATTTGTACATCATTTAATGAACCTTGATCAAATGTCATGCAAGAAAAAAATTATTGGAATAAGAATTAAATAATCATAAATAAAAATATAGATTTTTTTAAACAAATTTTATATATTGTTTGATATATTGTTAAATTTTTATGTTTTATTTCAAGTTAAAGTATTAGCACATAAATTTTCATTTAAAATTCATGGACCAAGCCTATTTAAGAGACAAGTGTCAATAATTAAATGATACTTTGACTTGCTGTGAATCAAAATTAATATATTATTAATTTATTAACCATAAAAAATATATTATTGAATGGTAAGTAATATTCATTTAGATCAGAATTAAATAATAATTTTTAAGTAAATAAAATAAAATAACTTTGATAAAAAAAATATCTACATATTGATCTAGATGAGGGGATCATACCCTTATAATGATTCAAAAAAGAACAAATAAGGCCCAACATGACTTATCATAAATCTTGGTGAAAGTACACACCCACCAACCTCCAAATTAAGATTATAGTTAGTAATAGAGAAAAAAATTAGAAAAAAAGAATATTATTAACTAACATCAAAACAATGAGAAATAATACAATAGATAATATTGATCGGTAGAAAGAATCACAAGTAGTTAAAGATTTTATTTTATTTTATGTGTAAAGAGAGATTGTAAATTTCAACTGTTACTAAAGATTTTATTTTACAAAAATATAGCAACTTAAATATATAGTCTAATATAAAATATTTTCATAATAAGTGCACATATAAAATCAATTTAAATTTATAAAATTAAATGCAAAAAATATAATAAATTTACTATTACACATAAAAGTAAGTCTTCAAATTAATTTATTTAAAATTACCATCTATCTTTAAAAAATTAAATCAAGGTTAGAGTGAGTGGGGTTAAATAAAGGTTATAATTAGGGTTAGGCTTCAAAAAGGTTCATTTAGATTTTAATTGAGGTTAAGGTTAGGTTAGGGTTAGGGTAGGCCTTAATTAGGGTTAAGGTTATTGATACGGTTATAGGATAAAACATGGGTTAAAGATTAGGATTATGGTTGAGGTTAGGGTTAGGGTTCAATTAGCATTCAATTACGGTTCTAGGGTTCAATTATAGCTAGGCTTAGGAATAAAGTTCAATAAGTGTTAGAATTAGGGTTAGAATCAAGGTTTAATAAGGTTAGGGTGACAGATTAATTAGGATTAGGGTTCAATTAAGGTTAGGGTCCAATTATGGCGAGGGTTTAATAAGGGTTAAGGTTTAATTATAGTTGCGAGGGTATGTGCAAGATCATGATGGGCCAAAAAGTGGCGATATGATGTGTATGTGTAGGGTATGTGGCTAACGACATTTTTTTACCCAAAATTGATGAAATAAAAAGGGTTTTTAAAGGAGATTCTTAGCTTTCCACCATTATAAATTATGTTTTACTTTGAATTTAATAAATAATTATTATTCATTTTCTATTTCAATTACAACTAAAGTCCTGATTGATAGGTTGATTGAAAAACATCTATAGCTTTCAAACAGTATCGCATTTTTTGAATCTGAAACATGCGTCACATTCTATGCTTTGCATACTATAGGATTAAAAAAATAAAATTGAATTTCAGGAAGTTTTGACAAAGTTAAGATGGTCAGACATACGAGTTTTTATATTTTTAAAAGTTGAAATAAAAAATTCATAATTAATTATTTACTTAGAAAAAAATTACAAAAAATATGCATCACATCGGGACATGAGTCCTCTACTTATATCTAAAATCTTATAAAAAATATTATCATTTTATTGTGGTTAGGGTGGTCAGACACCTACTTCTTATTTTTTCTCTGAAATTTAAGTACTCTGCATTGAAATTTCAAATTTTCACCATTTAAGAGATTTTGTTTTTAAAATATAAACCTAGTAGTTTAGAAACTACATTCAATTTGCTACAAATTCTATTGTTACATATTTTTAAAATAATATAGATAACTTATTCAAAAAAAAAAAAATTGATACGCACGGTAGAAATTTATATTGAAATAGAAGAAAATTCAAGCGTTTGCAATGCAGGAGTAAGCATCCATAAGACACAGCCAGGAAAAACGCCAACCCAACCGAGACACAAAACCATGGTTTCTACAGTCCCAAAACATGCACCAAAGACAACCCACGAAAACAAAGGGGAAGAAGAGAAGGGTCGCAGACCGACCCGCAACCACCATAAAACCAGTTGCAAAAAATGGTGCAGAAGACCACCAAAAAAGGGTAAGAAGCAACAAAAGACTTCAGACACAGAGCCATCCCTTACATGAAACCATTGACTTCCGCGAAACTAACAAAGCCCTCCAACCAGTCATTCCCTTCCGTCGGCACCAACTTTAATTTGCACTTCAAGAACTCCACGGCCACGTCCGCAAGCGTTCTATGTCACGACAGAGCAGGTCCTTTGAGGTCAAGAAGAAAAGGATACACTTTAACAGCTTCCTTCGAGTCCCATAAGAGGGATAAGTCAGCCGGACGCGGTATGCCTTTGCCTAAGAAGGCCACCTTCAGAGTTTCTTCAAGACCACCGAGTAAGTCGGAGCGGAACAAGTGCACCATCATCTCCATTGCCACCTTCTTCGGAGTCTCCAAGTCCAGTAACGCTGCAAGAAAACGTGAGGAGACATGAGCGTTATCTCTGGCATACTCCCTTCTCTGCAGGTGTTCTTCACCCAGAATCATCTTAACCGCAACCAACGAGACCAGATCATCCTCCGACAGTATCCGTTTTAATCTCTGATCCGCGACTTCCCTGAAGGCAATCTGCCTCTCCGTAGCCACCAAAGAGACCGAAGTATCTACTCCGAAGCATTCCAAGCCTTCGAGCGAAACATGAATGGTGAATTTTGATTTTGTCGACCTCTCCATGGAAACTGCCACACCTTGCACAGAAACAAAACAATGCCAAGATGCGAAGACAAAATAACCAAATGAATTTGATGGATCCATAAATAAACCCGTGAGAGGATCCGCCTGGCTACCGCACAAGAGGCGGAATAAAAATAGGACGATCATCGCATCCTTGCCATGAAGAATGACTATGGACACAGTCCTTACACCTTCAAATCATAATCACTTCAAGTGAGATGAGCCGCCACCCGGCCAAGCAACAGTCGTTTCAATGGATGTCGTACTCAACGTGTCGCAAAGTTGATATCTTGAAAGCAAAGCCAAGCCTCCTCCCAGACGAACACTAAGGCTCCACGAATATCAAGAGCCGAACACATTTAAGAAAGTTATCTTCTCCTCACAATGAATAAGAAGGGACGAGAAGTGACATGGCGATGCCACCTCTGCTTACACCCACGACATCCCATAGCCACCTCACGCACACCCAAGAATTCGGGTGGCGAAAAGACAGGCAGGGGAAGGGCCCGCCCATCCGCCCACTGAAAGAAGCTAAAGATGACATTCTTTGAAACCTAGACCAGTAACCCCTAAATTAGATAGAAGGTCAGCCTCCGTGTTGCCTTCCCTTAGGGTATGATTTAGCATTACTTGCTCAAAACTGTCTAACAGCTCGATTGCCACCTCCAGATACACTCCTAGTTTCCAATTGTGAAGCTGTCTTGTCCTTAGAGCAGTAATTACTAATGTTGAGTCCCCTTCAATAATCAAATTTTTGATTCCTAATTCCTTTTTGAATTTAAGTCCAAGCACTAGAGCTTGAAACTCGGTAGCATTATTCGTGCCATCTGCAAGAGGCTGAGCGAGTTTACCAAGAACCGAGCCAGTGTTGGTTCTGATAATGCACCCTGCACCAGACGGGCCCGGATTTCCTTTTGAGGCACCATCGAAATTTAATTTGGCCCAGCCTGGCTCCGGAGGGAGCCACTGTGTCTTTTTGCGTTGTTCCACAGAAGCGACACTTCCTGAACAGGCCACAGGAGGGGATTTGATACCAAACCATTGTTTCATAATCCATGCATCCCATTTGGTAAAATTGGATTTCCTCTGTTTCACCAGCTGCTGAGAGTTAAAAAGTTCAACAATACAAGCCTCTACCTTGCACTGTAACCTTGGGATCGACAATTCTTTATCCTGAAATAAGCGTCTATTTCTCTCCTTCCAGACTTCCCAAAGAAGAATTGAGGGACTCATTATCCAAAGGTCACCAAAGATGGAATTGTGCTTGCTGCTTGGCCACGAGTTTAGGCATTCAAGCAGCGTGTTGGGAAAAATAGTTAACCACTTCAATTTTGTGCACAGCCAACACCACATTTGATATGTAAAGGTGCAGTTCAGAAGTAAGTGGTTCACATTCTCATCAGCTTTTTTACACAAGGGGCATCTGGTAGGACCAAGATAACCCAATTTAGAAAACCTATCACCTGTCAGAATTCTACCTTGGGCAGCAGCCCAAGTGAAGAGCCCTGCTTTCGGAAGACAAGCCTTATTCCAACACAGATTTAGAGGAAGAACTGAAGAGGATTCATGAGGAGATAACATGTTATAGCCAACTTTGGACGAATAGACACCATTTGGGGCAGCATCCCACCGAATACTATCTTTCCCTTTTCTAACCCAGATCCTGCGTGTATTCATTACACGCTCAAAAAAATCCATTTCATGACTTGCCACATTCAAGCTGCCACCGACTTCCACTTCAAATAGCTAGCCCCTAAAGATTCTTCAAGAACAAAGTAATCCCTGACTTTTAAGCCCCAGGTTTGCTTAGTCTTCTCCATTATGTTTGAGAGTTCAGGCATGTCTGCTAATACTTGGTAACCTTCCCATGAATCATCCCAGAATAAGGCCTCCTGCCCCTCCTTGACCTCCCATGTAATGAAATCCGTAATTAGTTCTCTGCAACTTATTATGAAGTTCCAAATTCGAGACCCAGATGGAAGAGTTTTTGCAGAAAGAAATTAATACGGATCAGGTTCCAAATATTTAGCTCTAACGATCTTGACCCACTTGAGATCTGGCCGGGAATGAATTGTCCAAGCCAATTTTGCCCCCAACGCCTTATTTTGCCTTAGAATGTTTCTCAGCCCAGATCCATCATTCTCCCTCTTCTCACAAACCTTTTGCCAGTTAATAAGGGGAATTTTCTTTTGATCAGAGTTTCCTTTCCAAAAGAAGTCCCTCATTACCTTATTTAGATCTTTGCTTATGCCGCTAGTTAACTGGAGACAGGACATCATATATATTGGGAAGGCAGAAATAACTGATTTCAACAAAGTTAGTCTCCCTGCCCAAGAGAGCCATCTGTTTTTCCAAGAAGAAAGTCGGTCTTTACATCTGCTCACCATTGAGCTCCATGCATTGTTACTTTTGATGCCTTTATCCAATGGGAGTCCTAAATATTTACAGGGCAATTGCCCCATTTTGAATCCTAAAATTCTCAAAATTTGAACCTCATTAGGGCAGTTTGTATTAAAGAAAAAGACCTCTGATTTGGCCTTGCTTACTTCTTGACCTGAACCCTTAGAATAATCTTCGAGCATTTTTTTAACCTTTGAGCCTCCTTTGCCGATGCTTCACCGAACAGCATTGTATCATCCGCAAATTGTTGATGTGTGATATTGGGAAGGCTGCTGGTGACTTGCAAGCCTTGAATCCACCCAGTTCGTCTTGCATTTTCAATCGATCTCCCTAATGCTTCTGCCATTATTATGAATAAGAACGGAGATAGAGGATCACCCTGCCTTAACCCTCTTGAAGTAGTGAAAAAACCTTCCGGAGAACCATTTACTAGTACTGAGAAATGCGGGCAAGCCACCCAACCAAAAATCTAGTTTAGCCAATCCTTCTGAAAACTGAAAGCCTTCATTACTTTAAAAAGAAATCTCCAGTTTACTCTGTCATATGCTTTTTTGATGTCAAGTTTCAACAACATGCCTGCTTTTTTCAATTTTTGAATTGAATGAATAACTTCTTGGGCAATGATCACCCCATCTAGGATAGAGCGCCCAAGAACAAAGCCTGTTTGTTCTTCAGAGATAATTGTGGGTAGAACTTTCTTCAGTCTGTTAGCTACAACTTTGGCCAGTAGTTTGTAGATTGTGTTGCATAGCGAAATTGGACGGAAGTCTTCCCACCTATCAGGTTTCTCTTTTTTTGGAATGAGAGCGATTAAGGTATTATTCGCTTCCTTTAGGACCCTTCTATTTAGTCTAGAATCTTCAATAGCTTCCCAAACATCCTTTCCCAAAAAGTGCCAACATTTCTGAAAGAAGCCGGCTGGAAACCCATCTGGTCCAAGAGCCTTCTCTGGCTGCATCCCAAAAATTGCCTCTTTTACTTCCTCTTTAGAGAACTTTGCATTCAATGCTTGCATTTGAGAGGGGGAAACCAATTTCGGTATGTATTGCAGGGAAGCATTATGAGCATGCCAATTTGAACCATCCCAATCATTGAGCAGATTCTGAAAAAAGGAGACCGCAGAAACCCTGATTTCTGCCGCATCTTCCAACAATCTACCATCCCCGACATTCAAACGAGTGATTCTGTTGAATTCCCTTCTTGCCTTTGTGGAGTTGTGAAAGAATTTTGAATTTCTATCCTCAGATTCTAACCAAACTTCTCTAGATTTTTTACACCAAAAAATTTCTTCTTTAGCTAGAATGTCGTTCAACTTTTTGGATAATTCCTTTTCTTTCATGTAACACATTTCATTCATCCCATTCTTCATAATTTCATCAGCTAAGGATTCTAATTCTGCCTCTGTTTGCTCTTTCTCTTTGAAGATATTCTTAAAGCTCTCTTTGTTCCATTGTTTAAGACGCTACTTCAGATATTTTAACTTTGTTATAACATTGAATAAACTTGAACCCCCCGGAGAGCATTCCTTCCACCATTTTTCTAGTAAATCCATCACCATGGGGTCTTTGAACCACATCATTTCGAATTTAAAAGGGCATCTGATCGGACCATTCGCCCCAATAATATGCAATTGCACTGGAAGATGATCGGAACCAGTGTTAGAGTTTATCTTGCTTTCTAGAGAAAAAGGAAAGGAGCCCAAATTTCCTTTGAAGAAAAAATGATCTAATTTCTCCGCGATACTACCAAACCCTTTCCTGCGGTTTGACCATGTGAAAAGACCATTGCCTGTGGGAATATCCAGTAGAGAGTTTCTCTCCACAAAGTCACAGAAATATTTTTGAGACTGTAAGGCTTTCCCAATTCCCCCCAGCTTGTCCTCCTTTTTAAGAATGGCATTAAAGTCCCCCCCTATAAAACTAAAACCTTGGTACAAATCTTGTAAAACAACATCCAACTCATGCCAAACTAATTTTTTCTGAATGCTCAGCATAGGGCCATACACATTTATTAAATTGAAATGTAGGTTCGAGGTTAAACTTCTTACCTTACACACCATCCAATGTCTGCTAATCTTCAAGGCCTCAAGAAAGATTGTCTAAGGTTTCCAAATAATCAGTAAACCACCCGAAGCTCCTTCTGCTTCCGAACCAAGCCATTTCTAAAACCTTAATTTCCTACCAAATTTTTCCAGATCAGACCTATCTAATTTTGTTTCTTGAAGAAGACAAATTTTGACTTGACACACTTTAATGTGGCGCCTGATTAGGTTCCACTTGTTAGGGGCATTTAAGCCCCTAACATTCCAGGTTAAATTTTTTATTGCTGTTCAGGAAGGGCTCCACCCTTCCCTACTTTTATCATAGTGTCAAATTTTTTTTGGCCGTTAGCTTCCCCGTCCAGCTTTCTCTTTTCTTGATTAGGGATCCTACCCCTCTTTTTTTGATCCCCACAATCTGGAGTTAATTTGAAGATGTCCCTTCTGTGAATACCTAAACGAGATTTAGCTGCCTGCAAATCCTCAGCTAGCTTCCTCTTCCTGCCTGACTGTGGGCTTAGCAATTTTGTTGTGACTTGGTCCTCTGACTCCCAGTAATCCTCGATTCTTGCCAGACTAAAACCAGCCTCCAACGTTCCTGTCCTTGATTTAGCCGCCTCTGCTAGTTCCACAAGTTCCTTCCCTACTTCAATCAAAGAATCCAGCTCCACATTCATACCACTATCCCCCATGAGTGCTAAAGTCTCCAAGATTTTGTCATCTAACTCTTCAAACTGGACCAACTTCTCCACCTGTTCTTCTTGAATATTCTTCCTACCTGCACCTTCATCCATGGGGGAGGGGGTTGGAGTCCCAATCAACGAAACTCCCCCCATAGGGACCATATTGTCACTATTTGCTTTTGGAGAGACCCTAGAGTCCTCTGTCGGTGACTTCTCACGCCCGTGCTTTGGTGATTTTGGAGTTTCGGAGAAGATTCGCACTGCCGCTCTAGGGTTTGCCGAAGGAGTCTCCAACATGCTGGATTTCCCTGCCACTTCATTGTGAGTTCTGCAACCTAGCGTGCGTACCAGGTTGTTACGCGTTAAAGAGTCCCTCTCTAGTTTTTGAACCCAAACCCCAAAATCCGTTATAAGCTCAATCTCGCTCCAGATCATTCTATCCACAGTGTTTTCCACACAGATACGCACATAGGTTTGATTCTTCTTCGCCAGTTTCCTTTCTTCTGCGCAAACAAAAGTGCCCAACTGATTTCCAATTTCCTCAAGAATGGAGGGAGCCCAGTACTCCTGTGGAAGATTTGGTAAGCTGTACCAATCTTGTAGAGATTCCATCACATGGGTTGAGGGATCCGAACCCATCAACCACTTTCTTAAATAAAAACCACAGCCATCGAGGACCCAGACTCCATTAACTATTTTATCTCTGATAATACGGGATGGGAAAACAACTAAGAAAAAATTGTTTTGAAGCATTTTAAACTGCAGCTCCTCCCCCCAGCGCTCTTTCCACCAACTCACCAAATAGTCCCAGTTTAGATTCTTCCCAAACCACTTCCCAAACAAACCTAATTGTTCTAACCTCAGGACTTCCGCTTGCAAAAACGAAGAGCTGATAACAACTTTGGTTCTTCCACTTCTAGCTTCTTTGGACATGAAAGAGACATGTTTGTTCTTTTCATCCTTTGAACTTTCTTCCCTGACTTCCTCCCATACCTTGGTCAAAGACTTTTTTTGCCATTCCACTCCTCCCTTCCCATTTCTGGGTTTAGGGTTTTTTTGCAAAGTTTGTCTGTCCGACCACGATGGGATATTTTGCCCGAGTCTTTCTTCATTCTGAGGACGAGGTCGGTGGAAAGCTTCGTTTCTATATTGACCCTTCTTATTCCTACCACGTGAAAAGCCTGCATCCTTGTTCTGAAGATGCCCGTGACCCGTGCCCGCAAAAAAGCGACCGTGCAAGACAGGATTCTATGGACGGGCCCAACTGTCCTTCCTCCAAACATGTTCCAGGTCCCTAGACCTGTTCGCATTGGGGCCCCCACGACCGCTGCTACCATTCTGAAACCTTTCCGACCGTTGCTTACCGCCATGACCGTTGCAGAGCTCCATCCTTCCCCCTTTCATAAAAAAAATTTAAAAAAATAATAAATAAAATAAAATAAAATAAAATAAAAATAAATAAAATAAAAAATAAAAATAAAAAAAATAAAATAAAAATAAAATAAAAATAAAATAAAAAATAAAAAATAAAATTAAAAATTAAAAATTAAAATTAAAAATTAAAAAAATAATAATAAAAAATAAAAAATAAAATAAAAATAAAATAAAATAAATTAAAAATAAATTAAAAAATTAAAAAAAATAATAAAAAAATCATAACTTATTCAAATTTTTACGTCAAGTTTCCTAACTCTAATTTTTCTAAATATTTTTCCACTTAAGGACCTATTTTTTCCATGATGATCCTGCACATACCCACGATTAGGATTAGATTAGGATCAAGGTTCAATTAGGTTTAAGGCTAAGGTTTAATTATAGTTAGGGTTATAGTTTTAATTAGGATTATAGGATAAATCTTCAAGTTAAGGTTCCAATTAAATTCTAATTAGGGTTCAAATAAGATTCAGGTTATGGATCAATTAGGGTTAGTGTTCAAGTTTAATAGGGGTTATTGTTTAATTAGATTTAGGGTTAAATAGAGCTAGGGAGGATTAGACTTCAATTACTATCAAAATTAGGGTTAGAATCAACGTTCAATTAGGATTACGGTTGAATTAGGGAGGGTTAGAGCTAGGGTTCATTTAGGGTTAGATTTAGGGTTAAATTAGGGTTCAATTATATTAGGGTTAGGCTATAATTATGTTCAAGGTTTTGTTAGGGTTAGGGTTAGAGCTAAGGTTAAATTAGAGTTAAGGTTAGGGTTCAATTAGGGTTATAGGATAAATCTTCAAGTTAAGGTTACAAATAAATTATAATTGTAATACAAATAGGATTAGGGTTAGGATTCGGGTTTAATAGGGATTAACATTAAGGTTATATTAAGGTTAGGGTTAACATTGAATTAGAGTTAGTGTTAATTTAATGTTATAATTAGGGCTACGATTAAATTCTAAAACAAACATTAATTCTAATTGTAACCTTGATCGTAAACCCTATTTCTAACCTTAAACCTAAACCTAAACCTAACTGTAATATTAACTATAAATTTAATCCTAACCCTAACCCTAATTTTAAAACTAACACTAATTCTAATTTTATCCCTAACACCACCCATAATTGTAACTGTAACCCTAACCCTGACCCTAATAAGGTCTCTAAACCTAACTCTAACTCTAACCCTAATTTAATTTATAAACCTAACCCTAACTCTAACCCTAATTCTTACCCTAACCCTAATCCTAATTCTTACTCAAATCATAACCCTAAACCTAATTTAAT
Organism: Sequoia sempervirens; assembly: GCA_007258455.2. NCBI lineage: Eukaryota > Viridiplantae > Streptophyta > Pinopsida > Cupressales > Cupressaceae > Sequoia > Sequoia sempervirens. Next base: position 540,578,325 of record VDFB02271358.1, read on the forward strand.
TTATAAACCTAACCCTAGCCCTAAATAAACCCTAGCTCTAACAATGATTAAACCCTAACCCTAAATGAACCCTACATCTAACATAACCCTAACCCTAATCTTGATACTAACCCCAACCCTAGCTCTAACCTAACCCTAATCCTAACACTAATCCTCATCCTAATCCTAATCATAATACTAACCACAATTGTAAGCCTTATCCTCATCCTAATCCTAATCCTAATCATAATAATAACCACAATTGTAACCCTAATCCTAGCCTTGATCGTAACCTTAATCCTCATCCTAATTCTAACCACAACCCTTCATCTAACCCTAACCCTACCCTTAATCCTACTTATATCTCTAATCGTAACCCTAGCTCTAATCTAGATGCTAACAAAAAACCCTAGCCCTAACCTAACCCTAATAATCCTCATCCTAATCCAAATCTTAAACCTAACCCTAACCCTAACCCCTAACCCTAACCTTAATCCTAACCCTAAACCTAAAATTAATTAAATCCTAACCCTAACCCTAACCCTAATCCTAATCCTAACCCTAAACCTAACCCTAACCCTAACCCTAACCTTAATCCTAAACCGCCCTAATTAAACCCTAACCCGAACCCTGATCCTAACCCTATTTTAATTAAACCCTAAACCCTAAACCCTAAACCCTAAGCCTTAATCCTAACCCTACCCCTAATCCTAACCCTAATCCTAACCCTAACCCTAACTCTAATTAAACCCTAACCCTAACCCTAATCCTAATCCTAACCCTAAACCTAACCCTAATCGTAATCCTAACCCTAACCCTAACCCAAATCCTAACCCTAACCCCAATCTTGATCCTAATCCTATTCTAATCAAACCCTAACCCTAACCCCTAAACCCTAACCCCTAAACCCTAAACCCTAAACCCTAACCCTAATCATAACCCTAATCCTATTCCTAATTATGACCCTAATCCTAATCCTAACCCTAATCCTAATTAATAACCCTAACCCTAACCCTAATTAAACCCTAACCCTAATCCTAACCCTAACCCCATCCCTAAACCTAATCTTAATCCTAACCTAATTAAACACTAACCCTAACCCTAACCTAATTAAACCCTATCCCCTACCCTAAACCTAATCCTAATCTAATTAAATGCTAACCCTAACCCTAACCCTAAACCTAATCCTAATCCTAACCCAATTAAACCCTAACCCTAATCCAAACCCTAACCCTAACCCTGATCATAATCCTAACCCTAACCTAATTAAACCCTAACCCTAATCCTAACCCTAACCCCAACCCTAAACCTAATCTTAATCTAATTAAATGCTAACCCTAATCCTAACCCTACTAATCCTAATCCTCATCCTAACCTAATTAAACCCTAACCCTAATCCAAACCCTAACCCTAATCCTAACCCTAACCCTAATCCTAACCCTGATCCTAACCCTAAGCCTAACCCTAATTAAACCCTAACCCTAAACCTAATCCTAATCCTTACCTAATTAAACCCTAACCCTAATCCTATTCCTAATCCTGACCCTAATCCTAATCCTAACCCTAATCCTAATTAATAAACCTCACCCTAACCCTAACCCTAATCCTAACCCTAAACCTCACCCTAACCCTAATCCTAACCCTAACCTTAACCCTAACCCTAACTAATTAAACTCTAACCCTAATCCTAACCCTAACCTCAGCTAATCCTAAAACCTAATCCTAATCCTAACCTAATTAAACCCTAGCCTTAATCCTAACGCTAACCCTAACCTATTTAAACCCTAACCCTAATCCTAATGCTAACCCTAACCTATTTAAACCCTAACCCTAATCCTAACCCTAACCCCAACCCTAAACCTAATCCTAATCCTAACCTAATTACACCCTAACCCTAACCATAATCCTAATCCTAACCTAATTAAACCCTAACCCTAATCTTAACCCTAACCCTAACCCTAACCTAATTAAACCCTAACCCTAAACCTAATCCTAATCCTAACCCTAATCCTAACCTAATTAAACCCTAACCATAAGCCTAATCCTACCCCTAACCCTAACCATAATCCTAACCCTAACCCTAATCCTAACCTTAACCCTAATCCTAACCCTAACCCTAATCATAACCCTAATCCTAATCCTAACCCTAACCCTAATTGTAATCCTAATTGTAACCCTGACCCTAATCCTAACCGTAATCGTAACTGTAATCATAACCCTAATCATAACTATCATATTATAATATATTAATTATTATAATAATTTTATAATAAAATATATATAAATATAAAAAATAATTTATTTAAGATATTACATGTTGCGCCATGACTGCTACTAGCATATATATATTATTTTAATAATAATATATATAAAATATGTTGTGAGATATCCTTCTCTAGGCGCCTATTTTTTAATCAATTTTTTATTATAAAAATTGAATAGGCGCCTCGAGAAGGATATCTCTCGACGTATTTTATATATATTATTATTAAAAGAATATTATAAAAATTTGATTAAAAAATAGGTGCCTCGAGAAGGATATCTCTCGGCGTATTTTATATATATATTATTATTAAAATAATATATATATGCTAGTAAGCATGCAGCTTAAGAAGTTAAATAATATTTTAATATTTTATTACTTAACGGAAGGAAATGACAATTATAATTGCAAGAACATAGAGCACGAGAACTTATCCTATTTGCAAGCTTAACTTTCTAAAGTGTCTATTAGTTTAAGTAGTATCTAACTTGGGAGATAACGCTATTCATGTGCCACATGAGAAGATTTTGTATGTTCATCATAGCCATAATATCAAATAAATGCAATATAATTATTATCTTAATCTAGTTCAGTAGTTGTATTATTTTTGAGTTGGATAGTTACTTTTCTTACTTTGGTTCAAATATTGCTTGGACTTGCTTATATTGAAGAATTTCATTGATGGATGATATTTTTTGTATTTATCACTAATGATCCACAAATCCAACTCTTGCAATAGTTATGCTTTAAATTCGAATCAAATTCTTGAATAGAATAAATATTTTAGATGGAGAGCTTTTGTAAGTTTGTGTTGAATTGTCCAGCCTTCAAAGACTCGATGTAAATATGCTACAAACTAGTTAAAGGTTTATTATTTTGTTGCCTAATTAAAGATAGATTAATGCTTACATTTAATAAGTATCTATAACTAAATGAGATAGGATTATATACTTAGATATTTAATAAATCTAGAAATTAGTTTAAATTAAATGCAAAGGCAATTTAGTTAAGATTTGATGCTAATAGGCATGAGGACCTTCCTCAATAGTTTGATATAGTAGTCATTTATTAGAGTCCAATATCTTTAACAATAATGGATCAATAGTTATGACCTTGATATATATATATATATATATATATATAAACGTTGATATCAGTATTCATGTTTTAATTATTACAAATGTAAATGTTAGTCATCCTCTTAAAGACAATTGAATTATTATTTATGCTTCCTTATTGTAATTCAAACAAGATTGTTAGAGGAGTTATCCAATTTGAGTAACACTCTTTTATTCATCATTATTATATTATTTCATTTGTATCAATAAGAGGTTTATTATTTAAGCATAAGAATTAAATCTTGTTAGATCAATCATGTTATCCTTTATCGTTGAAGAATTTTTTCTACCAATCATGATTGTTATTTTGTGAGTAGCGCAATTGAGGAACCTTAGAGGACTTAGGACTATATTATTAAGTTATGTTATGCATTCTATTGTTAATTATTTTTTAAAAAAAATGTTTCATTAATTTTTCCAGGTTAGTGTTTTCCTCTGGGGTTCCTTGGCGAGGGCGTTACAAAGTTGATAACAAAAGTAGACCCCCTAAAGTATTTATTGGAAAATGTAGCTCTAACAATGAGGATTGCTAAGTGGGTAATGATACTTAGTGAGTTTGACACATAATACATTGACAAAAAATCCACCAAAGGACAAATCATAGCAGATCAATTAGCAGATGCACCAATGGAAGATCATTAGCCTCTAACAAAAAAATTTACAGATGAAAGCATACTTCTAATTGATTAGTATAGTCATTGGACCTTGTACTTTAATGGGTCCCACACTCAACACAACTTAGGGGATGGTATCTTATTTCTCACACCATAGGGAGATAGTATACCTAAGGCTTATAGGATTACTTTTTCTTGTACCAATAACATTTCTAAATATGAAGCACTAATCACAAGACTGAAGATGATCATAAAATGGAGGATAAAGGAACTACATCTCTATGGAGACTCCCAACTAGTCATCAGGAAGGCAAACAATGAATATCAGACAAAGGATGACAAGCTTATGCCATACAAAAGAAAGGTGGATAGTTTCAAATAGTAATTTATCATCATCACCTTTGAATAGGTTCTCAAGATCAGCGACTGAGTAGTTGATGCTATGGCAACAATAGGTTCACTCCTCGACATTCCTTAAAATATTTCCAAATATGAATTCCTCATGGAGCAACCACTTATACTAGCATTCGATATCCTAGAATCAAAACTTGTTTCTGATGTTGTTGGTCCTAACTCACCTTGGTACCAGGATACATTTGACTATATCCAGCATGTTATCATACCCCCTGACTTAATGACGAACCAAAAGAAAACCTTTGTCTATAGAACTTCCTAATTCACTATCTTAGGAGATACCCTATACAGACAAAGTCTATATAGAACATTACTTTGATGTATCAACATGGAAGAAGCACAAACTGCTTTACAAGAAGTGCATGAAGGTATTTGTGGGTCTCACTCTGGTGGACCTAATCTATTATAGAAATTACTAAGAATAGGGTATTATTGGCCCTTAATGGAGCAAGAATCCATCCATTTCTCAAGGAGATGTCACCAATGTCAACAACATAGTGATCTTGTTCACACACTAGCATAGGAATTGCAACCTATAACAACACCATGGCCTTTCTTGCAGTGGGGATTAGACTTGATAGGAAAGATATCTCCCACTTCATCTAATGGGAAATTTTTTATTATCACTACAACTAAATACTTCATAAAGTGGATAGAAGCAATTCCATTAACTTACAGTATAGGGAAATAGATATCCAAGTTTATCTTGAATTATTTGATCTATTGATATGGAATTCCCCAAACTATCATAACAAACAGAAAAACTCATTTAAAAACCAAGATGTCCATGAGTTTTGTTCAAATTTTTCTATCCAACATTGCTTCTCAATGCCCTACTATCTCCAAGGAAATGGTTAGGCTGAAGTGTCTGGAAATAAAACCATTCTAAAAATTCTTAAAAAGACTGATAATGACATCACCTATGATTGGCATTTACAACTAAACAAGACCCTATGGGCTTACCGAACTAGCATTCATACACCTATAGGTGCCACACCTTTTTCCTTGGTCTACGGATTTGAAGCAATCCTACCTATTGAAGTTGAAATCACCTCACTGCAAGTATCCCTGAAAGGCATGGTCAACAATGAGGAATATTGTGTGTCCAAATTGAATGAGTTGGAACTCCTAGATGAAAGGAATTTGAGCACATTAAACCATATCCAGGTTTATCAAAATCATCTCAAAGAAAGCTACAATAAAAAGATCAAAAATAGAAGTGTTCAAGTTGGTGACCAAGTATTAAAAGAGAATCAAAAGATCCAACTAAATCAGGATGGGAAGGGGAAGTTTGAAACAAACTGGTTAGGTCCTTTCATCGTAATAATAGGCTATGGCTCGGGGGAATATTAGTTGGATACTCCTATAAGAGAAATTTTGGCCAAACCTCTAAACAACAGCCATCTTAAAAAGTTCTATACTTGAATATATCAGAATATCCCAAGAAAAAATCTAAAAAAGAAACATAACAGATACAAAGCCACATTGGTTATTAATACCCAGGTGCATCGTATTTGCTTGCTACATCAATAAGGATTGCTAAAAATATGAAGCCTCTATGAAAGCAAAAGAAAACTCATCAATGACTAACATCATTAATTCTTCTATCTCTAATGTAACCAACACTTCTTCTGAACATCTCCATCCTGCATCCACAAACTCATCAGTGCATGTCATGAGCATATAATTATAATCATACATCCATCCATAGCATATACATGTATTAGAAAAAGAAAAAAAGCATGAGAATATAATTATAAACCATTCATCTAGGCATCTCATATATATATTGAATCAGAAAAATACAAAAGCATCATCAACACATATAACTATCTATGATTTATAAGCATCTCATAACACATAATAAAGTTGAATCGAAACATGGTATATCATATATCATCAAAAATGGATAATGTCATAATCAAATGCCATGTGTGACACAACATCAAAGGAGATCAAAATAAATACATATATATGAGGCCTCAGTTGGGCCGATGGATATATATACAAAAATATGTCTACATAAGTCTCTGATACAATACATATAAAAGATCATAAAAAAATCAACGAGCTATTGGTCATCTAGTGGTGGGGATCTAGGTTGATGTTGGCTATGATGAGGGGATGGTTGTGGGATAACTGGAGACTATCTAACAGACTTCCCACCTGACTTTGCACATGTCTATGTACTCGGATCTCCAAAAAAAGGCCATCTCTAAACCCTTGGCACAAATGCCTCATATGGCATCTAATAGTATGTACACTACCGCAAAAATCCCATCCCGCTCAACCTAATATTGGGCCAAGGGAATGGAAAAGGACAAAGATATCTCTGCTATCAATCTGTGCTACCTCTTGGTAACCAACTCCTACCTCAATGAGTCTCTCTCCTGACAAAGAGTATCCCACTCTGCGGTAAGAGCAGCCACCTGTGCATCAATGATCTATCATCGTGTAATCTTTGCATCCCTAACTACTGTCATATGAGCTAGTTGAGTTGTCATATCCCCCTGTGGGGGATCCTGAGTAGCTTGCAGTCCCTGTTGTTTCCCATCATGTTATTGATCCTATTGATTGCCTTGTACCTACTGTAGCTGCTCATGAGAAATCCTAAGATGCTATCAATCCCGTTGGCACCCAATGTGACCTCCTTTGTTAACACCCAACATTGGACCTCCAGGAGGCATGGTCAATCTCAAAGGCCTATGTTAGGCCCATCATCCCTCAAAATCACGTGTCGTACCAGGATCTACAAGATCAACTGCCTAACCCCATGGAAAAGGTCTCAAAGCTCTAAATTTTTCCACTACCATGCTAGAATCAGCACGAGGCCCCCATGTGGTCTCCTCTAGTGTAGTGTATCCAAAAATAGAAATGTAATCATCAGTTGGCCAAGTCTGGTGCTTGTCGAACTGACTCAATACTCTATCTGGTAAATATCTCTCAAGAAAATCAAAATGATCGATAAAAAATTGTGTCTGCCTACAGTAGACCAGTTGCTCCTAGTCATCTGGTCATGCCTCATAATCCCTATATGGCCACCATGTGAAATTTGTCACATCATCAAAAACTTCCCTCCAATAAGTTAGTCTACTAGGTTGAGTATATAATGTAGATAATCATGGTACTAATAAGCATAGGGATCATGAGCAACCCTATCCCGCATGCCCTCTAGTTGAGTAATCACTATCCTCTCCCAGGCTCAAAAATACAACAAATTGGATCCAACGGATATACTGCTACCACCTCTGTAAATGGCCTCATGCATATCTTTGTAAAGGTGGTTCAACACACACTAACCCCAAGCATACATTGTGGCCTCCTCCATCATCTGCTCAATAATGATGCCCCAACCAATAGGGAACCTCTTAGCCCTCCTATCAGGCATCAGAGGTCCAGTGATAATACTTGCCAAGACGAGAACAATAGGATCAACACCATCAACAATAGACCCCAAATCGATTTCAAAATTAGCAAATTGTAATTGCTCCACACCAAGTAATCTCTCCATTACTAAGGCACCCCTCTGAACATCATAATCAATCAACTAACCATGAATGGGGATCTTGAGAATCCTCCAAATGTCCTCCAAGGTAATGGTGCACTCTCCAATAGGAAAATGAAATGAACAGGTCTCAGAATGCCACCTCTCTACCAAAGAAGTCATCATGGCTCGATGAGCCCCGAGCAATAATGAGCAATATAGCACAACTGATGGCATTGAGAAAGTCTCTTTGCGTATCATCAAAATCAACTAAACTGTCCATCAATCAAGGATGTCACTCTTGCATAGACAAAGGCTTAAGGATAGTTTGCAAACATTTAACACACAACATCAAGATTTTTGAGAACTTCAAACTAAAACTAAACATTGCCAATTATTTATTTTGAAGCAAAAACAAACTTTTTCTAGGCAATAGTGCACATATTTTTCAATAGCGCCCATATTTTTCAATAGCGCTCATATTTTGCAATAGTGCCAATATTTGGTAAAAGCACTCATATTTTGCAATAGCACCAATATTTTTCAATAGGGCATATATTTTTGCAAAAGTACGCATATTTTTCAATAGCGGCCATGCTTGTCAAACGTGACCTTAATAAAAGGTCAATAGCACTCAAATCGGGCCAAAAGCAAAAAATTTCCTAAATTGTTGCTATTGCCTAGAAAAAGTTTGAGCATTAATTACAAGTACAAAAAAAGGACAAAACTAAAAATTAAAGACATACATATTGGAGCCCCTACACTAGTTGGTTGTCAGTATACTCTAACTACCTCCACCCTATGTGGAACTCCTAGAACTCGAGGCATTGTGAATTGCCATCTGCAGAAGGAAATCTCACAAAAGGTCTAGAGGAAAGAAATTTTCAAATCAAGGAGTGCAAATGAGGGGTAATTTCAACCTAATTTACCATTTAAAGCCCCCAAAACCCTAATTTTTTTCCCTAGAAAGCCCTTCTAGGTTAGTTTTAGGAACACCTATGTCAATCTAGAACCCTGAATGTGAGCCCTAAACCTTGTTTATTGTACTATACACATTTGAACTATAATGAAACCTTATCACGAGCCCAACCCAGAAATTTTTTCTAGCCAACCTCTTGAGGGGACAACCCAACATTGTATTATCATTCCACTAACTGTTGGGGCACAATGGGGCATATAATTTTTTTTCAATTATGATATTAACATCAAATTCTTTCAAATAAAGCAACTAGTACTTTGTCCCAAAGAGGGGAAAAATGTAGACATGTAAAAATGACCTAACACATATCGCACATCCTAAATGACATATTTCATCATTGACATCATTATCAACTAATATCATTACATTCCACATCATTTACATCAAAAACCCTATGTTCCTCTATTAATTGAATAATCTTTAAATTATTTAATTAATTCATCATTTCATCATTTATCTAACTTTGTTCCTCTTGGTTAATTAAATAAAATCAATTATTTAATTAAGTCGCTAATATACCTTATTCGTCTAAATCAATTAAATTGTTATCACTTAAATAATTTAATTAAATCACTTTCCCCTTTCTAAACCTAAATAATTAAATTAATTATTCAAAATCATTCAACATATTCAACAAACAAATACAAACAAATACAACTTTATTTGTTAAAGTCAAACATGACTTGCATGTTAATTAATTATTCAATTAATTAATTATCCTCACCCTCCTTTTTGATTGAGCAAATCATGATCACTGATTTCTCACACTAATGGGTTAACTAACTCATTATATTCTCCAATCCCACTGATTTCTTCAATCCCACTAACCACTCAAATTGGCTTTCCCAATCCCACCAATTATTCCAATCTAAAACCACTAATTCTTCTAATCTATTTCCTCTCAACGGTTCTCAACCGTTGATCATGATCGTTTACTACGAAATATTGACCATTCAGTTCAAAACATGAAATCTATAAAACACTCTTCTACCCTCTCACAAATCATCTAGAATCTTAATTGTGAAGCACTAAGCAATTATCTCTTGAGCATATTAAGAGTTATTATCACATTCTAGTTCACCATTATCAACACAAATCAAAGCTTTTGCAACAAAAACAATGGAGGCTTTGTATTGAATCAAGCAATCTAACATCCAAATGTCAATACAAACACAACTCTGACATGGGATGGTATAGATTTTAAGGTTTTTAATTCAATTTATGCTATCTTTAGGATTACATTGTTGGATTTTGTTATTTTAGAACTTTATTTCATGATTACGGTTGGAATTTTATCTTGTTCAATAGTATGGGTATGGTTATTGTTGAATTAATTTTGTTCAATAGTATGGGTATGGTTTATGTCAAGATAAGTGTTTATCTTTTATTTTGATATATGTTGTTTTACCTTAGGGAATCCCCCTAGACTTAGCAGATCTAGAAATGGAGGTTTTTCCCACTTCAATATTTGCTCAATTGTTTCCCAACTTGAACATAAAATTTTGGTTGTCTTCTAAAGTTTGACACCCCTAACACTTGGGAGAAGATCATCCTTTAGTGATTTGGGACCTACAACTCTAGTCACCAACACACCCCATATCTTCTTATTACTTTACAACATATTTCTAATAATCCTCATTAACTTCTTCTTGTTGGATTTTTCCTATCCATTTCCCTAAGGATGATAAGGTGATGAATGAGTGAAAATCATATTACCATATTTAGCACATAAATTCATGAAGCCATAAAACTTAAAACACATGGAATTATTAATTATAAGTTTGTGGTACCCCAAATCTAGTCACTATATGATCCATGAAAAATTTTATAACAACCTTTGAAGTGACATTTTTTTGGAATAGCTTCAACCTATTTGGTAGAATAATTTAAAACTATTTGTATCAATTCAAAACTATTTCTACATTTTTTAGTGGTTTATCCAATAAAATATATTCCCTACTATTGGAAAGGAGCCTCAGAATGTAAGAACTTTAATGGAAACACCTCGACATATTTCATCTTTCTAGAAAATATCTAGCAAACATCACACTTTCTTACAACCTTGGTTATGTTTGTGTGTGTGATGAAATGTGAAAACTATAAAATAAGGTCAATAAAATATTAAATTACCTATTTCACATTCAACAATCACTTCCAATAAAGCATGAGCATAATAAAATCAAATGAAATAACAAAAAAATATTACCTCTAGAAAATCCTCACATTGCTTCATTGACTTTTGATATGCTTCAATAATATGATGTGGATTTCTCTACTTTCTTATATAACCTATGATAAAAGTTAGGTGTGATATGATAATATGAATTGTTTGGAAGATTGGTTTGTCATTGAGAAGATTGGTGGATGTATGGTAGATGATGTTACTATGGTGTTGGACACATTGATTTCAACATTCTAGTGATGTCAATCCACTATATATGTAGATGTGTTGGTCTGGTGTGGACCAGATGTGTTGGATATTTTCCTAAGTTTGGAATACAGTTTTCAATATTCAGAGAATCTATTTTTTGGTCTACATTGCTCTACCATGAATAATATGGTTATGTGGTTCTGAGGTAATTTTTGTGTATGTTGGAAGAATCTAAATCCAAGGTTTCATATCTTTATGTCTGTCATAATCAAAGTTAGAGTTGACAAAGCATCGAACTTAGCATAACAAAGTTACTGTGAAAAAGTACCTGATTGGAATGCTTTGCATTCCACCACAGATGACTATCTTGCTATGCGGTTTTGAGGGAGTGTTTATAGATTTTAGAAGTGTCTTTGTTCCATGTATCAAGTGCTTTGGAGGTATGTGTGCCAAAATGTGGATGAACAGTTGGTTCATTCCATTGTTGCTTCATTAGCAGTGCTGACCTAAAGGGTTTTAGGTCATTTGGAATTAAAGATTGTATAGATTAGACTTATGAGAGTAATTATAGGTCATTCTGACTTATTTTGATTATGTATATGGGGTGATCCCACAATAGTGGTTTACACTTTTTGGCCAAACTAGACATCGAATTGAATTCTTTTAACTATATCTTCACTTTCGAGAACCTATAGCTACCATGAGGAATTTGAAGATGATGCAAACTAGTGATTTTTGACATTTTATCTGTAGATTCTAAAATCTTTTTTCAAAAAATTTGGAATCAAATTGTATTTATTTTTCCATCTCCTTCGAAAACTATTTTTTAATAGTAAACACCATTTTTAAAGAGTGACATGTACTTACTAACACAACTTTTTTTCTATGAAGGATAAAAGTTTAATTTTTTCAAATTTAGATTTATAACTACAATACTAGTGCATGCAATTAGTTTCATAGTGTTTTATTAAATATTTTTTCTTAATTAAGGTTTGAAGTCAAACTAGTTACAATTTAGACATAGGTTTACTTACAAAACTTTTTTTGTACATGTATCAATTTTTATTTTTATTTTGTTGGATCAAGGACATCAATATCAAGTGCATAGATATTTTTCATAATTTTTTTTGATAATCTATAATTATTTTTCCATATGTGTAGAACAAAGAGCTTGATTTTCGGAGAACAACCTATGTTTAATTAAACTAATAACATACATAATAAAACCAAAATATATTAAAATTATATTTGTTGGATAGCTCATTCTGAGGACTACCATCATCTAGTTGTGTTTGTGAAGTCGATTCCATTTTCATCTTCAACCCAAGCTTGGAAAGCCAAAATTTTGCAAAAAAATACTAGAGGAGAGGAAGAAGGGAAAAAAAGGGGGGTTCAAGCGAAACCCCCCCTTCTAGCGAACCCCCTAGACCCCTTCAAGTGAAGGGGTGGTTTGCTAGAAGGGGGGTTCACTTGAACCCCCCTTTTTCTTCCATTTCCCATTGATTTAATTTTAAAAAAAATGCCAAATGGGGTTGCATCACAAAGGGGTTGGCTTGAAGGGGGGTTTGAGTGAACCCCTTTTTTCATTTTCTCAAACACCCCCCCTTTGAGAGAACCCCCAAAAACCCAAAAAAAATCTTGGGAGCATTTTTATAATTTTTCTTTGTGAAGGGAATTGTAAACTACTATTGTGGGATCACCCTATGTTTTGGGTTATGTGTTGGTTTTTTGAGCTGACAAGTTATGAGGATGCACGATACATCAATTAGGTCAACCTAATTTATGTTTATATTATAAGTGATATATACATATATAAGGTTAATTCCTTGTGCAAAGTATGGTGTGAGGTGTGTGGTGTGATGTATGAGATGCAAGATAATCAAGTGTGAAAGATTTAAAATAGAGAAAAATGTGAAAAGGTTGATAAGTGTAGAAATATGAAGTGTGTCAGATCAATTTACAAAGCTTAATTGTAATTGTCTTCAACATATTGTAGATGCATTGTATCAGTTCAAATCTCTGGCAGTGAGCCACCCTCTCTTCTATCCTATCAATGAGCCACTTCTTTTATTCTTTGGATAGTGAGTCCTTCAAACAGTGAGTCCACTTGGCAGTGATCCATTATGTAATATCTTATAATCGGATATAATATATTGTGAGCTAATCCTCACCGTGGTTTTTCCCTTTTGGTTTTTCCACATAAAATCTATTGTTCTTGTGTTCTTTGATGTGATGCATGTTTTTTATGTTCCTTTCTATTACTACAAGTTTAATGTGGTTCATTGAATGGATACATAAGTTGATGAAGTTAACAAATTTCTATGAATATTGATTCACACCCTCTCAATATTTCGTGTGTTTAATAATTGGTATCAGAGCCTAGTCCCTTCAATTATCTTGATTGCTAAGGTAGATCTTGGAGGTTGAACACATGGCTATAAGGGAGTATCCTATTCCTCTAGAAGAGATAATACCTAAGGATTTTATTGAAGAAGATTATGAAGTTGACATGGAATTCAAACTCAAGTCAACTCTTGAAGATTTGGATAAAGCAGAAGTTGAAAAAAAAGATCTAAAAAAAGGATCTTAGTGATGTAGATGAATGTATTAAGAAGTTGAGAGAGAAACTCAAGAAATCTACAAGAAGAGTCAAAGAAAAAATGAGTAGCTCAAGCAATCAAATGAGACTATCACCAATTTGAAAGTGCAAGTAGAAGAAGGAAAAAGAGTTGAAGATTGTTTGAATGCCAAACTAAAAGATAAATATGAAGAATATTCAAATCTTGAACAAGAGATTGTAACTTTGAGATTAGATCTGGAGAAAGCAAGGATTCAAGAAGGAAAATTCAAAAAGATCTCCACATTACTTGATGAGATGATTATTGGATAGAAGGCTTCTAAGGACAAAGAAGGATTGGGTTTTCAGAAAGGAGAAAGTTCAAAGATGAATCAAACCCTAAAAAATGCTGAGAAGAAGAATGACAAAAAGAGAAATTTCAAACAGGTCTAGAACCAAAAGAAAGATTTCAAAAGGCCTCCTATCAAACAACCTAATGCACAAAGGTATTTATCTTTCAATGGTTACTCTTATTCATGCAACAAGTTTGAAAAGAAGGCTATAAAATGTAGAAGTAGAATAATTCAGAATGTTCAATCATTCCCAGTTAGTGTTATGCATGCAATAGATTTAGTCATAGAGCTAGTGAATGCATAAATCAAATGATAAATGGCTATAATAATGGCATGATGTTTCAATATTTTAATGGATATTTTTGTTGGATGTTGCAGTTGTGTTCCTAATATGTGGTTGTCATTGATGTCCACATTTGAAGTTGTATATGTCAAGGATATTGAGAAAATTGTAAAGGAATGAGTTGCAAGTTGTCAGTGGTGAAGTAAAGTTCAATATGTCGGTATGTTATATGTGTTGTTGATAAGAGGTTGTGGACTAAAGGTTTTGTTGCTGAGTTTATCTAGTTTATCCACGTCGAGTTTCAGAGATCTGGGTGAAGATTTGATCGAGTTATGAAGATTTTCATTTTGACAGTTTTTTTGTTTCTTCAGTTGGTGTTCCTAATTGAAGATGATACTATTTCAGTTAGTTCAGTTGTTGCAGATGCTTCTCTGGTGATTCATGATGCTTGTTGATGTTTCTAGATTGTGCTCTATCTTTTTTGCATGTCTGCATTGATTGTTGTGCTCGTGGTTGGCGATTTTCTCTTGCGTGTTCATGTTTTTCTTGTTCTTGGCCGACATAGTGTTGTAGCATGTTGTGGATCTTCGAGGAGGAATTAATTGAAGTGTTTTCATGTTGGAGATGTTGATTTGGGTCCTCACTAAGTTGTGACCAACTTTGGTTGATTCACATTGTCAATCTTTAATTTTTTGGGCCGAAAGTTTATATTCATTTTATTATTTCTTTGTGGCCGACATGAAGGGATGAAATTTCTTGTTGTGTATATATAAGAGGGGTTGTTTATTCGAATCGAAGTGTGGAAGAGGGTGCCAAAGTGTGCTTCTATGTGTGTATGTGTGAATATCATTTGAAGGTAGAGCAGAGTGTGAAGAAGAGTGTAGAAGAGTGAAGAATTGTTTATGTGTTTAACTGGAACTATAATATGGCATTAGCAGATGCTATTTTTTCAATTCAAAATCTAGATGGTTGTAATCTGAATCTCTTTGTAAGATAGTGTGTCTTCCTTTGCAATTGAGCAGTGAGCTCTAAGCAGTGTGCCTAAATGCATGTGAATTCCCCATATTTCATTTTCATTATACCTTTAACAGGGTATAATCTTGCGGACTAACCTCCACCACAGTTTTTCCCCTAACAGGGTTTCCATGTAAAAAATCTTGGTGTTATGTGTGTTTCTGATGTGTTGATGATTTATGTTTTGATGGTTAATTATCAAATCTAAGAATAAGGTTAATAAGTTGAATAAGTTTTGAATTTCTATGACAACTGATTCACCCCCCCCTCTCAGTTGTCTGCCCTTGTATTGCCAACAATTGGTATCAGAGCAGGTTCCTTGGAAGAAGTTTAACAACTTAAGGTGATCTGAGATGGAAAGTTATAAGAAGGATAGTCCAAGATTTTATGGAACAAATTATTCTTTGTGGAAGACTCAAATGGAGTGCCATTTGAGATGCATTGGTGAACCCTACTAGAGCATTACAAGTAATATGTATATTATTCCGCAGAATGGTCCTACTACTTCTGCTAAGATCAGAGATGTTGAGTATAATATCTGGGCTAAGGAACCTTTGTTGAGTGCTTTGACTAATTTTGAGATGACAAATGTTATGGACTGAAGACTGCTCATGAGATCTAGAAAAATTTGGAAACCTTGTATGAAGGTGATGCTAATGTGAAGATTGCTAAGTTGCAAAGTTTGAAAGGGAAATATGAAAGGTTGAGAATGGGTGATGATGAGAACATTAATACTTTCATGCAAAGAGTGAATGAACTTGTGTGTGGTATTAGATGTGCTAGTGGAAAGATAGATGAATCTGAGACTATTGCTAAAGTGCTTAGATCCCTGCCTAATTCTTACAAAGTCAAAGCTAGTGCTATTGAAGAGCTCTGAACTGTAACAATCATAACCAGAGATACGGTGTTTTCTAAGTTGACTACTTTTGAGTTGAGAAAATTTGGTGATGCCCTTCCCAAGGTTGAATCTGCATTTAAGGCTACTACTTCCAGAAGAGATAGAGATATGATCTAGGTGAGAGTTCATCTAGAAAGAAATTCAAGTATGAGGATGAAATCAGACAGATTGAAGAAGAAGAAAGAGAGCTAGAAGAGCTAGAAGCACTTATTGTCAAAAGAGTACCGAGAGGAAAAGGTAAGTATGAAGGAAATTTTCCTCTTAAATGTTTTTCTTGCAATAAGATAGGTCATTTTGCATCAAGGTGTCCGGAAAGAGCTCCTAAACCAAGACATAACAAGCCTAGATTTCAGAAGAAGTGTTACTATGTTGCTGATGAAGGCGTAATAGATGATGAATCTAACAAAGGAAATAGAAGTGATTATGAATGGGTATTTATTGCTATCAAGGAAAATAATCTTGTATCTACTGAATCTACTGGTTGTACAAATGTGGCGAAATCCCTAGCTACTCAAGTTGAAGAAAAAGATGAATGGGTAATTGACAGTGGATGTTCACATCATATGACAAGAGAAAAAAGTAAGTTGGTAAGATTGGAAAAGTAAGATGGTGGTGTTGTGATAAATTTGGCGATAATACAGCTGGTGTGATTCATGGAAGAGGTTGCATTTCTATTGATGGTTAGCATAATACTGATGATGTTTTGTATGTGGAAGGCTTGAAGCATAATCTTTTGAGTGTTGGTCAAATGGTTGATAAGGGATAAAATCTTCAATTCAAGGATGGAAAGTGCAGAATATTGAGTTCCAGAAATGAGATTGCATCAGGTACAAAGACAAAAGGTAATATCTTTCACTTGAGTGCTGCTAGTAAAAGTTGTTTGATTGCTCAAGTTGATGAAATTTGGTTATGGCATAGGAGATTGTGTCATGTTAACTTTGATAATATTGTCAAGATAAGTTCCACTAAGGCCGTGAGAGATCTACCTAAGTTGGTGAAACCTACTAATGCAATATGCAAGGAATGTCAATTGGGAAATCAAAATAGGATTTCATTTCAGAGTAAAAAGTATTGTTCAAATGAATTGTTAGAGCCTGTGCATATTGATCTATGTGGTCCCTCTAAGGTCAGAAGTTTACAAGGTTACAGGTATTTCATGTACTCATTAATGATTATTCTAGAATGGTATGGGTTACTTTCTTAAGGGAGAAATCTGAAGCACTTGAAAAGTTCAAGATCTTTAAAGCTATGGTTGAGACAGAAATAGGTTTGAAGATAAATTTATGAGATCAAATAGAGGTGGTGAATTCACTTGCAGTGAATTTAATTATTTTTGTGAAGAACATGGAATAAAGAGACAATTATCTACACCGTGGACCCCTCAGAAAAATAGAGTTGTGGAAAGGAATAATAGAACAATTGAAGATGTTTCTAGAACTATGATGTTGGAAGGAAATGTCCCTCATATCTATTGGAGAGAAGTTGTGAGTATTGTTGTGTACACACTCAACTGGGTACAAATCAAAGGTGATACTGATAAGACCCCTTTTGAGCTATGGACTGGTCAAAATCCTATTGTTAAATGCTTCAAGATATTTGGAAGCAGATGTTATATTAAAAGAGATGAATACATAGGAAAGTTTGATGCTAGGAGTGATGAAGGTATCTTTTTGGGTTATTCTACTAAAAGCAAGGCCTACTGGTGTTACAATAAAAGATTGAATAAAATGGTTGAAAGTGAAAATGTCAAGGTTGATGAAGACTTAGGTACACCATCTAGAACCTATGGATATGACTCTTTTGATTAGGATGATAGTACAAACCAAGGAAAGCAAGTTCAGACTACAAATCAATTGCAAATCAATCTAGTAAATCAAGAAAATGAAGAAGGAGAAACTGGTGAAAGAGCAGAAGAGAGACCAGAAAAGCCTGAAGTTGAAGAACATTCTAAGAAGACTCTGAGGTATGTAAGACTAAATCATTCAGAGGATTAGATTATAGGTGATAAGAACAAAGGTGTCCAAACTAGGAGAAAGATTGCAGAAGAGTATTGCTTGATTTCAAAGACTAAGCCTACTAGTGTGAATGAAGCATGTAAAGATGAGCATTGGGCTGAAGTAATGAAAGAAGAATTAAAATAGATTGAAAAGAATGATACATGGATTCTTGTTCCTAGACCTAAGGATAAGAATGTCATTGGAAGTAAATGGGTCTTTAGAAACAAACTAAATGAGCAAGGTGAAGTGGTTAGAAATAAAGCAAGACTGGTATGTAAAAGATATTCATAGATGGAAGGAATTGATTTTGAAGAGACCTTTGCCCCTATTGCTAGAATTGAAGCTGTAAGATTGTTTCTTGCCTATGCTACTCATAAGAACTACAAATTTTATCAAATGGATGTCAAATAAGCTTTTCTAAATGGTGAATTGGAAGAATAAGTGTATGTTGAGCAACCTAATGGATTCCAGTTGACTGATAAGGAAGATATGGTGTGTTAGTTAAAGAAAGCATTGTATGGACTCAAACAAGCCCCTAGAGCATGGTATGCAAGATTTGATAAGTATTTGTTGAAGCTTGGATTTAACAAAGGTACCGCTGATAGTAATCTTTATTTCAAGATTGATCATAATAGAGATTTGATTGTTGAAGTCTTTGTTGATGATATCATTTTTGGAGGAGATGATGGTTTGTGCATAAAGTTTGCTAATGAGATGCAGAATGAATTTGAGATGTCTATGATTGGTGAGATAAAATTATTTTTGGGTTTGCAAATCATTGAGTTAGATAAAGGGATTTTTATATCTCAACATGTGAAGGAATTGTTGAAGAAGTTCGGTATGAAAGATTCAAAGCCAGTTGGTACACCCATGGTGACCGGATGCAAGTTGACAACATAAGATGATTCTCTGAAAGAAAATCAGACAAGATGCAGATTAATGATTGGTGGATTACTATATTTTACTCAAACTAGGTCTGATATCATGAATGTTGTATGTATTGTTGCAAGATTTCAAGCTAATCCAAAGGAATCTCATGTGACTGTTGTGAAAAGAATTTTTAGATACTTGAAGGGAACTGATGATCTTGGCCTATGGTATCCTAAAGATGATGATCTTACTTTGAGTGCCTTTACTAATGTTGATTGGGCAGGAGATGTGAATGACATAAGAAGTACTAGTGGTGGAGCATTTTTCCTGGGTAAGAAGTAGATTTCATGGTTAAGAAGAAGCAAAATGCCATTTGCTTCTCTATTGTAGAGGCTGAATACATTGTTGCTACTAACAATTGTACTCAAGTATTATGGATGAAGCAGATGCTGAAGGATATTAGAGTTGCATATGATGAGCCTATTGCTATATTTTGTGATAATTCAAGTGCTATTAACATTTCCAAGAAACTGGTGTTGCATTAAAAAACAAAGCATATATCTATCAAGTTTCACTTTTTGAGGGAGAAGGTAAGTGAAAAGGAAGTCAGATTGAAGTATGTACCTACTAAGGAGCAGATTGCAGACATCTTTACCAAGTCATTACCTAAGGATACTTTTGAATATCTCAGAGGGAAGTTAGGGGTGATTACTCCTCCTAATCAAAACTAAGTATGCATTGCTTTGCATTAGTTCATGCATTTCATGGTCATATCTTAATTCAAATTGATGTTATGGTGGTTGCTACTCAGGGAGAGTAGTCAGATGATTCAAAAATTCAGATATGTGGTTCAAAGCTTAGAGATCTTTGTCATTGATGTCAAAGGGGGAGAAGAGTCATGTGAAAAAATTATGATTATCTGGGGAGAAGAGCCTTGAAGGGAAAAGATTATTTGAAAGTGTTGAGGAGAAGATGAGTCAACTCCTAAGGGGGAGTAAGTGACAAGAGTTAGTTGCGTTCATGGTGTTTTTCACATCATGTGTTGCCATCAATGCCAAAGGGGGAGATTTTTGGATGTTTTGGTTGTGTTGCTGATATGTGGTTGTCATTGATGTCAACACTATTAGCATTAATTCATTTGAAGTTGTATATGTCGAGGATATTGAGAAAATTGTAAAGGAATGAGTTGTAGGCTGTCAGTGGTGAAGTAAAGTTCAATATGTCGGTATGTATTGTACATTGTTCATCATAGGTTGTGGACCAAAGGGTTTTTTTTTAGTGTATCTAGTTTATCCACATTGATTTTCAAAGATCCGTGTGAAGATTTGATCGAGTTATGAAGATTTTCATTCTAACAGTTTTTTGTTTCTTCAGTTCGTCTTCCTGATTAAAGATTATGCTATTTCAGTTAGTTCAGTTGTTGTGGATGCTTCTCTGATGATTTATGATGCTTGTGGATTTTTCTAGATTGTGCTCTATCTTTGTTTCATGTCCACATTGATCGATGTGCCCATGGTTGGTGATTTTCTCTTGAGTGTTCATGTTTTTCTTGTTCTTGGCAGACATAGTGTTGTAGCATGTTGTGGATCTTCGGGGAGGAATTAATTGAAGTGTTTTCATGTTGGAGATGTTGATTTGGGTCCTCACTAAGTTGTGACAGACTTTGGTTGATTCACATTGTTAATCTTTAATGTTTTGGACCCACAGTTTATATTCATTTTACTATTTCTTTGTGGCCAACATGAAGGGATGAAATTTCTTGTTGTGGATATATAAGAGGGATTGTTTATTCGAATCAAAGTGTGGAAGAGGGTGACAGAGTGTGATTTTGTGCACATGTATGTGTGAATATCATTCAAAGGCAGAGTAGAGTGTGAAGAAGAGTGTAGAAGAGTGAAGAATTTTTTATGTGCTTAACTAGAACTGTAATTAGGCATTAGCAGATGCTATTTTCTTAGTTCAAAATCTAGATGGTTGTAATCCAAATCTCTTTGTAAGACAATGTGTCTTCCTTTGTAATTGAGTAGTGAGTTTTAAGTAGTGTGCCTGAATGCATGTGCATTCCCCATATTTAATTTTCATTATACTTTTAACAGGGTATAATCTTGTGGACTGACCTCCACCAAGGTTTTTCCCCTAACAGGGTTTCCATGTAAAAAATATTGGTGTTATGTGTGTTTCTAATGTGTTGATGATTTATGTGTTAATTTATTAGATATGGAAATAAGGTTAATAAGTTGAATAAGTTTTGAATTTCTGTGACAACTGATTCACCCCCCCTCTCAGTTGTCTGCCCTTTTATTGCCAACAATTGTTATACGTGCAATGGATTTAGGCATAAGGCTAATGAATGCAGATCTAGAAAGGCTAGAAGTGAGTGATAGGTTGTCGTCAGGTCCTAACACTTTAGTTAATAAACACATTCATATATCGACCAGGTAGTGTCCAAAGGTTGTATGCAATAGAAGACATCTCAACTATCCCTCTCTTAGGTTTCTTAAATACCAACAAATGAATAAAACTCTGAACTAGAGGGTCTCTAAACTTTGAAAGCAGTAAAACATCTATCTAGAAAGCTGGAAATAATTTAAACTAGAAAGCATAAAACTATGAATATGAAAAGCAACACCATTAAAATAGAAAGCATGGAAATGATTAATTTAAAGAATGTGTAAATTTTTGAAGAAGTAATCTCATAAAGAAACTAGGAAACATTTATCTAGTGCAAAAGGTAATAATCCAATAACTATCATAAATGATTTAACAGAAACAACTGAAGGAAGGTGCTCTAGAACTTCAGATACTAAACTCAAAGACTACAGACTTAGCTACAACCTGCAAGATTGACACTGACAGTATGACACACACACATGAAAATGAATTCCAAATGTAACTTTTATCTATGAAAAGAAAGTATAGAATGAAAAGTAAAATACTTATCTATCTATCTATACCCCTCGAGTGGTCATCTCTAGGGTGTTTCTACAACTATCTCAAATCACATGCACTAGAATTCTCCAAGTTACTTCATTCAAAGGAATCCATTTGCATTGCTCAGTAATTCAAAGAGTGGTGGGAAAACTCATTTTTATTCATATGGTAGTTTTACTCAAAAGACATATTGGCAGCATAATGATATTCTTATGTATTCATCATTTGCAACAGTTACATATTTATATGAAAACGACTAACAAAATCCTACTTTCCAGTTGATAAAGTCTTTAATAGATTTTCAACAACAAATGGACTTTAAATCCCATGAGATGAAATATTAAAGAGGCTCGAAACAAACCATAAATTTTTTGAAACTAAAAATAATAGAACTATGAAGACTCAACCCATAACGTGTGCTCCTAAAATTATGGCGCCTGTTCTCTTGTTTTCAAAAGTGTTAAGATCTATGTTCATTTCCCTTTTGATTGGAATGGTAATTGGGAGTGGAAGTTGACTTGTGAAATGCTCAAGGACTAAACTATTAAATCAGCATAAGCTAGCTTACTAATTTCAAGAAGTAAATTTTGCACGCTTATTCATAAAAAGAGAGCAATTATTCATCCTAAAGGTAATTAATTGGTAGGGTAAATTGGGCTAAAAGGTATAGGTTTGCATATTGAGTCCATTATATTGATGAGGTTGTTTTTACCACACCATTTCCTCCCCTTCCTAAGCCTGAGCAGGTCCTCTTGCTCTCTGGTGTGTTCCCTATCCTTGATTTCCTTTACTCATCTCCTCATACTTGGCACTGAGATCATACAAATCATCTACCTTTGTATCTAACTGCTCTGGGTCCCTTAGCAATCCCTAATGAAAAGTGACTCTTTGTACCCACCTTGCAAAACTGTCATCACTTTGGTTCAGATTGGTATATTCTGAAGGAGGTGGTGAAAGGAGGGGAGGTCTATACCTCATACCAATCCATTTAATCTTCAATCCTTCAAGTATTTTGGACAAAGCTACTGCTCTTTTGTAGGACCATCTAATATTAAGGGGTGAAATTATTTCCCTTTTCTTGAGATACATAGGAAGAGGGGTATACTGCACTTCACATGCATGCTAAGTTGGTCCTATCAATTTTGGCCCTTGTTCCTGAAAGTGATCATAGCACAGCCGAAGGTTGTTATTGTACTTGCCCTATTCTTCCTTTTTAAGTCGGATGCCCAAAACTTGTGCCTTGAAAAAGAAAGGCTTCCTATGAGGATACCTCATTTGCAACCCCACAGTCCTTTCTACATGTGCATATTCTCTTAATTTGTCTTGCCAGTGCAGCTGATTTCTCATTGTAGAAAAGAATGATCTTAATTGCACTTCTCCCACAAAGAAATTAACAAATAAATCTGTATATTTTTCAAGGAGCAAATTATGAACAAATAACTCACATACCAAATCTTGTTGTTCAGGGAGTGACTCAACAAATATTTTCACAAATTCCTTTTCATCAGGATCATTGTGCTAGTTTTGGCGAATTCTTTGTAATTTCCATCTTAAAAGTTGTTCATTGAGAAACATAGAGTACAGCCTAGATGGTCTTCTACAGGCTAATAGTAATTCACCAATTTCACAAGCATCTTGTTTACCCCTATATGCTTGATGAAAAGATTCTTTTAACATTACCAATTCCCTCTTCAGCCTATTATTCTCAAATTCCACATCCTTTAAAAGATAGCAATGTTGTATCCATTTCATTAATATTGGAGGAATGCGTACCTCGAACCATTCTATAACAATAGGTTCAGTTTGTGTCCCTTTTGACTCCATAATTGGTTTAGTGTCACTCTCTTGCAAACCTTGCTCTAATTCCACAATCCTACTCATAGAAGCATTCAATTCAATTTCATGTCTATTCTTTTCTTCTTTAAAGGCACTAAATAGCTGCATAAAATTGTTTTGAAAGTCTTGAATATGCTTATCTTTGTCAGACAGAGCAACCTTGTGATGCTTATGTTGTTGATTCCATTGTTGAATCCGATACTACAATTGTTCAATGATCTTGTCTTTTTCCTCCATTTGTGCTGTCAATTTTGCAATTTCTTGGTCTCTTTTATTTACAATGGTAGCTTGTAGGTCAATCTCTTCTTTTTTCTTGTTAATTTTTGCTTCATCATCCTGTAGCCTAGTTCTTAATTCCATAATTTTTGCTTTTAACTTTTCTAATTCCCCGCTTCTCTGGCTAGATTTTGTATCCCCTGTGTCCACAAAGAAGGATGAATGAGGAATTTCTACATCAGCATGAGGCACATTTTCTTCCTCACTATCCTCAAGAAGGGATGAGTGAGGAACTTCTTTATCAACATGAGGCACATTTTCTTCAATTTCAGGCATGTTTCCCACTCTGTCAAGAAAAGGAGAAAATCCCCCAACAGGTTCATCTGCATTCTGCTCTGAATGTGGTGACTGTGTTTTCTCCCCTTCTTGTTATTTGGGTGATGGGGTTTTCTCGTCCTCCTCCCTAGGAAATTGATCACCTTGCTTTTTTGTTTCATTTATTTCCTCACTATCAAGTGGACTATCAATTTCTACCACTTTTGCTAGAGTCCTGGCCTTCTTCCTTTTGGAGGTACTTCCTACATCTTTGGGTTTAGTTTCATTGGCCCCTGAAGACAACCTTTTACTCCTCTGTAGAGGAGTTGTTGTTTTAAAGGTAACTTTACTTTGTTTCTTCCTCTTGCGAGGAGGTTCCTCTTCACCTCTGTAGTGGACAATTTCCACCTCCCCTTCCTGTCCTGGGGTTTCTAACTCATTTGGAAAAGTTTATGGTGCATCGCCGCTGGGAGCCATGGAGGTATGTTGGGATTTAGGAGAATCTAATGCCTCCGAGGAGTGTTCTTCTAAATACTATTCTTTTTTCTTGGAAGATTCTCCCTCCTCGAGTGATCTTCCTAGTTCTACATTTTCAAATTTCCGTAGAAACCTTTTCCACTTCTTTTCTGGCTTTTTGCATAAATGGTATTTGCATATTAACTGTATGAGACCGTGATGTTTGAGAGGCCTTGTCCCAACTTTGTACTTTTCCATCATAGAGGTGGCTGAATGACACAGGAAGGCTAGTAAATTTACCCTAAGAGAAGGGTCCTCAATGTTGTGGCGTAAATGAGTCAACAAACGAAAAGGGGGGTTCCCACTACTATAGTCATTTGTCCCTCACAAGTGAAATACTTAATTATCTAGGCTGCAGCAGACCTCCAGGGTTCTAGAAGAGACATTTTCTGGATTCCCTTATTTTGTCCCCTGGTGCTTATGGTCACTACAGGTTGGGGTTTTCCTTCCCTATGAAATAGTTCTATCAAATTTTGATAGGGAACATGGGCATTTTCATTCAAATTAATTCCCTTATTTTTTAGACCAAAAAGATGAGCAATGATTTTCATACTTACTTGGAATCGCTTGTTGTGCACCATGGTTTGCCCATCTGCGAAATTCTTGACAAATTGCTTCACAAGTTGCTCTATATACCCTTCAAATTGCTTCATGAATTCTAGCCACCCGAATTTCTAAAATAAAGTTGCAATATTTCCCAATGCCAACAATGGAGCTATAGAATTTGGCTCAGACTTCTTCTTAGCTCCTCCCATTCTTTTTATTTCTTTTCTAGTTGGTGAAATTATGTAGAACTCTGTAATTCTTTCCTTACTAAATTATAGATAGACAAAGAATTATGTGTCGATATACCCAATGGAGGAGGAGTTAATTATCACCTTTCTTGTCACCTTACTGAATAAGTATAACGAGCTTTCATGGGGAATTACACAACTACTATCATACTTTTAGCAATCATGTAAAGGCACAAGTTTCAAAATTACAAGGAGGAAAAAATCATGCCAATTAATTAGCCCTTATTCAAAATAGGTACTAACTCTTTAAATAAATAAATTTGCACGTACCTTAGGTCTTATCATTAGATTGAACATCACTCACCTGTGCTAAAATAATTGGATAGTCATATGGCTGGCGAGGGTGGCGGCAGATAATAATGGCACAGATGGAGTGGTTGAAATGACGACAAAAATTATTATGACAAAAAGGTGTCATAATAATTTTATTTATTATGGAAAGATTCAGTATGATGTGGAAGAATAATTATTAG
This sequence comes from Sequoia sempervirens, assembly GCA_007258455.2. NCBI lineage: Eukaryota > Viridiplantae > Streptophyta > Pinopsida > Cupressales > Cupressaceae > Sequoia > Sequoia sempervirens. The sequence continues at coordinate 540,604,600 of VDFB02271358.1, forward strand.
GGAGCAGATCTCGAAGCGACATAAAATTAAATGATGGGCATGCATGGAACTTAGGAAAAATCAAGACTAGAAAGACAAAATTTACAAAAATCTGGAGCATTACCGAAAAATACAGCTGAAGTAGAGGAAAAGAGAGTTTTGAAACATCATAGAGAGATATCATCAGAACATGGTAACCAGATTGAAGATTCCAGAGCATCGCTGAAAAGATGCAACCAAGACAACAACCAAAGTTTCTGGAACATTGTCGAAAGATGCAGGCGAAGCAACAACCAAAATTTCTGGAGCATCGTCGAAAGATGCAACCGAAGCAGCAACCAAAATTTAAGGAGCATCGTTGAAAGATGCAGCCAAAGCAGCAACCAAATTTTTTTGAGCATCCAAGCAGAATTCTAGAGCACTCGAGTAGAATTCTAGAGCATCACTGAAAAGATGCCACCAGAAGGAAGAATCAGCAGAATTCTGGAGCATCACTGAAAAGATGTCGTTGGAAGGAAGAAACAACAGAATTCCAGAGCATCGCTAAAAATATGTCACTGGAAGAAAGGAAGATGTGACATTTTTTCCTTGGCTCCCTAAAGCATCATTGAGTGATGCATCAGAATGCAGGATCAGGACAAGGAGCATGACCAGTCCATTGTGTAGATTCTAGAGCATTGTAGCACCAAATTTTGGAGCATTGCAACAACCGCGTTGAAAAATTATGGAACACCATAGTAGGGTGCACCGAAATTGTGTTTTCCAAAAGATGAAGTCCTACAAAATGTAGAAAAAAATTTAGTCAAGTCCAAGTGGTGAAGTTGATGAGGAAATTGCAGAAACATGCAAATATGATTTTTTTTTTAGCAATTTATTTGACAAAACTATATTGACCCTGCCATAGCAGAGTTAATGCAGTGGATTTCTCCCTGTGTTTCTACCATTTTTGTAAACTCCTCTTTATTAAAAGGCTTATGTTAGATGCATATTCTATGCCCATTAACTAGAAGAGTTCGGGTATCACCATCAATAGGTTTTAGCTAGACTGAACCATTAGAAAACACTTCAGAAATTTTAAATGGTCCAAGCCAGTGTTTCCTGAGTTTCCCTCATTGATCCTTGTATCTAGAATTGAACAATAATGCCCAATCCCCAGTATGGAATTCTTTCTCTTTGATATGTTTATCATTCTAGACCTTACATTGTTGTTGGACTAGTTCAGTTTGATGGATGGTGTCCAAATGGAGTTTGTCCAGTTCGCTAAGCTATAAAACTCTCTCAATTTGGGCTTGCTTAAGATCCATGCCCAACTCCATGGCTATTCTAAGGGTTTGGAGTTCAAATTCAATGGGTAAGAGGGGTTTCTTCCCAAAGACTAACTCATAGGGACTATAACCAGTAGTTGATTTCCAAGTGGTGTTGTAGGCCTAGACAGTTTTCGGTAGTTTGTAGCCCAGTATTTTCTTCCCAAAGAAAATATTTTTGTTAAAATGTTTTCCAACTCCCTATTAGTGACTTCGACTTTTCTGTTTTCCCGCGGGTGGTAGGGTGAGGACTTCTTATGACTTACTTGGTAATGGTCTGTGAATGCCAACAAAACTTTAGACATAAACTAGGGGCTCTGGTCCATGACATTTGTCCTTGGAGCTCTGAATTTGAGGAAAATTATATTGTAGAGGAAATCAGCTACTTGTTCCTCCCTAGCAATACATAGGGCTTGCACTTCTACCCACTTAGTCAGGTAATCGGTACATACCAGAATGTACTATTTTCCTTGTGAAGAGGGGTCTATTGGGCTGATAAAATCTAATCCCCATTTTTTAAATGGTTCAAGGACTACCTAAGGCTACAGGGGTATTTCATTAGAGGCAGTTGATCTTCCTACACTTTGGAATTCATCACATCGGCGAACGTATTTCTTGATGTCCTTGTACATTGAAGGCCAGTAGTATCCCACTCCCAAAATCTTGTGAGTTGTCGTTTTAGCAAAATAATGTCCTCCTGAAGGGTCACCATGACAGGCTCTCAAAATACTATAGGTCTCATCTTCCCTAACACACCGTCGTAAAACCATATCAAGTCTACATCGAAACAAAACCCCATTAATCCATTTGAAAGGGGTACTTTCTCTAACGAGGCATTTCTTCTGCTTTGATGAAAAGTGAGGTGGTACTTTTGCGGTGGCTAAATAATTCGCAATATCAGCAAACCAATGGGGTTTTAGTGGAGATGGTGAACAATTTTTTATCTGGAAACTCATCTTGTACCAAAGCACAGTCGCCATCATGTTCAATCCGAGATAAGAAATCTATGACTACATTGGAATTCCCTGGTTTGTCAACAATTGTGACATTGAATTCCTAAAGAAGAAGTAACCACCTAATTATCCTTACATTTACCACTAGTTTGTTCATGAGGTATTTAATGGTTGAGTGATCTGTATGAACTGTAACTCTATATCTTGTGACATAATGTTAAAATTTCTTGATTGCATGCACTACAACCAAGAATTCTTTCTCTATCATGGTATAATTCTTTTTTGTTGGTGTCAAATTCTTGTTGATGAAGTATATAACATATTTTTCCCCATTCTCATCTTCTTGCCCCAAAACTGCTCCAATGGCGTCATTAGACGTGCCAGCATAAATATGGAACGGGAGGCTTCAGTTAGGTCCTCAAAGGATAGGGGAAAAGATGAGTTTCTCCTTGATAATTTCAAATGAATACTGACACTCAGGTGTCCAAATGAAGTCTACGTTCTTTTGAAGGAGAGAAAACATAGGGGCTATGATTTTGCTAAAGTTTTCTATGAATCTTTGGTAGTATCCAGCATACCCTAAGAGACTCCTGACATCAGTCTGATTTTTTGAGATATCGTGTTGTTGTATGACTTCAATTTTCTTAGGATCAACCTTAATCCCTTCGGCTGAAATATGATGTCCCAGCACTATCCCTTGTTCCACCATGATTAAACATTTCTCATGACTCAGGGATAGATGATGATCCTCACACCATTTTAACACCTTGTCTAGATTCGTGAGAGCTTCATTGAAATTTGAACTATACACAGTGAATTTTTCCATATAAACTTCCACACACTCATTTACCAACTCAACAAAAATAGCCAGGATGACCCTTTGAAATGTTGTAGGAGCGTTACATAGCCCAAAGGGAAGAACACGATATGAAAATGTCCCCAAAGGGAAGGTAAAGGTCATCTTATCCTGGTCTTCTACTGCTACCTATATCTAGTTGTATCCACCAAATTCGTCCAAGAATAGAAAATATTTCCTCCCGACCAAGTTATCCAGCACTTGGTTCACAAATGGAAAAGGGAAATAATCTCTACGTGTTGCTTTGTTAAGCTCTCTATAGTCTACAAACACTCTCCAATTCCCATTCTTCTTTGGAACTACAACCAATGGTGACACCCACTTGTTGTCAGAATTTGGGTAGATAAATCCTACCTATAAGATTTTCTCAATCTCAATTTTAACGATTTCTTTCATAGCAGGATTGAGTCTCCATTGTGGTTGGAAAACAGGTCGAACATCCTTAGTATAGATATTATGCGTACACACACTAGGATGTATTCTTCTCATATCTGTATAGTCCCAAGTGAACACTTTAGATCTATTCACCAGGGTGTCAAACAATCTATGTTCTTTCATCTTAGTCAACCAACTGTTGATGTTCAAAGTTTTTCCTACAAACAACATAATGGTTTTGACTCCTAGATGGTTGGATGTGACAGTGTACATGGGCCTTATCAGGATGTTAAGTGGACAGTTGTGAGGTACAGTTTTATGAAGCTGGACAACATCTATAAAGAAATGGTGAGTTTTTGGAACTAGGTTCATCAAAGGACAAGGCCATCTGATGAAATTGGCACCATCAAATTTTGTATTATCTATGTTGATTAGGTTTCCTAGGATTTCTTCTACGTCTGAAATTTCCTCACTGCCCAAATCCATGGTAATATTTTCCACTTTGTTCTCCAATTCATCCTCCAATTCTTCACCATGTTGTTTGATAACTACCATGGCCAGTGAAGCCAAATTTTCCTGTACGTTGGGGCTTCCCTGTTCATCAACCCATACTTTATAGTGTTCGGCAGGCTTGGCAGGAGGATACAAAAACAAATGTTTTCTATTAGACCCATTTGAGATGGTCATTCCTCCCTCCTTGCAGTCAATTTTGGCTGCAACAGTAGCCAACCATGGTCGTCCTAGAATTATTGGATAACTATCCTTGGGCGTAAGGGATTCAATTATCTAAAAATATACTGGGTATTCCCATCCATCCACCTTAACAAGAACATTTTCAATGATGCCCTTGGGAATAGCTATGGATTAATTTTCCATCTGTAAAATTGTAGTTGTGGGGCGTAGATCAGTAAGTCCCAGTTTTTCCATCACATCAATAGTCATTTCATTAATGGCTTCTCTAAGGTCCACTAAAGCGTTAGGTATTACTACCTCATTAATTGTTACTATTATAAGCGGACTACCTGGATCATCATATTTTGGAGCAATGGTCATTCTAGCCAGCAAATCAGCTAAGTACCCATTTATGTGGACAGTGTTAATTCATTTTGGTTTTCTCCCTAGGGTCTTAATACACAACTTTTTATCAGCTGGTTTAACTCAAGGATCTCTTTAATCGCTTGTAACAAGGGGACTTCAACCTGCAATTGCTAATTTTTTGTATCAATGCAGTTTCAGTGGATAAGGTCAGTTCCAGAGCATCTTTCATAGGAATTGGTTTCAAACGCTCCAGAAAGGGTGTTTTGATTTTGTCTTTAGATGTGAGATCCTTCAAAATTTTAGTTGGAGACTGACCCCCCTCCTCCTGAGGTAGGTCGGAAGCTCTAGTTGAAGATTGTAGGTCGGGCTTATGTTGTATAGTGTATGGGATTTGTTCTATCGATGTGGGTGTTACTGTGGTTTTCTTAGTGGACTTCTTGATAGGTTCATCTATGATTTCTTCAATAGTCGGCTACGAAAGTGTTTTCCCAAACCTCAATTGCAGATTTCCACAGTGTATGGCATTAAGTCTAGTGAGATTGTCTTGTTCAAAAAAATATACTAGAGTATTTGGGCGATTGTTCTTTGGGTTCGGAACTGGTTGCACTAGAAGTGGTGGCTAGTTAACTTGTTCATTTTTTTTGTATTTTGGGGAGGTGGTAGAAGATTTTTTTTTTGAGTAGGTATTCTCTTGGGGCCAGTATAAAACTGATGTTGAGGTTGATTTCATTGAGGAATGGTATTTTGAGGGTACCACTACTGTTGAGGCTGATTAGGCCACTGAGGATTACCAAAAGATTGATTTTCCCATTCTAGTGGTCCCCAGGGATAGGTTCCCCCATTAGGGGGTACTGGAGGTGGTTCCTAAGGCTAGGGTGTTGCCCATTGATTATTGTTCCAATTAGGTTGGGGTCTCCAATTAGGATTGGGATTTTGGCCATAGGAAAAATTGCCTCCAATTCTTTGATTGACAACGTTCAATTCTTCCTCGAATGGGGTTGTTCTTTTCTTAGAATTTTTTATGGCATTTAGTAGCTCACATTGATCAGTGGGCTTATTTTTGTCATACACTTGAAAAACGTCAATCTTATCAACTTTTTCCAAAGGGCATTCTCGTAGAAAATGTTTATTTCGGCACCTAGGGCAATAGATGGACAAGGTTTTAGGATTTCATGTCACTACTGAATTTGACTCCATTTTCTGACGAACGTTTGTTTGTCGTTCCACAAATATTTGTTGAAAAAGTGATGAAATGATGAAAACAATTCCGTCGCTATTTTTTCGTTGAAATTCTGACGATGCATTAAATGTCAAAATAATGGCGCAGATTCATCGATTGTCGGCATCATAAAATGACTCGGATGTTCGTCGGAATATCGACGAAAAATTCGTGTATCCACCAACGAATTACAACCAAAATTAAATTGAAATGGCTCTTCTGAAGCTTCGAAACAACACTAGAAGTCTGTTGCCATTTCGATGAAATGGGCAAGGAGTTACGACGAAGCCTTTGTCGCAGCTAAGCAACTTCGTTGGACCTTTTATGTGATTCGTCGGTGGCTTTCGTTGAAATTGTGACAAAATGGGCAAGGAGTTAGGATGAAGCCTTCGTCACAGCTAACCAACTTCGTCGGACCTTTTCTGTGATTCCTCGATGGCCTTCGTCGACATTGCGACGAAATGGGAAAGGAGTTACGATGAAGCCTTCGTCGCAGCAAAGCAACTTCGTCGAACCTTTTATGTGATTCATTGGTGACCTTCATCAAAATTGCAACGAAATGGGCAAGGAGTTATGATGAATCCTTCATCGCAGCTATAGCAACTTCATCGGACCTTTTCGGTGATTCGTTGGTGGTTTTCGTCAAAATTGCGATGAAACAATGCAATTTTTTTTTTTAAAAATATTCGTTGAAATGTACCATCGCAAAGACTCTTAGCGATGACCACCGAAGCCAACCCATCGGTGAGAGATCAATCACTGGCACATGATAGAAAACTCACTCTAATATTCCATGTCTTGCCGATGACTTCCATTGGCAAGACAGATCCAATGTCACATCGATCTGACCTCTTCAGGAGTTTTGAACACTGCTGGTTTCAGCAAGACATTCTGAGGGTCTCGTCGATTAAACAAGTGTCTAAGAGCAAGTAAACAAATAGAACCTATTAATTTTCTTATTTTGGGGTTCTTTAAATCATATAATAGATACCATCTTCTTGTGTATAATGTACTTATATTCAGATTTGAATTCGAGACCAATTGTCATTGCACATTCCATTTTACTTGCACAGAGTATTCTATAAGCAATATATTGATAATGCCAAATGATTTATGGTGTTGTACAACTCTACCTATCATCACAATTCTACTATTCCCCCCGAGAGAATCCTGCAAAGACAAGTTTACAATACCAAGTCAAATAATATGAAAACGACTTACTTCCATACAAATTAAATGATTATTCTCACAATGGAAATTGTCTAATTACAACAACAATTCCATGAAAGGTTATACATGCTTCATAAGAGATGACTGATCATACATACAGATTGCAAGATGCATAGAAAAAGCATTACACTTGAGAACAACCAAGGGCTAACAAGGGAAGGAGTTAAGAAACATCTGGATTGAAGAGAAAATGTGTAGGGAAAATGTTGAACAGTGTCAAGAGAATAGAGCTTGTAGAACATATTCTTGACCTAATCAAGCTCTTGAACAACTTAAACAAACTTAAAATACTAACACATACATGAGACATGTAATGAACTTCCAATATCTGCTATCTTTTTCATTAATGCAGAGGTAGGTAAAGGAGAAATAATTATAATTGTAACACTATTCATAGTCCAATAAATTATGTTGTAATTTGTGTTCAATGGACCTCAGTTTTATCATTATACTACCCATCTAATACCATATTTTAATCCAGGGTTCAACTATCTCAGATCTAAAGAAGCACCTTCAATTAACCATTTAAAGTACTATAAAATAAGGTAAGACTTTTACTTGAGAAAGATTGGGTACACTTGTAGGATTAAAGTTCTCACAATCATTAGGATTTATTGGCACACAGACACAACCTGCAACATATGAAGTAATGGATGACTACAAGTTAGTGAAATGGTCCTTAATATGTGACTGGTTTGCAAATTGATTGGTAGAAAATAAGGTTACAAACAGATCTACATGAAAAATTATGAGGACAATCTACTGTAATCATCAAAATAGATGAAAAGTGCAAAGGAAAAAGAATCGAGCTACATCTCTAGAGCCTAAAAAAAACACATGCAAGAAACATAAAAAAAAAGAACAAACCAATTTTTGGATGAATACAAAATGGTTCCTTCAGTAAGTGATTCATATGCTTTCACACCTGACACAGGACATTAAGAAGATTTTAGTCTTCCTCTATGAAATTAACTACTTACAGAATAAACCCAAAAACCAATATTAGCCGAGGGTAGGTATAAGCGAAAAAAATTTCCTCAATGCAATACCAAAAAATATCAATGTGTGTGTAGGTTTGTATTACTCAAAATATCATTTCACTGCCTAAGGAAAAATACCAAAGTGATGTTTTAAATTTCAATCTTCACATAGGCTCCCTTATTGCTACACATGCATATACAAGCATTATTCAAGCTCTAAACTATTCAAATATTAAGGATTTAATTAGCTATAAGATGGAAAGTTGTTGTTTAGACATAATCCATCATCTTTTACATATCTTTATTCACTCCTAGCGCTTCAGATAAATTTGTGTAAATGAGACAGAAATGTGAATCTTTTATGACAAAGAAAATTCTTAAAAGGAGGGGGGAGAGAGCAAAGGGTAGAGGGAAAGAGAATGCTTGAATGTATAGCAAAGTATAACATTTTGATCATTATAACAATGAAACGAATATTAAGTTTGAAGCATTAATATCATTTACAATATTTATGATCAAGAATGAATGTAAGTAGAGAAACTTTTGCATACTTGTAGATGGTACAAAATTTCATGGTTAAGTTGAAGCCTCCCATCAACAACAAGATCCAAATATATGTGTATCTATCTCAATCGATCCTATAAACCCTTCAAAGCTGTCAATTTTTCCACTAACCTGTTATGCACAAAAGTCAAATTTTAGAGTTATGTCACCACTAAAAACAGAAGAAACAGAACTTTGAAACCAAATCCACACACAAGACAATGTGGTATTCATACAAAGCCATACAAACAAACTAAACTCAGAACATTGGAATGGAAATAACTTCAAATTATGATGCAAGGCATGGATTCAGGGTATAAACAATCATTTTTCTGCCACCATAGTGAAAAGTTAGCACTTTCTTTCATCTTTGCATATTGGTTTGATGCTTCAAACGATGCATCTCTTATATTGAAAAAGTGCATTACCTTATTGAGCTTCTCTTTGTTTCGAGAATAGTTTAATATTCTCTACTTAACAGGGCCAACCATGTGATGGTGGAAGCTCATTTGGTTCCTCCCCCCCCTACCCCTCACATCACTCTCAATTCCCCATACCCAATCATATAACATTAATCATTCATTCATCTATTAATAACATATAACATTCATTCATTCATCCATTAATAACATATAGCATTCATTCATTCATCCATTGATAACATATAACATGCATTCATCCATTAATAACATATAACATTCATTCATTAACATATAACATTCATTAATTAACATATTCACATTCATTCATTAACATATAATATTCATTCTTTCATTTTTTACATATTATCAAAAATATGGTTGTCATGATATGATT
>VDFB02271358.1:540613992-540628735 GCA_007258455.2 Sequoia sempervirens
TCTCTCTCTCTCTCTCTCTCTCTCTCTCTCTCTCTCTCTCTCTCTCTCTCTCTCTCTCTCTCTCGCCCACCCTCCACCTCCTAATTATTCTTGGGTATATGTGTGCAAAAATCAGATATCTGATTTAGATTGGATATCTGATTTATAGCACCAAAATATTGCATTTTAAAATGTTTCTCAAATTAGATATTAGACATGAATTGGATATCCAAAAAAAATCATATATCCGATTGTTATACTTTGGCTTGGGCATTGCTATGGATCAATGTACTGACACCCAACCCAAAAAAAAATTCAACTCGGGATTTTTCGTGTTTTTTGGCGAGTTCAAAATGCTACTTTTTTCATGTTGCCACTTTTTGGCCCATCATGATTCTACACATACCCAGGTCTAAATTAGGTAGTTGTTATTGCTAAGGTGGATCACTCCTTTCTTCGAAGGCCATACACTTATGATTGGGTCAAGTGTTCTTTTCTTTAGAAAATTCCTATTGCCTTTTGATAGGTTAATTATGATTTGATTAGATGGGTTATGAAGCACTTATTTCAAACAAATATCTTTATGAAAGAAGTATATTGGCATGAAATTAAATATGATTTGTATTCCAATGTAAAAACTACAAATAATGGAAACAATTCTTTCAACACATAAACTATTATGTAGTAGTCAATTAAAATGAAAAATCTTACTCTATATTAGTTAGATACACAACTAATAAAATGATCTAAAGTGACTTATTTATCCTAGAGGAACTAAGTATATAGTATACAAAGAAAACCAACAAACCCACAACTACCCCTATTTTGAAGGAGTTTAGTTTTCTCCCCTTCCTGATCTCGCTAATATTGTCTAATTATTTTAAAGAGATGAAAGGTCATAACACAACTTTATTCAACCCAGTAAATAGCTTGGTTAATGAAACTTGACAAAAGCAACAAAACAATTGCTACATTTGGCATTTCATGTTGAATGAAGAGTGGTGACAATAATCTACTTATAGTTTAATAAAACACTATTTTTATAAGAATGCTTGACATTAGAAAGATAAGTGTTACTTATAGTTTAATAAAACACTATTATAGTTTTACCAGCATATACTATTGTATGCTTGCATGGATTCTTAGTTAATATATGGGGAAATAGAGATAGATGGGGAGAGAAAGAGATAGAGATAGAGATATATGGGAAGAGAAAGAGAGATGGAGATATATGGGAAGGGAAAGGAAGAGAGGTGGAGATAGAGAGTCGATGGATAGGGGGGATAGGGAGGGAGGAGAGTGAGGGGGTGGGGTGGAGAGAAAGGGATAGATAGAAAGAGAGGGAGTGGAGAGGGAGATAAAAAGAGAAATAGAGATAGAGATATAGAGTAGGGGAGATGGAGTGAATGAGAGAGAAAGGGGGGAGAGGGAGAGATAGCTCAATAGATAGAGGGGAGAAGAGGGAGTGACATAGATAGTGGGATATATAGAGATATAGAGAGCGATAGGGAGAGATATATCAATCACCCTACCTATATCTCTATCTATTCATCCTTATCTCTTTATCTCTCTACCCATCTCTATCTCTTTGTCTCCCTTTCTATTTGTATGTTTGTCATTATCTCCCTCTCTCTCTATATTTTCTTCCCTATATTTGTCTTTGTCTCCTTAAGTGTGCAATGGGTACATTGAAGAGGTCTTAAAGGAGAATTATCATATCTTTAATCAAATGGCATGCTACACCTTGAGCATAACTCCCCAAGGACACATGCCATCCTTGGATTGTTGACATGAAACAACCAATCAAAATTTAGTTTCTCTCTCTCATATTAATATATATTACTATTATATTAAATATCTATTATATTAAATATATATTATATTAATTATATTTTGTATTATATAAAAATATACTTATTATTAATTATTAATTATAATAATTTTATACGTATTTAATAATTTTGTTAAAGAATATAATATATAATTATAATAGGTTGAATAATTATATTATTTATTATGTAAAATATAGCTAATATATACTTAACTATATTGTAGAATATTAAAACCTAGCTAAATGGCACCAAAATTTTCAATTTAATTAACATACTATAAAACCTAACGAAACCAAGTTGTAGCTTGTCAAATTGGAGAAGTGAAAGGTCAATACCAAAGCTAAGGAAGAGTTTGGAGTAGTGAAAACAAGGTCAATGCCTACGAGGAAGAGTTTGGAGTAGTGAAAACAAGGTCAACAACAGCCAAGGAAGAGCCGGAGTAGTGAGGGAACAAGGTCAATGATTGGAGGAAGAGTTTGAGTTAAAAACAAGGTCAATACCGAAGGAAGAGTCGGAGGAGGAAAAGGTCAATATCGCGACCAGGGAAGAGTTTGGAGGAGGAAACAAGGTCACGCCGCTGGAGGAAGAGAGTTTGAGTTAAACAAGGTCAAGACCAACATGAAGAGTTTGAGGAGGAAACAAGGTCAATATCAAAGACCGAGGGAAGAGTTTGAGGAGGAAACAAGGTCAATACCAAAGGTTTTAGGAAGAGTTTAAGTTAAAACAAGGTCAATAACCAACGCCGATTTAAGAGTTTGGAGGAGTGAAAACAAGGTCAATATCAGCCGAAAGAAGAGTTTGGAGGAGGAAAACAAGGTCAATACCAATGCTCCAGGATGAGGTTGAGGGCACTCAGGAAAATCGAATCAACAAGGGCAATGAGTACTATAAGTTTGGCACCCCCATTCTCTTTAACCTTCAATTTTCATGCCTAGTTTCCAAAGATCTTCTCATACATTGGCACCCCCATTGTAAAATGGTATAAGATAAGACAAAAAAATAAAATAGCTTAGTCTTTCACATTTTTATCGACCAGCCTCAAGTCTTGGCAAAAATCCCATAATCTACCCACATCTTGGTTGAGGTCTATGATTTCACCACACATAGCCTTCATCGCATGAGTTTGAAGCAATTGTAGACTTAGCCCAAGTATATGCTAGGCTAAGGTAGATCTAATGAATGTAAATAGAGGCATACAATTCTTCTTTAATACCTCCACCACAAACATATGCAAGGTGTTGGTTGTTTTTACGGTAAGTAGGTTGATCTTCTAATCCACCTACGGAATTGCCAATTCCAATAAAGGGTAGCTCAAAGGATGTAGACCAACTAACGAGGATTTGAAAGACCTCCTACACTTTGGGCTTTGCAAGACCCAGGAGGGTGATCCCTTAATGTGTTTACAACCTCTGTACCATCATCATAAACAACATTAACAACAACAAATGATCTCATTTAATAGCTCAACATAATAGGATAATACCGAATAAAATTGGCTGTTTATCAAATAACTACAACATTTCATAGTATGAGATAGTCATTGATTTGAAATTTGTAGCAAGCTCTAGGTAAAGGAAAACAAATACTGAACCATACGAATAAGTACAACTTAGATCAGTGCCATATATCCATTGGAGGAGTCAAATTTATAAACATCTAAGGGTTTATGACAGATTTAACACATAACATGTAAGATCCTTGATAACATTGCTTTACAATCTCATCAATATGTATTCTAACCCAATACTACTTATCAAATCCTTATAGAGAACATATCCACCTACAATCCCATTCAAACATTTTAATTAATTCCTTGAATTAAACCTAAAACAAGAATAATACACACCACAACAATGAGATGAATGAAACAACCCTTGGTCATTTTATTCAAAATTCAGATATGCTTGTACAATGGAGAGACACGAGTTAAAATTAATCATATCAATTCAAATGCCAGTATTGTCATAAAACATCAAATCCCCATGAATTCAAAACCTACTACAGAATGACTCAAAACCTAAATTGCATTTTCCCTAAAACCATCAGACTTTACAATTTTCTCTGCAACTTCATCTAGACTCGACCAAAAATATCTAACTTGCTAACCCATATTTCTAGCCTTGAAATCCTTCTTATAGAAAAAGGAGCAAAACAAGCATCGGGCTAGAAAGAACATGTGTCACCAGCCAATTGGACCACCTTGTGATATTCCAAAAATTTGTTACAACAACAATCTCTCCAGAGAATCTTCTTGTTCATCGTGCCCGCTGAGAATGGTTGATGCAACAACAAAAAACTTCAAGAATTTCGCACCTAGACTGTCACCAAAAAACAAAACTAGAATCTGTTGTAACTGCAACAGCTGATTTGTCAACCGTTAGTAGCCTACTCCTTTTCACTCTTCCTCAGTTAAATATACATTTACCCATTCCTAGTACTCTTCATCAGTTGGCCAATCAAAATTGATCATCTCATTCACCTTGAAACTATAAGGTTTGTACTTAACTGCCACCTGATTTGCTTATCTTTCAAAAGACTCCAAGAATGAGCTGGTGCTAATGATTTTGTCCATACAGCTCACCAACAAATCATAATCTAAGTTACCCTATTTTTGAGGGTTTTGTAGTCAAAACATGATATAAAGGGGCTCTTACACCTTTTGTGATTACTGTAGCTTGTGTAAGAGGCCCCATGGATACTGTTGTAATTAAGGATGCATGAATAGGGCGTAGGATGAGAAATAAAGAAGGTATAGCTGTTGTCCTCAATAGTTTTGTGAAGAAAAGCATGTGAAATGAGAGGTTCAAGCCTAGGTTTCAACAAAACATGTATGGGAGATATGATTTTATGAATTTTTATCCATGTGCAGACCTAATGGGTTGTTTTTGAACACCGAATATAAATGATACACACACACACATATATATATGTATGTATGTATGTATGTATATATATGTATTTTAAATGTAAATGTAAATGCAATTACGGATGCTCTCCTAGAACAATAAATGCAACATATCATTAAAGAAATCTATATCTATGTATATAAATGTGTATTTCTAAATGCAAGTGTAAATGCAAAGAGCATATGGTTTTGTAGTGTTATAGATACAACATATATCCATAAGTTAATGTAATTGAAATTCTAAAGTCTTCAACACATATAATATGAAATCGATCAAACTATTAAACTACATGAGAAATAAATGAAAATAGTAAATGCATATATATGTGTATTTGTAAATGTAAGTGTAAAATAAATAAGAATAATGAAAATTATAAAAGAATACAAGGAAAGGTCTCCTCCCTTCTTGGTAGTGATAACCTCCTCCACACACAACCCTTGAAAATTATGAATAGAGGAATATAATCTTTGAAGAACTCAAAGTTGATTATCTCCTACCTGATGCAATTAGTCATTTTATCCTTACAAACATTTATAGTGATTACTAGAGGAACATAGACCAATTCATCATAATAGAAGAATTTGATCATACTTTTCCAATGATGGCATTATGAGAAAACCTTACGTTAAATGAATAATTCCTAGCTAAGTTCTTTAAATCATGTCCAACCGTATAAGAGAAAGACCATTGCTATGTGTACCTGGATACCATGGAGAAAGGCTCTTTGGGCTCTTTCATCAATCATCCTACCTTAAAACATACCAAAAGTCTCCTAGCAATTAGACATAGGAAGATTTAAGATGACTTAAAAAAATTTTATTGCCAAAGCATAAACTTATGATGACTTAACCAGGCCTAGTACACACTCCCTCCCCATTAACCACTTAGACATATGGAAATTAAATGTAAATTTGCTGCTATTTTTAGTCATGTAGGTGTCCAATAAACTACTTGGTGGTGTTTCCCTTCAAGTTTATTTACTTGAATGAAGAGAAAAAGTCCTTTGATTACAAGTAGAGAATACATTTGAGGCCTTGGTTGTGTAGTTGGTGGACCATAGTCACATTTAACACTTGTTACAAAGTTTGGGAGTTAAAACGTTAAGTAGATTTGATTTGTGGACACATTTGGATGGTAGTAACAATAACTTGCAATCTATCAAGACTTGATTACCTTATAACTTGTGAAATTCTAGTGATGAAATGATAGATTAATCATAATGTCACCTTAGGATCACATCACCATGAAAGAACTTCATCCAACATCCTTATGAGTGTAGGTACCACCAAATAGGTATTTGTCAGATATGTCTTCCTCGAGCGAAGGAAATTCAGGAATAGAAGAGGAAAGCGAGACATGTAGTATGTCTAAAAGAGGGAGATCAACTAGAGGTCAAAAGATTAGAAGAAAATTCTATAAACGCATGGAATCTTTTCTTGCTGAAGGGGGGTCATGTTCTTATGATGATGAGAGCATAGGCGACGTCGAGGTGCCCTTGAGGTACAAACATCTACGAAAACAATGGGTATCCTAGGAACTTCCTCCAATAAACATTGATTTTTGTGTCAACAAGAGGATATATTGCATAGCACCATCGTCATTACATGGTTTGGGCCTATTTTACATGGATGGCATAAAGGTCTGTTATGAAAAATTTACTGAATTGATGGAGTATGTAGGACCCTATTATAGTTACAAAGATTGGATGCAACCGTCTGATATACAACGGCATGCGAGGTATGCACTATCGCGAAATTATATACAACTAAAAGATAAGGATCAAAATAAAGGGAGTGCTGCGTACATTGATGTAAGGCCAAAAACATCAAGTGAATATTGCAGGTTTATAACAAAGTATTTACCACTGTCAACAAATAAGCAACCCAATTGCATATTCGAAAAAGCAGGGAAACTGTATTTGCTATGTGCGATAAAATCAATAACCGTAGGGGAAGAGTTGCTAATTGATTACAAGCAATTTGAATCGCTAGGTTACAAACACAATTACTATGGGGGGTGGTACGTATTTTATGTATGCTCATTTTCTCTACTCAACCTCCAATTAATACCCAATATGCCATTTTATTCTTATGTTTTTTTCGTAAGTCTATTGGTTTCATTTCAGTAATGTTTTTTTATATTTAATTTTTGTCACAACGAGACATTGATTGTATGGAGAAGGCTCCAGCCTCAAAGCACGATTGGGATTTATCTTTCTGCCACACTTACCCGACAAAGTTTACCTCATTGTAATTGTACAAATTAGATACAAGCAAAATGTTTTATTATTATGTTGTTTTGATAAGTTTATTGGGTTAATTTCGATAATGTTTTAATATTCTTATTGTGTCGACCGACGGGAAAGGCACCAGTGATGAGAGCATCCATAGGGAGGTGTAGTCAATATTATGATGATAAACATTGCTTATTCAACAAACCCTCTCGATATGATAAGGAAGACCCGTAAAAAATGCAATGAAGAAACTTGTCAGTTATTCATTCATAGTGCCTCAAATGTGATGAGATAAGAGAGAGGGTTAAAATATTGACTGAGAGATCACAAAACTTGCAAGTAAGCTGTCATGAGGTCTTTAATTATAACATAAGTCCATTCATGGTTTTATATTTTGTACTCTTTTATGTCATGAACTAAAATATGTGTTGTTTTTATAGGATTTTTTGCATCCTCGTGATGCTCTTGGCCATGATCAGGGTATTGCTAGTGTTGCCCGAAGAGCAGGGGTTGGTACAAGTGTCCATCCTGATCTTCCTGCGCATACATCACATCATCTGACCCCATCATCTGTGCCTATATTGTCGTCTAAAATGTCGGCAACACATACCATGCAGGAATCCATTAGTGCACCCTTTGGCAGCGAACACATGCCATAGCATGTGTTAGGACATGTACCTGGGGATGCAAAGGCCACTAGTACTTGTGATATTTTAGCAACATTTCCTGGATCTTCCCATATTACTAGTACGAGAACATTGCTGGTCACATTTGTGGTGACTGAGGATTTTGTTCCCATAAAGATAGAGAAGGTCCCAAGTACTTTAAAATGTTTTAATTATTATTATATATAATCCAATTGAAATTTACTTATTGATCGCTCTTTTTAGACTATTGATCCCATGATCATTTTGCAGGAAATGATGCTTTTTATAACATCTAAGTGATATTATATTGGAGCTCTTCAGGCCCACCATACGTACATGGTGGAATGCCCAAAATCAAGATTTAAAAGATGAGCTCATTAACCGTTTAGTTGTGCTCTTCGGTGATAAAACATTCAACTAAACCAAGGTCCTTAAGAAAGATGGTACCTATGTAAAGTATGTGAGGGACCAATATAGGTCACATTTAGAGAAGAAAAAAAAGTATGAGCATCCCCCCATGATTCCAAAGAGGGAGTGGAAAGACCTGGTGTCAGATGGAAAGGAGAAGGCTGAAAAGAAAAAAGGAAAGACACCACCGGGCCAAGGAAGGTATGTGATAATATCAACAATGTAATTATATACTAATTACTCTTTCTTTTTACATAATCTAACGTATTTCAAAATTTTCATAGGCTTCCCGACACATCGAAGGCGACAAATGCAAGACTAGAAAAACATAGGTAACACAAACTTGGCTCTAGTGGTTATATGAAATTAGCCGCATGAATTGTAATTATCAATAAATGAAATATAGTATACAAATAATAAATTGAAAATAATTTTGGTTTTATCACACCATAGAAGAAAAATTCATAATCTTATGCAAAAATATAGGGCTCTGAATTCAACAGAGTTCCCACAGAAGATGACCTGAAGATTTCCTTCCAGCAAGGCTATGGAGCCATGGCTGAACGCCTAAGAGTCTTGACTGGGAAAACACGACCTTCCACTGCATCCGACATGCAAGTAAATAAACTCAATAAAGTTTATTTAAAATTGAATACTTGTGCAATCTATTCAATATTAATTTCCACCATAAAGTAATTACATTCCTATTTGTTTTAAACATTCAAGCAATGATAATACTGCACATGACATTGGAATGCAACCTCGGTGAGGGTGGAGCACAACCCCGCAGATGAAGGTCATGGTGTGCATCCCCGTACTTTACGTAAAGACATGTAGAGCGGATCAAAATGGAGCATGATCAGGCTAGAGAATATCATGAACATGATGTGGCCCCATCAGGTAAAGAGGACCACTCTAATGTTCTTTTAAACATATTTAATTGCAATTGGTGTATTAATTAATGCAACCTTTCATGTTTCAACTCTAGAGCATGTAGAGCGTGATCAACATGTTGAGCATGATCAGGCTAGAGAAGATCAGGAATATGATGTGGCCCCATCAGGTAAAGAGGACCACTCTAAAGTTCTTTTAAACATATTTAATTACAATTGGTGTATTAATTAATGTAACATTTCGTGTTTCAACTTTAGAGCATGTAGAGCGTGATCAACGTGTTGAGCATGATCAGGCTAGAGAAGATCAGGAACATGATGTGGCCTCATCAGGTAAAGAGGACCACCCTCATGTTCTCTTAATTAATGAAATACTTTGGTAACAATAATAATAAAAACATATCGCTTAACATTTCTTTGTTATTGCAGTAGACCCCTCGTAAATTCCACGCCCACACTATGAGCACGACTAGGTACATTAAGATCAAGGCGTAGGAAAACAAACCAAAAGTGGGGACAAATGATTTAGAAAACATTACCCACTTCAAATTTTAGCTAAAAAAAGAAACAAAAATAAAGTGGATTGTAATCATATCATGACAACCATATTTTTGATAATATGTAAAAAATGAAAGAATGAATATTATATGTTAATGAATGAATGTGAATATGTTAATTAATGAATGTTATATGTTAATGAATGAATGTTATATGTTATTAATGGATGAATGCATGTTATATGTTATCAATGGATGAATGAATGAATGCTATATGTTATTAATGGATGAATGAATGAATGTTATATGTTATTAATAGATGAATGAATGATTAATGTTATATGATTGGGTATGGGGAATTGAGAGTGATGTGAGGGGTAGGGGGGGGGAGGAACCAAATGAGCTTCCACCATCACATGGTTGGCCCTGTTAAGTAGAGAATATTAAACTATTCTCGAAACAAAGAGAAGCTCAATAAGGTAATGCACTTTTTCAATATAAGAAATGCATCGTTTGAAGCATCAAACTACTATGCAAAGATTTGAAAGAAAAGCAACTTTTCACTATGGTGGCAGAAAATGATTGTTTTATACCTCAATCCATGCCTTAATTTACACTTTGAATTTATTTCATCTATGTTCTCGAGTTTAGTTTGTTTGGTATGGATTTGTATGAATACCACATTGTCTTGTGTGTGTGATTTGGCTTCAAAGTTCTCGCTTTCTTCTGCTTTTAGTAAGGTAAGTATATAACTCTAAAATTCTGACTTTAAAAGTATAACAAAAAGTTAGTGAAAATTGACAGCCTTTGAAGGGTTTATAGATCGATTGAGATACTACAATATATATTTTGGATCTTGTTGTTGATGGAGGCTTCAACTTCTTAACCATGAAATTCTTTAAATTAATTCTGCCAAGTATGCAAAAGTTTCTCTACTTACATTCATTCTTGATCATAAATGTTGTAAATGATATTAATGCTTCAAACTTAAGATTTGTTTCATTATTATAATGATCAAAATGTTATACTTTGCTATACATTCAATCATTCTATTTCCCCCTACCGTTTTCTCTCTCCTCCCTCCTTTTAAGAATTTTCTTTGTCATAAAAGATTCATATTTCTATCTCATTTACACAAATTTATCTGAAGCACTAGGAGTGAATAAAGATATGTAAAAGATGATGGATTATGTCCAAACAACAACTTTCCATCTTATAGCTAATTAAATCTTTAATATTTGAATAGTTTAGAGTTTTGACAATGCTTGTATATGCATGTGTAGCAATATGTATTTCATGTGAAGATTTCGAGAAATTTAAAACATCACTTTGGCTTTTTTTCCTTAGGCAAAGAAATGATATTTTGAGTAATACAAACCTACACACATTGATATTTTTTTTGGTATTGCATTGAGGAAATTTTTTCGCTATACTACCCTCGGGTTAATATTGGTTTTGGGTTTATTCTATAAGTATTTAATTTCACAGAGGAAGACTAAAAGCTTCTTAATGTCCTGTGTCAGGTGTGAAAGCATATGAATCACTTGTTGAAGGCACCATTTTGTATTCATCCAAAAATTGGTTTTTTCTTTTCTTTATGTTTCTGCATGTGTTTTTTTTAGGCTCTAGAGATAGCTCGACTCTTTCCTTTGCACTCTTCATCTATTTTGATGATTACAAGAGATTGTCTCCTCACAATTTCTTGCTTTTGTGATCTGTTTAACCTGGTTTTCACCAATCATTCTGCAAAACCGCATTAATATATTAAGGACCATTTCACTAACCGTATCATCCATTACTGCTATGTTGCAAAGTTAAAATCGGTGCCAATAAATCCTAATGATTGTGAGAACTTTAATCCTACAAGTGTACCCACTCTTTCTCAAGTAAAAGTCTTATCTTATTTTATAGTACTTTAAATGGTTAATTGAAGGTGCTTCTTTAGATCTAAGATAGTTGAACCCTCGATTAAAATATGGTATTAGATGGGTAGTATAATGATAAAATTGAGGTCCATTGAATACACAAAATTACAAACATAATTCATCGACTATGAATATGTTACAATTATACTATTTCTCCTACCTAAATTCTCTCTATTTTCTATTAATGAAAGATAGCAGATATTGGAAGTTCATTACATGTCTCATGTATGTGTTAGCTTTAAGTTTGTTTGCTATTCAAGAGCTTGATTAGGTCAAGAATATACTCTACAAGCTCATTCTCTTGACACTGCTCAACATTTTCCTACACATTTTCTTCAATCCGCATACTTCTTAACTCCTTCCCCTTGCTAGCCCTTGGTTGTTCTCAAGTGTACGTTTTTCTTATGCATCTGCAATCCATGTGCGATCACCGGGCCATCTCTTATGAAGCATGTATAACCTTTCATGGAATTGTTATAATTAGACACCTCTACTATGTGAGAATAATCATTTAATTTGCAATGGAAGTAAGTCGCTTTTCATATTATTTGACTTGGTATTGTAAACTTGTCTTTGCAAGATTCTCTAGGGGGGAATAGTAGAATTGTGATGATAGGTAGAGTTGTACAACACCATAAATCATTTGGAATTATCAATATATTGCTTATAGAATACTCTGTGCAAGTAAAATGGAATGTGCAATGACAATTGGTCTCGAATTCAAATCTGAATATAAGTACATTATACACAAGAAGATGGTATCTATTATATGATTTAAAGAACCCCAAAATAAGAAAATTAATAGGTTCTATTTGTTTACTTGCTCTTAGACACTTGTTTAATCGACGAGACCCTCAGAATGTCTTGCTGAAACCAGCAGTGTTCAAAACTCCTGAAGAGGTCAGATCGATGTGACATTGGATCTGTCTTGCCAATGGAAGTCATCGGCAAGACATGGAATATTAGAGTGAGTTTTCTATCATGTGCCAGTGATTGATCTCTCACCGATGGGTTGGCTTCGGTGGTCATCGCTAAGAGTCTTTTCGATGGTACATTTCAACGAATATTTTTTAAAAAAAAAATTGCATTGTTTCATCGCAATTTTGACGAAAACCACCAACGAATCACCGAAAAGGTCCGATGAAGTTGCTATAGCTGCGATGAAGGATTCATCATAACTCCTTGCCCATTTCGTTGCAATTTCGATGAAGGTCACCAATGAATCACATAAAAGGTTCGACGAAGTTGCTTTGCTGCGACGAAGGCTTCATCGTAACTCCTTTCCCATTTCGTCGCAATGTCGACGAAGGCCATCGAGGAATCACAGAAAAGGTCCGACGAAGTTGGTTAGCTGTGACGAAGGCTTCATCCTAACTCCTTGCCCATTTTGTCACAATTTCAACGAAAGCCACCGACGAATCACATAAAAGGTCCAACGAAGTTGCTTAGCTGCGACAAAGGCTTCGTCGTAACTCCTTGCCCATTTCATCGAAATGGCAACAGACTTCTAGTGTTGTTTCGAAGCTTCAGAAGAGCCATTTCAATTTAATTTTGGTTGTAATTCGTTGGTGGATACACGAATTTTTCGTCGATATTCCGACGAACATCCGAGTCATTTTATGATGCCGACAATCGATGAATCTGCGCCATTATTTTGACATTTAATGCATCGTCAGAATTTCAACGAAAAAATAGCGACGGAATTGTTTTCATCATTTCATCACTTTTTCAACAAATATTTGTGGAACGACAAACAAACGTTCGTCAGAAAATGGAGTCAAATTCAGTAGTGACATGAAATCCTAAAACCTTGTCCATCTATTGCCCTAGGTGCCGAAATAAACATTTTCTACGAGAATGCCCTTTGGAAAAAGTTGATAAGATTGACGTTTTTCAAGTGTATGACAAAAATAAGCCCACTGATCAATGTGAGCTACTAAATGCCATAAAAAATTCTAAGAAAAGAACAACCCCATTCGAGGAAGAATTGAACGTTGTCAATCAAAGAATTGGACGCAATTTTTCCTATGGCCAAAATCCCAATCCTAATTGGAGACCCCAACCTAATTGGAACAATAATCAATGGGAAACACCCTAGCCTTAGGAACCACCTCCAGTACCCCCTAATGGGGGAACCTATCCCTGGGGACCACTAGAATGGGAAAATCAATCTTTTGGTAATCCTCAGTGGCCTAATCAGCCTCAACAGTAGTGGTACCCTCAAAATACCATTCCTCAATGAAATCAACCTCAACATCAGTTTTATACTGGCCCCAAGAGAATACCTACTCAAAAAAAAAATCTTCTACCACCTCCCCAAAATACAAAAAAAATGAACAAGTTAACTAGCCACCACTTCTAGTGCAACCAGTTCCGAACCCAAAGAACAATCGCCCAAATACTCTAGTATATTTTTTTGAACAAGACAATCTCACTAGACTTAATGCCATACACTGTGGAAATCTGCAATTGAGGTTTGGGAAAACACTTTCGTAGCCGACTATTGAAGAAATCATAGATGAACCTATCAAGAAGTCCACTAAGAAAACCACAGTAACACCCACATCGATAGAACAAATCCCATACACTATACAACATAAGCCCGACCTACAATCTTCAACTAGAGCTTCCGACCTACCTCAGGAGGAGGGGGGTCAGTCTCCAACTAAAATTTTGAAGGATCTCACATCTAAAGACAAAATCAAAACACCCTTTCTGGAGCGTTTGAAACCAATTCCTATGAAAGATGCTATGGAACTGACCTTATCCACTGAAACTGCATTGATACAAAAAATTAGCAATTGCAGGTTGAAGTCCCCTTGTTACAAGCGATTAAAGAGATCCTTGAGTTAAACCAGCTGATAAAAAGTTGTGTATTAAGACCCTAGGGAGAAAACCAAAATGAATTAACACTGTCCACATAAATGGGTACTTAGCTGATTTGCTGGCTAGAATGACCATTGCTCCAAAATATGATGATCCAGGTAGTCCGCTTATAATAGTAACAATTAATGAGGTAGTAATACCTAACGCTTTAGTGGACCTTAGAGAAGCCATTAATGAAATGACTATTGATGTGATGGAAAAACTGGGACTTACTGATCTATGCCCCACAACTACAATTTTACAGATGGAAAATTAATCCATAGCTATTCCCAAGGGAATCATTGAAAATGTTCTTGTTAAGGTGGATGGATGGGAATACCCAGTATATTTTTAGATAATTGAATCCCTTACGCCCAAGGATAGTTATCCAATAATTCTAGGACGGCCATGGTTGGCTACTGTTGCAGCCAAAATTGACTGCAAGGAGGGAGGAATGACCATCTCAAATGGGTCTAATAGAAAACATTTGTTTTTGTATCCTCCTGCCAAGCCTGCCGAACACTATAAAGTATGGGTTGATGAACAGGGAAGCCCCAA
>VDFB02271358.1:540628835-540654500 GCA_007258455.2 Sequoia sempervirens
GATATCATTTTCATGAACATTAAATCCTACATCATCATGATCTAGTTCCTCCTCTTCGACATCTTTGTCAGAGACATCATCTTCTAGTTCTTCGGTATCTTCTTCCACCACATTATACTTTACCAGCCTTCCTCTTGGATCATGTCTAACGAAAAATGACCAACCGGTTTACCTGGAACCTTTGAGTAAAATACCTGCTCACATTGTCTTGGAAGAACATAGGGCTCATTTCTAGCTCGCTCGATCAACCTTATATTAACCATGGTAAATCAATTATCATGTTCCTGCCAGTTCTCTTAAGTCATTTCATTCAATGCGTAGCCTATACCATGGGATGGCGAACATAATTATCCCGAAGGACTTAAAGTCACACTCCAAATATATCATCCAAAATCCCCGCAGTATCAATTTTTGAGACTTTTGGATGTATCAATAAGCTCTAGATGAAGCATTAGTCCACACGAAGACTGTAGTTATACGAGAATCACAAGTTTTCTTCATGTCATCCAACATTTTCATTTAAAATTTATGACCATTCTACTATAACTTTGGTGGTGTTTCACCTACAATATGTCAAACATGTAAAACTTATTGCAATATCGTCAGTTGATAAACATATTTATTCTTGGCCGAATGTATGCAAAGAAAATAATTTCAACATATATATACATCAATATAATTGAAAATAGTGCAAATAATATGGGTGATTAATATATTTACGCATACCTGTTTATCTCTTAAACCATATGCTAGATCAATTTCCCTTTGTGTAACATTGGAATCTCCATTGCGATGAGCTTCTTTAACCAATGAAGCCACACCTTCCCATGTTAATGTGCGACCAGATTGTTGACATCGTTCGATCCATACCGTCATCAATCAGATTGTTTTCGATGTACAAATGTAGTGCATCCCACTCTCAAATAGTGTATAAAAAAAAATGAAATTCACAAACGACGTATAATTAGTTAAATACCACAGTATACGACCTTAATTTATAATTGATGTATATTGAAGATTATAAATTAAATAAGTACAATATACATAAAAACCATATGTAAAATATATTCCAATTAATCTTCATGACCATCTTATAATTACCTCTCACTTTCCTCAATCTGCCTTTCCCCATCAAGTACTCCCCTTCGAATATGTTAATGGAGTTGGGATCCCAAATGCGATCTACATGGATCTTTGCTGCAAACTTAGGAAGATATTCACTAATGTACACCATGGTCTGGTATACCATATATCCCTCCACCATACAACCCTCAGGATGTGCTCTTTTTCTAACCAAATCCTTCAAAAATTTCAAGTGCCTCTCAACCATCCACATTGACCTTATGTGTATAGGTCCACACAATTCAATCTCCTCAACTTGGTGTATGAGGTAGTGTTCTTGTGCATTGAAAAATGTCGAAGGTAGATGCTTGTGCATTTCACACATTAGATGAGGATTTTTTCTCTTCCAATAATTTATATCTTCTTTATGGATTTCTTTAGATGACAACCATCTACAAGTGATTCAAGGCGCAAATATATTAACGAGATTTAACAAAAATATACAGTATATTACATAACAAGTAAAACAAATGGAAATTATAAGACCTTCTGTAATTGAACAAATATTGCTACTTACTGTCATGCTTAATTTCAGATCATATATAACTTTCTTGACATTGTTGTCCAGGTTATGCAGGAGATAGAGGTAGAAGCGTCTGTAGCCATTTATAAAATAATCTTTTCATTATTTTTTCTAAAGTAGTTAACGATGCAATTTGAAAGTACATGCATTATACAAGTGTATATAATATACCAGAATAATTACCTTAATGAAGGTATGCCAATCATGTGTTTTCATCCCTAACCCAAATTCACCTTTCTTTGTTATTATATTGTTTATGTTCGTAACAAATCCTATGGGAAATCAAATTTTTCGTATGACTTCTTTTATAGCATTGCTTTGCTGCTCTGTTAATAACAAGGGAAGGGCACTTATATTAATTTGGTCTCCATCGCTATTTAATTGAATGACATTTTTCATTGCATGATTGGCTTCATGAATGTCACTACAAATTTTGATAATTTTTTCTTTGTCATGCCTTCCATCCAATACTTTCCATAACGTTTCTGTTATATTCTTTCTGATATGCATTGTATCAAACAAATGCACAATTTGTAGCTGCTCATAGTAGGGCAACCTACAAAATTGTCTGAGATAACTTTTCAGTCCCTGTGGAAGCTGGCCATTAATGCCTTGACGACCTTCATGAAGCATATAAGTTAAACAAATTAACAATGACAATCATTGTCAATTACAACATGAGAAAACACAACACAATATAAAAATATAAATTCAAAACATATCATATATGATAGATAAACAATTTGATCTGATGTATAACCTTGATGATTAATTCTATTATATTCCAACTTCCATAGGCGAGGTGTCATTCTTTGTGGTTTTGATGTAGTCTCCTCTTTCCCATTGAAAAGATGTTTTTTAGCAGTTCGATACTTATGATTTCTATAGAGGAAGTGCCTATACTCATCAAACACCTGCTTTCCTAAACTTGTTGAATGACGATATTTCATCTTTGGACCACAAATTGGACATGCAAATTTTTCCTTTGTTTGAAGACTTGCAAGATCATATATAATTGGATTCAATATGTCAATTTTTATAATTATATATAATGAATAAACTATTTTAAAAACATGCATGATATCTACTTCATAAAATTAAATATTGTTAAAGTGCAGTTGAACGTTATAACATACCACAAAAATGTGTTAGCCTTGGGGCATCATGAATTTTCTATACAAGCTTTGCATGGAATTGAAATTATCTTTGTCTTATTGGTCTAGAGACGTCATACATAGTGATGCCATTCCATAACTTTAGTAACTCGTCGATAAGAGGCTCGATATATACATTCATATCTTTAACTTGGTACTTACCTAGTTGAATGAATATAAACATTACCTAATTATTATAACCATTTTACTGCAATATATATAAATTAATGTACATGACTATTGAATGAAAAAAATATGTCATTATGTAACAAATAAGACAAATGAGATGCTACTACGTTAAAGAAAATTGATATAAACAAATACCTGGAACAATCATTGACAACATTATGTGCTCCCTCTTTATTGACATCCATGGAGGAATGTTATTGTTGATAACAAAAACAAGCCACACCGCTAAGTAAATAGATCTCAGCTCTCCAAATGGATTGACACTGTCCGCTCCCAATGAAAGACTGAGATTACGAGGTTCTTCTTTAAAGTTTGGCCATTTTTCCTCTATGTCCCTAAATGCAGAACCATCTGCAGGCATTCAAAGAATGTCATCTCCACTTCTATTCCGTGCATGGTAATCCATAAATTGTGCTAAGCTTTCGCACCTAAATAATCATTGCATACATGGAATAATGGGAATATAACGGAGAACCTTGCGAGGCACCTTTTTTGTTAGTTGATCTGTTTGATATCTACTGATATGACATTCTCGGGCATTCTATTGCAAATTCCCATTGTTTATGATATATAGTATGATCATTGGGACATGCATCTATTGCTTGATACTCCATTCGATATCTTTCATAATGCCAGATAAATCTCAGTATGAGCAAGGTAAAATATTTGATGGTGGTAACAAAAATTCACCAATCAATCTACAACAAAAAATAATTTGTTAATATAAAGAATATTAATGGTACATATTTCATCTTTATTTACTAGTGATGAACTAACAACAATTAAAATAGATGAAAAAAGATGACATATATGACATACCTTAACATCCGTGAGATTGCTATGTTTGATAAACCATTCATAACCTTCAAGTTCAACAACAACAATACAACAAAGAGAAGAGTTGTTTGGGAGACTTCATAAAGGGGCTTGTATGCCTTCTCAAGTACAGGTAAATCATGAACATCATCAAATTCATCTCGATCATCATGATCAACTCTGCCACTAAATGTATCATGCATCAATGTATTTGTACCATCATCTTCAACTATGTTTTCTAGCACATGATCATCGTCTTCCATAGGATCATTAACTTCAACTTCGATATTCACAGCTCCATGTTTGTCCACTTGCAAAACCACATTCTTTAGGCTGTGATAATCCATATCATCTTCCCTAGGGCACCCCACCTTTATAATAATGATAGATACAAATAAACCATGATCATGATCAAGTGATTATATATATAATGTTAAAATGATATAAACATTTACAAATTCAATCAATATAAACACATAATAAACAACTTACCAATGGACGATAATCATGCCCCCCTTCAACATGACCATGCTGCCTACAATGTTTCTCAGCTGTTGTGATTAAAAATTGTCTCATCTTTAAGCCCTTGCAATTATTGCAAGGAAAATAACATTTCCCATCACCCTTTTTTTTTCTATCTAGCCCACAATCTATCAAGTGTCTCTTCATTTTGTTCTAGACTAATATTATCTGACATGATTTTTTCTTTACCAAGCTTGACTATTTAGATCTTCAAAAAATATCAAACTCACATTCCAATAATTTTTATTCATAGATAGGTAACAAAATCTAATAATTCTGATATTTTACACCAAAAAAATTTGGCATGCAACCACCTCTGCAAAAGAGAAGATAGTCTGAAGTTAATGACCCCAAAAAACACTTTAAAATGCTAATTCCAAAACTTATTAAATTCTAATTTTACTATGATTTCCAACCGTTAGACTCCTAAAATCAGAATATTGAACTTGATCCAAACTTCCTACAATGATGGAGGTAGCGAGCTAGTAAGAGCAAGTGACCCATTCCTAAGGAGTAACAAGTTAGAATCATCATTGCTAATGTCAATACAGATTTATCCTTTTAGTTAAAGATGCAATGTGTCACTTCTTATGATGAGCTTATCCCTAGGGCCCTCAACATTGAGAGAGCCCTAATCGCACAAGGAAGCACACAATAGTAGAATTTGAAAAATAAATGACTAGGTGACTAAAAACTTTTAGTCACAACAACTAAAAATGACTAAATTCTGCTCATTTTTTGCAACTCAGCTATAAATGAGTAAATAAATTACTAGTTTGGTCATTGATTAAAAATTATTTAGTCACACAAATAAAAATGACTAAATAGTTAGTCATTTATTTAGTTACAATCCATTTGAATAAATCATTTAAGGAATCAAGAATATAGCCAGCCAAAATACTCTAAAACTTTAATAAACATACCATAAAACTTTTGTCAAAATCTTATTTTCAGGCGTAGCCCACTAGAATGGAGTTTTCATTTTAATAAACATAATCTAAAACTTTCATCAAAACATTATTTTCAAGCATAGACCATCAAAATGAAGAAGTGTTTCCTTAAAGAATGATAGAGAACGGTGAGGAGATGTGTGTGAAAGGAGGCATAGGATTCATTGTTGCTTATCTCATTCCTGCTCTGCTCAACAAATCTTACATTGTTCCTGCTACTATTTGTAATCTAGGTATTTACTTGACATATATTTGCATAATCTCAAATTCCTTCAGAGGATTTTGAAGTATCAATGTATCCTATATAGGGTTTAGAATGATTTCTTTTAATTAAAAAAAAATGATGTATTTCCCTGTAATTAGATAATGTGATCTCCTAAATCTGCTCCAACACACTATCCTCTTTGGCACTGTATTCATTACTCCAACTACTAGGGTTTTGCATGTGACATCTTTAATATCTTCATGACCATGGCTTTTAAATAGATCTTAGTCTTTGCTTTAATCCTTTTCATGGTAACCCTTGAGTTCCATAATCCACCTTCAATCTCTTCTAAGAACAATGTCTTAAGCTAGACTACATAGTATGCATATAAAGCAAGTTCTTCATACCTGCCATTGTTCTAAACCACCACTCACTGCCTTGCTTAAAATGTTTCCTCCATAAGCACAATAGCATGTTTTAAAATCACGGTTGCCAGTGATTGACCATTAAGGTCACCACTTTCATCAAGATACAATGAGATTTTTGTCTTCAAACTCAAGGCATTATGCAAGATAACATTGTGAATTTTGTTGTGTACGATTTGATTTTCTTGCACATTTATCGCTAACTTCCTTTAAGATTGGGTATTGCACCCTCTGCAATCTCAAACAGCTCACTCACTATCACTTGAAGATTCCTTTCATGAGCATCCTTCTATAAAATCAAACTATGCCCTATAGACTGCCTACTTACTACAGGGGACTCATTGTTTTATGGTATTGTAGTTCTTAAGATCCTTCAACCTTATTGACACTACTTCACAGTCCACAAGGTATTATTCACTATTCTCCCATCTTTGATGAGTCTCAAAACACTGCTCAAACATGCAATCCACTACCTCCATTATACATTAATGGCTAAGAAGAAACATTGAACCTATGATTACCACTGTTACTTCATTTGGACAGTCATTCCCTGATTGCATTTGCCTTGTCTAACACTACCAAAAGCATTTGAAAAACCCTTAAGGTCAGCAAGGGGTAAGGAAACTCACTGTTAAAATCTCCACTTTACTATGCAAGGTTTGAGCTTTATTATCTTGTCACTGCTTAGCCTCTTTTTGACTGTCACATCTCAAATGACTTTCATTCTTCTTACCATAGATTGCATTTACAAATGTCACTAAGCTACATAGTGTGCTTGTTATTGGCTACAATCTTTAGATTGCAAGATTTTTTATTACCTACAATGTCTCAATCTTTCTGGTATTGCAACCTCACTAATCGCTAGAGTTATTGTTTATGTTTCTACGGAGGCCTAGGGTTTGTACCCTAATCATGCTCTTACCAATGCTTCTATTGGTATTAAAAACAACCTTAAATCTTGGGTCAGAAAATTAGTTGTCTTGACAAAGTTGTGGTATGATCTTAGATTGTATCCTAGAGTGTGTGGGAAGCTTGTGTTTCATCATTAAGGTATGTAAGGAAATGTATCCTATATAGCATGGGTCTTGCTTTAATACTTTCCATAATGGTTATTAGTAGATCACAGTATTATAGTTTGTGGTAACCCAAGATTGCATTCAAGTATGTAACAAACTTGGTTTGTAGTTTAAGCTATACACTTTTAAGTAACATTCATAAGGTTTAGAAAATCTTGATCACTCTCTAGAATAGCCCATTAAATATGGGTTGTGCTTGAATGCACTACATAATTGATATAACACAACCACTCTACATATCAACTAGAGTTATAGGCTCTTTATTGCAACAAAAGGTAATCACTCTTCGATCATGCTAAAATTACATCCTAAATATTAAACTTGAGGAAACCTAAATGCACCCAATGATGATTGACACTACATTATACAACCTGAATTAACTATGTGAGTGCCTCCATTTCTATCACAACACAACCACATTAAACTTGGGTCACACATGAATGCATCCTGTATTTGTTTTAGCACAACTGTGCCACATGACCAATAGAGTTATGGATCACATAATTACATTCACAAGAATTTGTTCCTTGGTTGTGATCTTATGGTCATTCCACATAATAAAATCTGGACATGAAATTCTCAAAACCCTAAACCTCTAAAAATGAAATCTGATGAGATGTTTTAAAATATGATTTTCAAACCTAGAACTACAAATCTGACTTCACAACTGAATTTTGCAGAAAGACAATGACTACCCTCAACCTGGCGATATCTTTTTGATTTTTTTTAATTTTTCTCAAGAAAATCGTCCTTAGTTCTCCACAAACTATCTCAAGTAGAGCAAAAAATTGTCGGAATAAATCAACGAACTCACTTTTCTTTACGTCGGCCACAATTTAATTTTTTTCTTATTTTTCATGTTTGTCAAAATTTTGACGAAACTAATAGTCGACATTTTGACGAAACCTAGGTTTGTCAAAATTTTGATGAACATCGGGGATAAACTTTTAAAAAATTGAAAATTACACATCAAATTTTACACGCACCCGACGATACATCAAATTATACATATTTCGTCGAACATTTTCGTCGGATTTTGCAGTCAAATGAGTTAGTGTGTTTTAGCCTATATGTCATCTAAAGTAGTGTTTAACTAGATGAGAATGTTGGTCTTAAATTTGGAAATCTCTTCACAAAGTTTGTTGATGTCATTGGAACCTTTAAAGAGAGTGGACTTCCTAATTCCTCCTTGAGTTTGAGAGAAATTTTGACATAGTTCCATAATATCATCCAATCCCATTTGGGACACGTCTCCTTTCCCCATGAAGTCCAAGCTCCTCTAGGTGTCATCATCGAGACCTTTAAGGAATAAGGTCTTCAGAATATCAAAACTTATGGCTTCTCCAACATAGCGTTTAGATAGAAAGATAAACCTATCTAGGTAATCCTCTAAACTTTCATCCTCATTTTTCCTTACTTTGAACAATTCATCTTTCCTATCGCTGACTCTGCAGGAACTTTGGTACTTCTCCAAAAAGGCAGATTCCATTTCATCCCAGGAGGTTATCGACTGAGAAGTGAATCCCATAAACCAATGCATAACTGAGTCTTTCAAAGTGGAAGGGAAAATATTTAGTTTCTGATTATCATTCTTGTAGTCATATGTCTGACACAAGACTTTGAACTCAAATAGAAACTGATTAGGGTCCTCAGTAGACAAACCCCAAAAGGTTGGCAAGAAGGTCGGTGAGATATTTTTAATTTTTGTATAGTCATCTACATCAATAGCAATAGGATAAATGAATGTGTGTGGTTGTGGAGGGTTATCATTGTTGTTGGCGGAATTTCTACAGTCAACCATGATGTTGAAGAAAATATGGCTCTCATCCAAAGTTCGCTCAGTTGGGCAAGGTTGGAGAGTTTGCAAAGGAATATACTCCTCTACAATGATATGTTCTCTTTCTAGGGTATGTGGGAAGGTCTTAGGTTGACCCTGTTTAGTTAATTCCTTAGTAAGTTCTTGATCTGAGTTCCCTTTCTCCCTACTTGTTGGTATGTTGACTGGGGGTTTTTTGGTATGAATCTTCCATGGGGGCCTCATTTCTTGACCATGTAGAAAAGAAACCATAGGACTATTTATATCCCTAGAAAAGGTATTCAAGATATCTCCTATTAACACTAGAAAAAGGAATCCCTAGAAACAACGCGAAAAAGTGATAGGTTGTCGTCAGGTCCTAACACTTTAGTTAATAAACACATTCATATATTGACCAAGTAGTGTCCAAAGGTTGTATGCAATAGAAGACATCTCAACTATCTCTCTCTCAGGTTTCCTAAATACCAACAGCTAAATAAAACTCTAAACTAGAGGGTCTCTAAACTTTGAAAGTAGTAAAACATCTATCTAGAGAGTTGGAAATAATTTAAACTAGAAAGCAGAACACTATGAATCTGAAAAGCATCACCACTAAACTAGAAAGCATGGAAATGATTAATCTAAAGAATGTGTAAATTTTTGAAGAATTAAAACTCGTAAAGAAACTAGGAAACATTTATCTAGTGCAAAAGATAACAATCCAATAACTATCATAAACGATTTAACAGAAATAACTGAAGGAAGGTGCTCCGGAACTTCAGATACTAAACTCAGAGACTATGGACTTAGCTACAACCTGCAAGATTGACATTGACAGTATGACACACACACATGAAAATGAATTCCAATTGTAACTTTTATCTATGAAAGGAAAGTATAGAATGAAAATTAAAATACTTATCTATCTATCTATGACCCTCAAGTGGCCAGCTCTCGGGTGTTTCTACAACTATCTCAGATCACATGCACTGGAATTCTCCAAGTTACTTCATTCAAAGGACTCCATTCACATTGCTCAATAATTCAAAGAGTGGCAAGAAAACTCATTTTTATTCATATGGTAGTTTTACTGAAAAGACATATTGGCAACATAACGATATTCTTTTGTATTCATCATTTGCACTAGTTACATATTTATATGAAAAAGACCTACAAAATCCTACTTTCCAGTTGATAAAGTCTTTAACAGATTGTCAACAAAAAATGGAATTTAAAGCCCATGACATGAAATATTAAAGAGGCTTGGTACGAGCCATAAAGTTTTTGAAACTGAAAATAACATAACTATGAAGACTCGACCCATAACGTGTGCTCCTGAAATTCCAACACCCAATCGTTTGTTTTCAAAAGTGTTAAGATCTGCGTTCATTTCCCTTTTGACTAGATTGGTAATCGGGAGTGGAAGTTGACCTGTGAAATGCTCAAGGACTAAACCATTAAATTAGCATAAGTTAGCTTAATTTGACTAATTTCAAGAAGTAAATTATGCACACTTATTCATAAAAAGAGAGCAATTATTTATCCTAAAGGTAATTAATTGGTAGGGTAAATTGGGTTCAAAGGTATAGGTTTGCATATTGAATCCATTATATTGATAAGGTTATTTTTACCTCATCAGTGAGCTTGTTAAAAATGTGTCACTTGTTACAAATGCAATATTAGGACACATGGAAAAGTTTTACAGAAGCAAGAATGTGAAACCCTTTGTTTCATAAAATAAGGCTAATCTGGTAAATAATGTGGATCCGTTTGAGATGAAGAATGAAATGAAAAAAATCTAGAAAAAGAAGGAAGAGAATGAGGTGAAGAATGAGTTTGTGCCAACTCTTGGTGTAGATGTTTCCTTTAGAAACTAAATGAAGAGCTTTGGCTTAGGGGGAGTTTTAATAGAAGATCTTTAAGCCCCTACCAAAGTTCTGGTGTTGATGCCTTCAACACATTCATACAAGATGTAGGTTAACATGCTTATAGGTGAAAAACCTATTGGTGAAATTACCGATGAAAAGCCTTTTTTTGTGGAGATTTGTAGAATATTTGAAGGTGGTTGTGTCATCACAGTTAAGGTTTATCAACTTTTCAACGTAACACTAATCATTGCAATCAATGCACTTTAGGTCTTTGGAAAATCATTTATATGTGATTTTGCATATGAAAAGTTCATTTGCAATCAAGTATTCAAATATTGAAGAGCAAAAAAGAGGCGAATTAAAGTGATTCCAAATTGGTGTGTGAAACCCTAACTAGAAGAAATATTAAATGTATTTATAGTTTCTTACTTTGACCTAATTTCACAAGTATTTCAAGATGTTGATCCCTCAAGTAGTTAATGTTGTGGACCGACCTTGACCTAAGTTCAAAAATCATCTTGATAAATCCATGGCATCAAATCCAGATGGTGTGTTCTCACATATTCCTTTTGATGTACTGCATATTGAAGATGTCAAAATCTATATTCATACAAAAATGGAAGAATACAATCATTCTAAGTTAGGAGAAGTGTGGATAAATGAGCTTACTAGTGATGATTTTGAGATGAAACTTGAGTATGAAATTTTAACAAAGAAGAATCTAGATGTCTAGAATAATTTTCCTATCTTTTGCTATGTTGATGAATAGATTAGATTTGTGTTGAGCAGAATTCACCAGACCAGTTTGAGCTCTTAAATTTGTGAATAATTAAGTAGTGATGAAGTTAACTGGTGCAAAATTTGACAAGAGAGCCCTAATGGTAAATGACATTGAAGATCTGACTATTAAGTATGCGTCCATGATGGTTGGATATAATATTTTCTTCACAAACAAAGAAAACCCTATTTTTTCTACAATAATCAATACTGTATATGAAATGGTGAAGAAAGGCTTGGATTTTGACCTATGTGAATTGTTAAGGGAACAATTGTTGGAAAACCTACATAAGACCAAAGAATCTTGGTACCCCTTTTGGTATGGTACATCAATCATATGCTTACTATTCTAATTTCTTAGAGAATTACCCAGGAAAAAGAATATTGTGTGGTTGATTAATTTTCCGGTTGTTGCACAAATCAAAGACCACTTGAGAAGATTGGGGAATACAAATACACAGAAAACTGCATTATGGGGTTCCTTCAAAACATTTTAGGATAATATGCAAGCAAGGAAAAGGATTCCTAAGAGTGTTGTAGAGAAGTACAAAAATGATATGATCTTCATGGTTAGCAAGGATTGTTGTATTGTGGAAGTTGTTGAGCCAAGGATATTATGGATCCTTGAAATGGGATATGAGTTAGCTAAAGATGTGATTATTGGTTTGGCAGATCATATGCTAAGTATGACTAGAGACCCTAAAGAAGGAATATATGACACTTATGAAGAAAAATCCAATGAAGTTCATATAGAGCAAAAGAAAAAGGAAATCATGAAGAATGTGGAAAAGATGAAGGCACAAGTAATGGAGATGATGGGACTACCAAAGGGCCTTGTGGAGTAATCCAGACATATCCAATCTTCTAGAAGATTCACCTAGTACTAGAAGGTTAGGCAAGAACTCTACCCCCTCTCCAGTTGCTCCTAAGTCCTTCGGGTCTAAATATGTTGTTGGAGCTAAGAGGAAAGAGTCAACCAGTGCCCTTGTGAAAGAATAGAGTGCTCCATAGAGAAGAAGAGTAAAGACAAAAGCTACAAGAGAAAGGTATGTTGGATATGATGATGATGAAGAAGAATAAGGACCTTAGTTGGTCTGAAAAATAAAATCTGGCGTCTCTTAAGATGTGAAGAAAAACAAAGTAGATATTGTTGATGCTGACAGTGAAGAAGAAGTAGAGAAGAAAAAGAGAGCATTCAAAATCTATGTGAGAGAGAGAAGAAGTCTAGAAAATAAGAAAAGCCAACAAAATCTAAGGGGAAGAAGAAGGAAATGTCCCCTCCAAAAAGAAAACATAGCCCTTTAATGTTGGATGCACTATTTAATGGCATTGTTGAGCATGGAATGCTGGAAGAAACTGCCAAAATGTATTCAGATTCAGATGAGGTAGACAAGGCTACAATAGAGGAAGCAATTGTGAAGTATATGGTAACTTTTTGTACTAGTTTGGCATAAATAGAAGATTAGTTACTGAATGATTTGAATAATGTTTTGAATGTGAGAAGGCAAGAAGCTATAGATGAGGATGTTGTATCTTCTCTTTTGAATGAAGATATAAAAATATTGGCACAATTGTATATCAGAGAATTTAGAAAAAAATAAAGATTCAACACCTTGATGAGTAGAGAAAAGGATGATATAGAGAGGTTGAAAAGTGAGACACTACAAAAGTTAGAAGAGCTTGCAAAATAACTAAGTGTGTCTCCAGAAAGTGAAAGTGAAAATGAAATGTAATATGATACTTTTGTCCTGGAAGTTAATGAACCTATTGAGCATGCTCTAGAACATGAGATTGAGTAGCAAGAAGAGAAGGTGCAAAGATATATGGCTACACGTAATGCCTCTCTAGTAGTGGAGAATTTTGAAGAAGAAAAGGATGATGAAATACATAAGGATGAAGTACAAACTGAGCAAAATTCATCCCCTCTAGACACAAAGAAAGATGTAGGGCAAGAAGAGGTTACACAAGGAAACCTAGAGAATTCAGAGGCACAAAAAACTAAAGACCAGCCTCCTCTAGAAGATAATGATAAATCTATTGAATAAAATAAGACTGAGGAAGAGTTCAAAAGTGTAGAAAAGGAGAAGAGTGTGGAGAAAGAAGAGGAAAGCACAAAGATTGTTGGTGAATCCTCTAGTGATTCATTCAAGGGTCTATTGGACATGCAGTTGCAATTTGATACACAATTGCTACAACTTCCTATGTAGCAAGGTCAAGTGGACATGGGAAAAATCTCTCCCCTAAAGAAGCTTCAAATTCGTGATGTGTTTCATGCTTCCACAAGGAAGGAAATACTATCCAAAAGATCATAGAATTGTCTGAAGAAGCAATCAAAGTGTTGCAAGAAGGGATTCTCAGAGCTACTATCGATGAGTTTTTGTCTAGTGTTGAAAAGATGAAGCTACTATTAGATTCATTTAAAGACTATTCCTCTAGTTTGGAAGAAATATTGGAAAGAGAAATGTATAAGAAGGTAAATGATAGAAGATTGATTGAGATATCAGACAAATGTAGTGTTGCACATGGGAAATTGCAAGAAATCTAAGACGTGTAGAAATGTTTGGATGAAGCACGAGTTTTGTTTCATTTTTTCTTGAAATGGTTGAATTCAATGAAGAGCATCAAGGGTCAAATGGAATCAATTGAGTCATAGATTTCTTAGGCCTCCAGAGTCTATCATCCAGTTAATGACATAGATGGTGCTACAAGAACTACAATCTAGAAAATTTGCATGGATGGTTTTTCTAGTTGTAGGTGTTGGAAAAACAAAGAAGATTGACTATCTCTACAGTTTTGTGTTGTCACTGATTTCACCATGTTGTGACTACAAGTGTAATACAATGCTTGATCTGGTATTTTGGTCTAGTATCTGAACCGGTATTCTAGCTACACTCTTTGGTATTCTAGTCCGCATTTCTTTGTAGTTAGTAGTTGATGCTTGTGGTTTTGAGAAATTGTCTATGGCTTTCGAAGGCATGCATGATCAAAATATTACATGCTCTGGTGCTCATACAAAATGTTTATTGCTTTTGCATTGAAGTCTATTCCTGGTTGACTTCTTGGGGTAATTATGTTATGATAAATTAATTTTGCTAAGAGGATATATGTGTGACCTATTTTAGGTCCTTGCCAACATAATGGAGTGTGTTGGAGGTTTGAATTATCTTCTTGAAATATTTTGTGAATGATTGGAGCCGACGGTTGGTATTTTTGGTAAATATGAAATGCATCAAATTAGGTTGACCTAATTGATGCTTGCGGGAAATATCAGGTATATAAATGAATATGTTGGACAGTTTTAGTGGGTGAAGTGAGATAGAGACAAAAGAATATAAGTGCGTGTATGTGAAATTAATAAAGCATTCTGGAAGTGAGTGAAAGGATGAAGTGTGTTGAATCAGTCTATTGAGCATCATCAAAACTGCATCAACACTTGTTAGGTGCACTATTCTCAGTTCATTTTGGTTGTGGCAATGAGCCTCCCTTGTAAGCAACATGAGCTTTTGTATTTGGATAGTGAGTCCTTTCAGGGTAGTGAGCCCTTGGTAGTGAGCCTTTTATTTTCAATTTGAATCTACTTTATACTGTGAGTTAGTCCTCACCGTGGTTTTTCCCTCCTTGGGTTTTTCACATAAAAATCTGGTGTTCATTGTGTTGATTTACTTTCTGATATCTATATTTCATGCTCATACTTAATGACAGATAATGTGGTTATGGAATTGATATGTGTTGGATTTCTTAAGTTTAGATGTTGTGACAACTGATTCACCCCCCTCTCAGTTGTCCTGCATCCTTTTAACAATTGGTATCAGAGCTTTGGTTCCTTGGTGAAGAGCTTACTGCTTAAGGAGGATCCTAATGGTTGATCAGATGGATGATAAAGAAGAACTTTGTACTGCACTTAAGGATCTTGAAAGAGTTGAAAATGAAAACATAGATATGAAGGAGAATCTAGATGAAGCAAATGAATGTGTCTAGAAGCTAAAAGAACAATTAAAGAAATTCAAGGAAAGACACAGGGAAGTGAGTGAGCAGTTGAGATAAGAGATAATTGGATTGAAAGTGATAGTAGAAGAGAAGAAGAGAATTCAAGAATGTTTGAATACAATGGTGCAGAACAAAATTGATGAATGCTCTAAACTTAAACAGGAGGTGGTAAACTTAAGAATTGAACTGGAAAAGGAAAAGCTCTGTGAAAATAATTTCAAATCAAGTTCTGATAAGCTTGGAGAATTGATTGTTGGATAGAAATCAAGTAAAGAAAAAGCTAGTTTAGGAAATAATACAGGTGAAAGTTCAAAGGACATTCAGAGAATTCAAGACAAAGAAAAGCATAAGAGAAATTCAATAAATTTTACAAGAAGACCGCCTGTGAGACAACCTAATGCACAAAGGTATCCCTCTTTCAATGGTATTTGTTTCTTATGTAATAAATATGGTCACAAGGCAACATAATGCAGGAGCAAGAATAATCAGTTTTCTGGTGCCTTCACCGAACAATGCTTTGAATGTAAGAAGATTGGATATAAGGCTATTGAATGCAGATCTCAAGTGAGAGTGATAAGTTAGGTAATGAGGAACAAATTTAATGAAGGAAGAATGAATCAATTCTTTAATGGCTATTGTTATACCTGTAACAAATTTGGACATAGAGCAAATCAATGTAGATCGAGAGGAAATGGAAGTCAAAGTAATTAGAAAAATGTCATCTGTTATAATTGTAATAAACCAGGACATGTTTCAAAGGTTTGCAGAAGTAAGAAAGGAAAGAAGTCTTCTCCGGTAGAGAAGAATGATCTGGTAAAGAAGGTCGTCAAAGAAGAAATGAAGCAAGAGATGAATAAGATTTGGAAGAAGAAAGAGGAAGAAAAACTTGAAGTTACTAATACGTTTGTGCCCTTATCCAATACAGATGAATCCTTTAGGAATTAGAACTAGCATGGTCTTAGGGGGAGCATTATCATAAAATTATGAAACCCCCTAGATAAATGGCATGTTAGAGGCTGGCACAAAGATGAGATGTGAAGAATGAAGAATCAGAGGTTGTGGAAAAGGAACTGGAAGAAAACATGTTGTCATGATGATTTGCGGACTGAATTAGGGTTTTTTGTGTTGAGAAGAATGTTTTTAGTAGCTTTTTGATATTTTCTGCATTTAATGCATTTAGGGTAAAATTGATGAAGTTTAAGTTGAAGTTTGTGAATCTTCTCAGTCAATTAAGCATTTGGAGAGCTCAGAAGGTGCCCTAGAGCGATCTTGAAGCAAGTGTGAAGCAATTCTGAAGGGATTTCAAAGAAATTGACTTAGGTAATCTAGAATTCGTTTCTCTGTTTGCATAAGGGGAAGAAGGAAAAACAAAGAAGTTTCGATTGAAAAATTAAAGAAAGCGTAGAGATGGAAAAAATCGAGTGGTATCATCCCTCTGAAGCTGAAAGTAGTTGAGTTAGAAGAATTTGATCACAAGAAGATGAAAGAAATGGAACTAGGGATGAACGAAAACGAATTATAGAACATCAAAACCTTAGGTATGGATTTGTGGAGTGAATTTTTGTGGGTTGTCGAAAAGGAGTTTATTTTGTTCTTATTGAATCGTTTTAGGGACGGAAGTATTGTATTGGACAAACCCTACTTAGTTACGAAGGAAGTGATCAAGGTGATTACTAGCTTATGCAGTATTGGGGATCTTTCTAGAAAGAAAACTGTAAAGTACAAAGATGTGGAGGAGTTTACTAGCATGAGTAAAGACCCACAAGCTCTATTGATAAACACTCTAGAGTATCTAGCTGTAAGGTATGTTGCGTACGACATTTCTTACAAGATCTATTTTAGAAATCGTGAAGGTTCCACATCGGCCATTGTTGTTTATATCGCACATATGATGGTTAAGGAGAACGGGAAATTTGATTTGTGTAGCTTGTTGCTTGAGAATCTTTCTGAAAATGTTTGTATGTCAGTGATCGAGGGTTATCCCTTTCATTTCGGATCCTTACTGGTGTGCTTGGTGTTTTACTTTTTATGTTCCCTACTGGGAAATGATAATGTGGTATGGGAATCTGGGATTCCTATTGGAAAATAGGTCTACAGATATCTAGGAGTGT
Organism: Sequoia sempervirens; assembly: GCA_007258455.2. Lineage (NCBI taxonomy): Eukaryota > Viridiplantae > Streptophyta > Pinopsida > Cupressales > Cupressaceae > Sequoia > Sequoia sempervirens. Next base: position 540,646,356 of record VDFB02271358.1, read on the forward strand.
TGGTAGATAATGCAAGTATGTGTAAATCCTATTTCACATCTTTGAAAACAAAAATTTGCTCCGGTATATCTGCTTTGAGTCAGTTTGACGTGGGCTCTTCCTCTAGTAAAAAGGAATTGGAGGTTGTCATTAGTGATTCTCCTCTGGAATCGAAGAAGAGGAAAGTTATAACTAAAGATATCATTGACATCTCAGAAGAGGAGAAAGTATCCCTTGATGACATTCAGTCTATGATAGTTAAAGGGAAGATGAAGAACATTGGTAAATTATGGAGTGCAGCCTCTCCTATTGATAGACTGAAGATTGATGATGCTTTGGAAAGGTATTGGAGTATCAGTTGTTTTTTATTCCTTGCCAGAAAATCTAGTTGAAATTGTTGAAGAAAGGATGTTGCTTGAAGGTCCAGAAGGATGCAAGTTTGAGGCTTTGGTTGAAAAGAGGTGTGTTAAATCTAAAGGGAGATTATCTGAACTAATCATGAAAACAAAGAAATGCATTAAAGAAATATCTGATATTTACAAGTATTGCCTCTAGTGGCTTGCTGCAATAGATAATTTTAGAAGTAAAATTGAAGCAATTGAAACTAAAGGGCATGTGCAGGATCATGGTATGCCAAAAAGTGGCAATGGAGAAAAAAATACGTGTTTCTACGACTCAAAAACGCGAAAATGGTGAGTTGACTTTTTGGAGCTGGCGTGACTACCGAGGCAGAGGGAAAACTTAGTTTTAGGAATCGGATATCCGATTTTGTTGAAGTATATAAAAAACACTCATTCCGATCCAGACAAAGGGAAACTTAGTTCTGGGAATCGGATATCCGATCCAAATCAGATATCCGATTTAAATCGATATCCGATTTTGTTAAGTATATATATAAAAAAAGGCCCGCGACCAACAGTCATTCTCATTTGTTTTCGGCTCATCGGCGGCGGGCGCACAGTGGAGAGCGAAATCCGATATCCGATTTGGAGTCCATCTCTAATAGGTAAAGTTCTTTATTTTTTATCAAATTTTCAATTAGATTTGTTTATTTTTAGTTGATTTTTTTCAAAATATTGTTTTTTGGTAGAAAAACTAGGGTTTTTTGGTAGATTTACAAAAAACCATAAAAAATTGAAGAAAAATAGTAAGAAACTACTTTTTTTAAAAATGTAATGGCATTTCCATAGCATACAGACATTGAGAGAAAATAAAATACAGAGTTCAATCCATGAATTATAGAAAATAGATTTTTGTTGGTTATATTCATATCGCTGATTACATTGCACAAAACATACTACAACTGCATAAATATCAAATGGTGACAGTTGTCGATGCTACCACATTTTTCATACATGTCTACCAAAGCATTTTATCAAACAGTTCAGCCTTGCTGCTATGGCTAAAACCCTAAAACAGGTGCTTATGAACAAGTTATGGATGCTTGGAAAAGATCTATCAAAGCATAATGGTAAGCAATAGCATAGACAAGGCAGTGAACTGTTTCAAAAAATGCCTCAAGAAATGTGGTCTCATGGTGATGGAATGCCATGACAATCCATAGAAATTTGCTTGTCATGGCATTAGTTATGGCATTCCATCACCATGAGACCACATTTTTTGAAGCATTTTTTCAAATAGTTCACTACCTTTTCTATGCTACCACATTCTTCATACATGTCTACAAGCATTTTATCAAGCGGTTCCGCCTTCATGCTATGGGTAAAAGCCTAAAACAAGTGCTTTGAACAAGCCATGGATGCTTGGAAAAAATCTACCAAAGCATAATAGTAAGCAATAGCATAGACAAAGGCGTGAATTGTTTGAAAAAATGCCTCAAAAATGTGATGTCACATTGATGGAATGCCATGACAATCCATAGCAATTTGCTTGTCATGGCATTAGTCATGCCATTCCATCACCATGAGCTACATTTCTTTGAGACATTTTTCAAGCAGTTCTTGCCTTATCTATGCTACCACATTTTTTCATACATGTCTACCAAAGCATTTTTATCAAATAGTTCATTGCCTTTGCTGCTTTATGGCTAAAAGCCTAAAGCAGTGCTGAACCGAAGCTATGGATGCTTGGAAAATCCATCAAAGCATAATAGTAAGCAACAAGACATTGAGAGCAAATAAAATATAGAGTTCAATCCATGAATTATAGAAAATAGATTTTTGTTGGTTATATTCATATAGCTGATTACATTGCACAAAACATACTACAACTGCATAAATATCAAATGGTGACAGTTGTCGATGCTACCACATTTTTCATACATGTCTACCAAAGCATTTTATCAAACAGTTCACTGCCTTGCTGCTATGGCTAAAACCCTAAAACAAGTGCTTATGAACAAGTTATGGATGCTTGGAAAAGATCTATCAAAGCATAATGGTAAGCAATAGCATAGACAAGGCAGTGAACTGTTTCAAAAATGCCTCAAAGAAATGTGGTCTCATGGTGATGGAATGCCATGACAATCCATAGAAATTTGCTTGTCATGGCATTCGTTCTAGCATTCCATCACCATGAGACTACATTTCTTTCAAGCTTATTTTCAAATAGTTCACTACCTTTTTCTATGCTACCACATTCTTCATACATGTCTACCGGCATTTTATCAAGCGGTTCAATGCCTTCATGCTATGGGTAAAAGCCTAAAACAAGTGCTTTCAAACAAGCTATGGATGTGGAAAAAATCTACAAAAGCATAATAGTAAGCAATAACATAGACAAAGGCAGTAGATTGTTTGAAAAAATGCCTCATCTGGTATCACATTGATGGAATGCCATGACAATCCGCAATTTTTGCTTGTCATGGCATTAGATGCTTGGCATTCCATCACCATGAGACTACATTTCTTTGAGACATTTTTTCAAAGCGTAGTTCCTTTGCCTTGTCTATGCTACCACATTTTTCATACATGTCTACAAAGCATTTTATCAAGCGGTTCATTGCCTTCTTTGCTATGGCTAAAAGCCTAGCAGTTAACTTTCAAACAAGCTATGGATGCTTGGAAAAATCCATCAAAAGCATAATAGTAAGCAACAAGACATTGAGAGCAAATAAAATCTGAGAGTTCAATCCATGAATTATAGAAAATAGATTTTTGTTAGTTTATATTCATGTCGGCCGATTACATTGCACAAAACATACTACAAGCGCATAAATATCAAATGGTGGCAGGTTAATGCGATGCTCACATTTTTTTTCATACATGTCTACCAAAGCATTTTTATCAAGCGGAGTTCAACTGCCTTGTGCTATGGCTAAAACCTAAGCAGTTGCTTATGAACAAGTTATGGATGCTTGGAAAGATCTATCAAAGCATAATGGTAAGCAATAACATAGACAAGGCATATTTATAACCCAGTGCAAGACCTCATTCTAATCAAATCCAGTTGGATGACCTATTAATGACAAAGGAAATAAATTGGTTTTTTCACCTAATCAATACTTACAAATATTTACAAGCCCATTGCCAATTCATTCAACAAACTTTGTTCAATACAATGATAATGAGGAAGATGATAATGATTTTTCCATCTTTATAAACATTACTAATATTCAAAATCATAAAGGAAAAACCAATATTTTGTTTGACATTTCTTTTACATATATTGATTCTTCTATAACCACACTCGATGGTCTTCTTTATATCAAGTTTGCAGAAACCCGAAGAGGGGAATACTCATTGATCCCATGTACATAGTGAATATGATCAAAAAAAAGTTATTGTATGTACATGAACTTTATGCAAATGATTATGAACAATCAAAGCATGATTAAAAGCTCATGATGGTTATGGCTTCCCTATAATTGGTTTGATAACTCTCCCAGTAAAGGTTGGACCTAAATAGTTGGGTGGTTTTGATAGATTTTTTATGAAAAATTTGAGTTTAGCATGGATTTTGATAAAATTTGAATGTTTGCAATGGATTTTGACTTAAAATAGTGTTTTTATGTATTTGGATTAAAAATTAGAAAATTTTATAGATTTTTGTTATAAACTAGGGTATTTTTATAATATTTTCATTTATATTGTCTAATTCTAATTAGATTGATTTGTTTTTATATTGAATCAGGCATTATGGTTGCTGATGATGAAAATGCACCAATTCCACCACCTCCACCTCCTCCACCTCCACCTCCTCCACCTCCTCCACCTCCACCACCTCCACCACCACCACCTCCACCACCTCCACAGCCATCAATTCAAGAATTAATTTCTGAAAAATTGCAACAATTAAGGGGCATTTCTGAAGTTTATACAAGAGTCCCTCGATTATCTTAGATGTCAAACACAATGAATGAAATAATTAAAAATATAGAAACCCTCTCCTCGCAACATAATGCCTTTCATTCGTGGCGAGAAAACATGAGAGAATATTATGCATGTGGATTTTCCTATGATGATGTGAAAGATCTTGGGATAACCAAAGCCCAAATAGCCTCTTTATTTGTTAACCCCCGCACTGGTTTGCCAGTTAATGTTAACAAAACAAAACTTTCTATAAAATGGTGCACTCATAGAGACATTGTAGAAAATTTTTGGGATGGAACCAGTGTATGGTTTTTATTGAAACCACTTAGAACAACAATTTGGATGTACCATTTTACTTTATAAAAATTATATCTTTGAGTTTGTGTTAGGGCATCATGTCAATTACTTTGACATTAGACCCTTCGAGCGTTGGTGGAGGTATGCCCGAGGATAGAGAAGAGTAGGTTCAGTAATACCAGCCCACATGTTCCCCCTCCCTCCCCTTCCTCCACCACCTCGATTATACCATCGGATATTATGCGAGGGATCGGCCACCTGAGACTATCGATGATATTCACTCTTTGAGTGGTCTTTTGGTTTCGCATGCTTCCATAGTAGCTCAGCCACATTCTGGTGATGTTGGTGATGGCTCGAGTGCTGCTGCATCATCCTCATCAGGCCCACATATTTTTGTACCACATACTTGCTCCATGTGCCACCAAATATGCTTGGGTCCTCTTGTAGAGCCTGCCGAGCATCCCCTAGACACTTATGATTATGACTTCCACGATGTGGATATTATAGATCAGACGCAGGGGAGTGGAGCACACCATATAGAGTCCTCTCCTGCTAGAGAGGGGGACATTAGATGCGTGACCGCGAGGTAAAATTTAAGTTGTGAATTTATAACTTTGCATTTTATTTTTTAAATGAATATTAATAAAGAGATAGTATAATGTACTAATATTTATTTACATGGTCTATTTGATTGATGTCGAGGAGGGTACGACAAATGTGACCAGATAAGTACCTTGAGGGCCATTTCATTTAGCTTTGAACCTTTGATATATATTTTGCACTCATTCATTTACATTTGTATACTTTCTTGTCCTTTGGTGTCATTAAAATGAAATTATATAATAACTTATATGTTTATCTTATTTTCCTCTTGTAGGAAATACCTTCTGCTTGGCCGAGGTCATGACCTTGTCCAGACTATGGAAGTGTAATGTTGGATAAGGGCAAGGTAATTGAACTCAAATTTGATTGAATTAAAAATTTTAAGATCTTATATTGATTATACATACATCGACATAGATTGGTAGTTTCATATGTACTTGTCATTTTTATGTGTAGGGTATTATGAGCTATACGTCCTTGTTGACAAGGGCCACAACACCCGAAGCAGTACGTATTGGAACCCCTGAAGGAGTAGGTGTTGAAGCAGCTCAAGGAGGAGGTGTTGAAACACCTAAAATATGTGCTCATTTTATTTTGTGTTTGGTATTTATATGTTCCTATTAGTGACAATTGTATGCTAACTTGGATCACTTTTATGTTTTTGTTCACTTATATAGATTGAAATTACAAAAGATGGTTTGGTTGGTTCTTGGAGAGGGGCATATTCTAGAACTCTTGACCCTTTGAAGAGATGGATATTTTAGGTAATCAAGATTACAATTTTAGAGTTCAATTATAATTTAATGTATATTGATTTTGATGTTAATTATTCAATTTTAAATTATATAGTATAACTATCCTGGTGTAGTTTGACTTTTTCTTGTGCAGCTACCTTGGCGAGAGGCAGCAGGTGCTTCAAAGAGGCTCCATTTTGATGATCCACCAGTAGTTTAGAATGAGATAGACATTTTGGCATGTAAATATTGAATAGTTACCGAGATGGCATATGCCACATATTGTAAAATTTTGTTTGATTTGGCGTTGATGCCATTTTGTATATGGACATACACTTGATTATTGGGTAATTTCATATATAGAAGTTGACAATCAAATTTAATTGCCTCCTCATGTGCATAATTAAACTCTTTGAAATTTTAATCAAGTGAGCAATGGTTAAATATCTTGATGTACAATAGCATAAAAAGAATGGTATATTATGTAGTTTATTCATATTGCTGATTACATTGCATTGCACATCTTTCAAACTCAAAGCATTTCCAGCCACTTAAACTATTATTGATGAAATAAACACTATGCACCTTAGACATATGTAATACACACTGGTATATTATTTACATTGCATCTAAATCAAGGTATGCAAACTACACAAAATACTCCACACCAATCCAATCAATAAACTTTAGTTTTCACTTTACAAACAACAATGTATTTGTAACAAAACTATGCCCTAGACAATACAAAATAGGAACAACAATACCTTTAGAGAGCCTTTGCCCTAGCAAAAGGATATACATAAGATTAGACAATAAACTTACATGTGTGCTCAATACCAAAACATAATGAGAGTATGAAAAATTGAACAAGATTGAAATGATAGACTTTGAATCAAATTTGATAGCCATACATAATGCAACCACAAATCAACCTTAACAAATGCAAAGACAATAAACACTCAACTAATTTTTAGATAAATACAATGCAACTTAATCAATGAAGATTGACTTATCTATAGAAACTAAAACCACAAGTCTATTGCCTAAAACCCATCCTTTGCAGCCACAATACAACCAACTCTTTGAAAGTTTCTTTGAGCCCTAAGCTGGTTGTGTTAAAAATGATTTGTTGCTTATATTTAATAAAAATATTTAGGTCATAATGAACTTGGTAAGCCTTTTCAAATGAAATTATCAAACCACTAACCATTATGTTGAAATTTCATCATTACCTTTAGATATGCAACAACTTATTATGTCGGTGTTTTTTCTCAAAGTCACTAGCCAAACAAAAAAATGATATATGTCAATCCTCCCTATTTACTTTTATGAAAGTGGTCTAACTTCATAATGAACAAGGATCCTAGTGAAATCCTTGTGTTAATTTGAAAGTCAAATATATCAAGTATTGAAGTATAAACCAAAAAAATGCAAAAGACCATTACATGATCTAAACCCCAATTATATCAAGTATTGTTGCCTCAATAAGTATTGCTGCCTCCATGACTTATCAATACCAAACTCACCTAGAAATAGAGAAATGTATATTTCATTGCAACCAACCAAATAACAATAAACCTTCAATAAATGCCACAAATGTATATATAGTGTATTACCTAAAAATGTGCCAAGTTGAAAATTCAACAAAAAACAAAATTGTCTCATTATTTGAATGCATGCCACCTATGATCATCCCTTGAAATCAATGCCAAAATCAATGTCAACAAACTTTTCCTTTGGAATTGATGTCAAACAACGTATAAATATATGCAAATACCAAGTTGTCAAGTGAAACATCAAACTTAACTATCAGAAGAAGTAGAGTATCATATCCATCAAGAACTAAAAGATGAAGTGTCATGCCAACTACCATTGAATCCATAATAACATATCAGCTAAAAATATCAAGAATAAAGAATATGCTAAGAAGCTCCCCTTGAAACCAAAACCTACTGCAACCTACAACCTTCAACTGTAAAGACCTTAACATTTTACTATTTTCCTGCAAAAGCATTCACAAAACATTTCCATGAAAGTCTTGCCATACAACTATGTCAAACGAGCATACTAGTAGGAAAGAACCAGGAAGAAAACCTCTGGTTGTAGCTCAATTAATTACAATAAGTTACTATCGAAATGTCTCACTACACAATTATGCCCTTCTTACATTGTTTCACATTTCAAAATTGAAATTTTACAAAATTTTCCTATTGAGGCATTCGTGGCACAGCCTTCCACAAGAGTAGTAACGCTCATCGCTT